>OU342740.1:174190377-174575714 GCA_910589775.1 Avena eriantha | reverse complement strand
CAATGGGAAATCCATTAAAGTTATAATCTATGGACTGGAGCTGCCACAATCTTGTAAGCACCGAGATGTGTGAAAATATCAACCTCACCCTCCATCTGCACAAGCACCCCTACCATGTCCAATGGCTCAGTGACCATGGGTCCGTTAAGATCAAGCACACTATTTTGGTAACATTTTCAATTAGACCATACAAATACAGGCTAGAGTGTGAACTAATAACCTAAGAAATATCCATCCCTCTTTGATGGCTATTTTGTAGGAATTCAATGGATGAACTGATACAGATCAATGTGATCCAAAAGGGTTTAGGCCCAATATTTCACGATGATTAATAGAATTCAGCAAGATAGAAAGAGAACCCAATCTGAAATAGATCAAAGTGATCTCTTTTCAATTCCGCACGTTGGAACTGATCAAAATCAACTCCCACTGCATAGCACAACATCAGACATTGTAGATCAGCAAGCAAACACAACGATATGCACCTCCCAAACATTGGGACTTTTCTGGTGTCTCTTTTAGCTCGAAAATAACAAGTCTGAGATACATTTGCGGCTGACAGGAACCCTTTATAGGGTGAATCCAACGATACTTGGGTGGGACAGGACACACGCCACAACTAAAGCCCAAATGGCTGAATTAAAACTGGTTTTGGACAGGCCCAAATACCATTACACGAAATAAAACTTAAACACTTCGGACTTAAATAAAACAGGAAATACAAAGACTCAAACGTCTCAAAGCCTAAACCTGAAGTAAACTCAATTTTGACTTGAGCTTGGCCACGCCTTGGCCTCATTCATGGGAGGAATGGCAATGCAGAAAGTCCAATCTGCAGGATAGAATTTGATATGGGGTGGCCCGATCTTCTCAGTAAGCGGATGGCGGTGATGATGGTGGATGATAGATAACTAGCCTGTAGCTATGAACTCTCCCGCTCGATCCCTGATGCCAATGCAACAGCTCTCGAACCTTGTAGGATATTCACAACACCACGCTCTTGCGCATGCAGCCGTGACCATGAACGGTAGTATGCAATCTACTAATTTCCAATGGAACAACAGATCACACTCAATTATAGTTGGTAGATTCGAACACAGCGTATTTCCAGAGGTTCTATGAAAGAAACAACTCCAAAATATTTTAACGTGGTCTAAAACCTAACTAGGGGTCGTCCCAGGGCAGCTGGGGCGGCCAGAAACCGAAACGACATGCAAATGACTCAAACTAATACAAACCGACTCGGACCAGATTCGGTCAGGCGGGCGGACACTCTGGTCGAAATCGGCCGGACAGTCCAGGTCAGGCCGGACACTCCGGGTGGAGCGTGCCGGACAGTCCGGTCTGGACCGGAAACTTCAAAGTTTCTGGATGGTGTCCGGGCAGTGTCCGATTTGATATTCTGATTGTCCACGCTAGTTCGCCTCTCGACCAGGCTGGACAGTCCGGGTGGATCCGGCCGGACACTCCGGTCCTGGCAGATCTTCTTGCCTCCGTCTTGATGATCTTCTCTTGCGCCTTGCTTGTTTCTCCAACGAACCTGATCATACATAAATGCATAGACTTAGGCAGTATAAAGTTCTCATCAATCAAAGTACCAGATTCGTTTAGGAGTAAATTCACCATGTTGATCTAGTATCTTAGCACGAGCTCTTGTAATAGGTCCAATTCTAATCTCATTGGACTGATCCTTTCTTGCAACAGTGGTAGCATCTTCAGTAGTCATTGGGGTAGGTGTTATTGTAGGGATGTCCTCATCAGAATTGATGATTTCTATTTGCATAAAGGCTTTCTATTTAAACAAAACAAGCTTTGCATTCTGAAGTCGTCTCTTCAAATTCTACTTCTCCAAGAATCACATGGTGGAGGCCTCATGGGTCACTTTGGCCATGACAAGACATTGGACATTCTTTCCACTCATTACTATTGGCCCAAGATGAAGCGAGATGTGGAGCGCTACATTCGACGATGCACGACATGCGTTCAAGCTAAGTCTAAGTCTAACCCATTTGTTCTTTACATGCCATTGCCTATACCTCATGCACCTTGGTCTGACATTAACATGCATTCTATGTTAGGATTGCCTAGGTCTAAGCATGGTCATGACTCTATATTTGTTGTCGTGGATCTATTTTCGAAAATGGCACACTTCATACTATGTCATAAGACTGACGATGCTTCACATGTTGCCAATTTTTTTTTAGGGAAATCATTCGTCTCCATTGTGTGCCAAGAACAATCGTCTGCGTCCGCGACGTCCAATTCATGAGCTACCTATGGAAGACTCTCATGGCCAAGCTCGGCGTCAAGCTCCTCTTTTCATCTGTGTCGCATCCTCAACCCGATGGCCAAACCGAGGTCGTCAACCGCAGCCTCAGGACTCTCCTTTGTGTGCTGATCAAAAAGAACTTGAAGGATTGGGAGGAATTCATTCCCCACGACGAGTTCACCTACAATCGAGCCAAGCACTCTACAACCAAGATGAGTACCTTCATGATCATCTATGGTTTCGAGCCCCTCATCGCGCTTGACATCCTACCTCTACCATGAGCGTGCCAACATGGACGTCGACAAGCGCGCGCAAGCTATGAAGAAGCTTCACGAAAAACAAGAGCTACAATCGAGCAAAAAGTGCAATTCCAAGCAACAAGGCTCAACAAGGACAAGAACGGGTTGATCTTCGAGGAAGGTGACCTTCTGTGGATACAACTAAGCAAGGACTGCTTCCCCAAAGAATGTGACTCCAAGCTCAAGCCCCGAGGAGATGGTCCCTTCAAGGTCCTCAAGAGAATCAACAACAACGCCTACATCATCGACATTTCAACCTCCAAGTACCTTGTAAGCAATACGTTCAACGTCAAGGACCTTTCGCCTTTCTATGGAGATGTTCAAGATGATGACCATGAAGGGTCGAGGAAGACTCTTTCCCAAGGGGGGAGCTGATGCAGCCCGTCCTACGAACGCCTCTACATCTACACCACCAAGTCCCCCAAGTGGACCGATGACTCGCGCTCGAGCCAAGCTCCTCCAATCTAAGGTGAACTCGCTCCTGTACGCATCTGACTTCGATAAACCCCGGGATGGCTTGCTACTTCACGACATGACACTATGCATCATCAGGTATGAAGACACGAGCCAACGGAGCATCATAGTAGATTGCAGCTGCCTAGAGCCTGCGGTACTACCGGCCCCAAGAAGCGGTACTATCGGCCAAGCGGTACTACCGCCTAGAGACCTTGCTACCACCGTCTCGGATAGAGAGTTGCAGCCAGAAGCCCCAGACCTCAGCGGTACCAGGACAGAGGCACCACCGCCTCGCCCGGTACCACCGCATTTACCGAGTAGGACTAACGCACACCCCTGAAGACCACGTCAACACCTTGGCCCGCTCCAGTACCTGCGAGCGACACTACCGCCGATAACCGGTACTACCGGTCACCATTTCTGGTACTACCGGACGCTTTAGGACCTGCGCGTCCCAGCTCGACCCCTTGGCCTTGTAACGTACCCCTTTGATATTTTAGTTCCCTAAAGTACCCCTGAACTAGTGGCTGGCCTATATATAGTCCCCCACCTCTAATGTAAGCCCCAGACATCATATTTGGAATTAGTGGACACCCCTTTGTGGATCTATCTAGTTCTTGCCTCGTGCTCATTTGATAGAGGAGCACCAAATATCACAAACCTTGTTAGAGTTTGCATCGTGCCTCCCACGTTGTACAAGGCCTTGGCATCGGAGTCCCTTTGCCAAGATGTCAAGATCTCACCGAGACTCCCTACTCACGGTGCTAGTTCGAGAGAGATACCTCCGCCCGACACCGATCCTAGGGATTGCGCCGGTGTGAGCTGTGTATCGTGTCTTCATGTGTGTGTGTGTGTGTGTTCATCATGTTCTTCGTGCGTGAGTTCATCATGTTCATCTCCCCTCTCCTTCCCCTGCACTCCACCCTCAATTTGAAAGGGATTCGTGAAAGATCGGGCCATCCTCGATGTTAGCCTCAACAAAGATGATGACTTCTTTACTCCCAAAAAGGAGTAAGTAATCGCAAGGATTTATTTGATCCACCCGACTTGATTCCATGCTTCGTGGGATCTGTTTTAACCTTGTAATTATCTTATTGTTTTTACATGTTTACTTTTCTGCACACATGGTTAGGCTTTAAATTCCGAATTTGCATTAGTTGCATCAACTTCGAGCTCCCTTTGTTCAAGAGAAGATTTATATCCGTTGAGTTATGAGACTTTATGATAATTGAAGTTGTGTTTGATTCATGATTATTATATTAGATGATTGAACTAGGTTGAGTGTTATGATACTTGTACAGCTGTCAAGATTTTAGGGACTTCCACATAAACGAAAGTATTGATTAATTCATGAGAAGAAGAATTCTGGTAGCATATTATAATTAAGAGTTTTTGAAAGCCATTGAAGTAGTGAGCATGATCAAATAGTTGTGCTAAAAGAAAAAGAGAAAAGGGAGCAAGTAAAAATATAGATATACCGCTATCAAAAGAAAAAGAAAAAGAAAAAGGAAGAGAGCAGCTATCAAAAGAATCAAACATAAAAAAGAATTATCATGAATCTTCATTACTGAACTTAGTGCCCTATATCTCTAAACTCTATGATTATATGGTATGTTAAATCACTAGCAGCTTATGATTTCATTAATACTAGAAAATGTGTGGAAGCCTCTAAGTTATGTAATGTGTAAGGGTATGTTAATACCCCCAAAAGTATCTCTACATCCGATGTTGTATTCCTGTTTCAATTTCTACCTCATTTATTGTAACGACTTGTATCTCATGAACATGATGATCTTATCCATAAGCCACCATCTTGATCCGGGACGACCAAGAGCCTAGCTTGGGGGAGTTGATGAGTCCAAAATTGAAGCATATTTACCTTTTGATTTTGCATAAATAGAGTAGGGATCTTTGTATTTCACCGCGTCTACATGCACTATTTTGTTCTTGTTTCAACAGGATCCCAAATCATTGAGTCATATATGAACATATCAATTAGAGTTGTCATATTGTGTAATTATATGATATTTCTAAGTGATAAAAGTCATTTTATGAATTCACCTTCGTACCTGGGAGAATACCAAGCAAGGAGGAGGCATCAGTACCGATAACGACCAGTGGTACTGGCAGATCCCGCCCGTACTATCTGCCTGTACCTGGCGCCATCGTGACTGCCTCGTCAAATACTTTCTCCTAGCAAAGAAGGGAGAGAGATCCGACATTCACAGCCACTAGAAACCACGGAAAAAACACATCTGAGAGGGATCTGAAGGAGGAACTTGGCTGGGGCAAAATCCCAGCTGCTTCACGGATCATTGGAGGACAACGCATCATCCCCTTCATCATCAATCGCTGCATCTCTATTACCACCATTACCCCCATCTTTCATCTATTAGATCTCGTTGTAATTCCATATTCAATTGTGGTTTGCATTAGATCTACCTCTGTACTTATCCATTCATTTGATTATGATGATGTTGTTGATTGCTTCCATGGCTGAGTAGTTCCTTTGTTCTTGGGGAGATGGAGAAACCGTAGCACAATTATGAACTTGTAATAAAGATGATCTCTATTCTTGTGTCTATATGACTTGCTTGTCTATGATATAATTATGATTTTTGTGTGATCTCTCTCTCTTTAGATGGTATGTGTAGTCAGCCGCGTATCATTTGCCCTCGGGACTAAAGGGGGGAGGAATCCTTTGGACGTGTCTTGGAAGTGTACCTAGAATGCCCCATGATAGATTGGCGTTGGGTCATAACCTACACTGTCAAATGAGGATTAAAGAGGGACTCCCTAAGCTAATTATGATATCCACGAGGAAACCCGTAATTGCGGTGGTTTGTATGGGTGACTGCTCTCAGACATCGTAGTGGCTATTTAGAGTGAACTCACTCTTAGCTCAAAAAAGTGGCATCCTACGAGCCTTGTAGTGAACATCTTATTATGGGGCTCTCTCCACACATATCATGACACAAGGAGTATGTTATCTTGATACATATAACAATAATACTATGCTAGTGGTGTATCCTACATCCCCGAGAAGGTTTTAGCCCTATTGAGTTCAACCGCGCTTTCATACAAACTTTGATATGGGCACGAAGGAGGATGCGAAGCCTAATTTCAGGACTCCACCAAGCTAGGTGATGCAGGCGCATACCATTGATGATTGGCACGCCAAGACGACCTATGACATGTAATGATAAGTCTAAGGCTGTGTCAAATATTGT
The DNA here is from genome assembly GCA_910589775.1 of Avena eriantha. Lineage (NCBI taxonomy): Eukaryota > Viridiplantae > Streptophyta > Magnoliopsida > Poales > Poaceae > Avena > Avena eriantha. The sequence continues at coordinate 174,569,460 of OU342740.1, read as the reverse complement.
TGCTATGTTATTAAGTCTGAGTCAATGTAGAGGGAAAACCTCTAGGGTGGCCCGATCTTTCACGAATCTCACTCAAATTGAGGATGAAGTGTGGGGAGAGGAGGGAGGGATGAACACGGCGAACTCACGCACGAAGAACACGATGAACACACACACGCAATACCACGATACACACCAATAGCTCACGCCGGACCGATCACAATCCCTAGAATTGGCGTCGGGCAGAGGACTCTCTCTCGAACCGGCACGACGAGATGGGAGACTCGGTGAGATCTTGACGTCTAGGCAAAGGGACTCCGATGCCTAGGCCTTGTACAACGCAGAGGCACGATGCAAACTCCAACGAGGTTTGGGATATTTGGTACTCCTTTGTCAAATGAGCATGAGGCAAGAACTAGATAGATCCACAAGGGGTTTCCACTAATTCCAAATATCATGCCTAGGATTTACAATAGAGGTGGGGGGCTATATATAGGCCAGCCACAAGTTCAGGGGTACTTTAGGCATAAAAAGGTAAAAACTGGACAAAATAGGAATATTCTCAGGCATCAAACCCAGGTAGGCATTCGGGAGGCAATTCCGGCAATAAGTCCAGCGGTGCCGGAATCGGCACCGGAATTTCCGATCGCCGCCGGAAATTTCGGTCGAAACCGGAATGGCTCATAGAAGCCCCTTTCGGTCATCGCCGGAAGGTTTCGGCGTGCGCCGGTATTTCCGGTCGCTGGTCTGGTCCGTCGGAGCGTGGGCCGGAAATTTCGGCGGGAGTTCCGGTACGCTGGCCCTAGCGCCGGTTTGGTCCGCGACTCTGTCTTGCGATGGCTTGGCTGCTTCCTTGGACACATCTTCTTAGGCTTCGTACCTGAGGATGCATAAGGTATTGTCATGAAGTAGCAAGCCATCCAAGGATGTATCGAAGTCACATGAGACAAGGAGAGAATTCACCTTAGCTTGAAGGAGCTTGGCTCGGGCACGGGTCATCGGTCTACTTGGGGGACTTGTTGATGTAGATGTAGGAGCGTCCGTAGGACAAGCTGCATCAGCTCCCCCCCTTGGGAAAGAGTCGTCCTCGACTCTTCATGGTTATCATCTTGAACATCTCCATGGTAGGGTCAGAGATCTTTGACATTGAACGTATTGCTTGCAAGGTACTTGGATGCCGGTATGTCGATGATGTAGGCGTTGTTGTTGATTCTTTTGAGGACCTTGAAGGGACACCCTCCCCTTGGCTTGAGCTTGGAGTCACGTTCCTTGGGGAAGCGGTCTTTTATTAGGTGTATCCACACAAGATCACCTTCTTCAAATATCATTTCCTTCTTGTCCTTGTTTAACCTTGAAGCTTGGCGAAGGACTTGTTGCTCGATAGTAGCTCTTGTTTCTTCATGAAGTTTCTTCATAGCTTGTGCGCGCTTCTCGACATCCATGTTTGTGCGCTCATGGAGAGGTAGTGGTAGGATGTCAAGCACAGTTAGGGGCTCGAAACCATAGACGATCACGAATGGACTCATCTTGGTTGTTGAGTGCTTGGCACGGTTGTAGGCAAACTCTGCGTGTGGAATGCATTCCTCCCAATCCTTCAAGTTCCACTTGATCAACACATGTAGAAGGGGTCCGAGGCTTCGATTGACGACCTCGGTTTGCCCATCAGTTTGAGGATGCGATGCGGATGAAAAGAGGAGCTTGACGCCGAGCTTGGCCATGAGTGTCTTCCATAAGTAGCTCATGAATTTGACGTCACGGTCGGAGACGATTGTTCTTGGCACAGCTGAAGATGGACGATTTCCCTAAAAAAAATTGGCAACATGTGAAGCATCGTCGGTCTTATGGCACGGTATGAAGTGTGCCATCTTGGAAAAGCGATCCACGACAACAAAGATAGAATCATGACCATGCTTCGATCTAGGCAATCCTAACACAAAATCCATGCTAATGTCGGACCAAGGTGTATGGGGAATAGGCAATGGCATGTAAAGACCATAAGGGTTAGCTTGCGACTTAGCTTCAACACATGTCATGCATCGTTGAACGTAGCGCTCCACGTCACGCTTCAGCTTGGGCCAAAAGTAGTTTTTGGAGAGCATGTCTAATGCCTTGTCACGGCCAAAGTGACCCATGAGGCCTCCACCATGAGATTCTTGGAGAAGCAAAAGTTGAAGCGACGACTTCGGAATGCATAGCTTGTTTTGTTTAAATAGAAAGCCCTTATGCAAATAGAAATCATCAACTCCTTTGTCATTGGAGCACTTTGCGAAAATTGGTTCAAAGAATGGGTCAAAAAAATACAAAGATTTTATTTCCTCAAGACCCAACACGTTGATTTCAAGTCTCGTAAGAAGGCTCGTGTGCTTGCGAGACAAAGCGTCCACAACTACATTATCTTTGCCCTTCTTATACTTGACAATGTACGGAAAAGACTCCATAAATTCAACCCACTTAGCGTGTCTTTTACTCAAGTTGGCTTGCCCTTTGAGGTATTTCAACGACTCATGGTCAAAATGTATGATAAATTCTTTGGGCCATAGGTAGTGTTGCCAAACTTGAAGGACACGAACTAAGGCAAAAAGCTCTTTGTCATAAATCGGATAGTTAAGGCGAGCACCATCCAGTTTCTCGCTATGGTAGGCTATAGGACGTCTGTTTTACATAAGGTCTCCTCCAATGCCAATACCACTAATATCACACTCTATGTCAAAAGTTTTTGTGAAATCCAGTAATGCAAGGAGAGGTGCTTTGGTGAGCCTCTTTTTGAGTTCATCGAAAGCTTTTTTTGTGCCTTGCCCCACACGAAGGTGACATTCTTTTTGGTCAATTCATTGAGGGGACTAGCAATGGTCGAAAAGTATTTCACAAAGCAACGATAGAAACCAGCCAACCTATGAAAACTTTGGAGTTCACTCACATTTGTTGGGATGGGCCAATCTCGTATGTCCTTTACCTTGGAAACATCAACTTCAATTCCTTTCGAAGAAATGACAAATCCAAGAAAAATCTACTTGTCTTTAGCAAAAGTGCACTTGGGAAGATTAGCATAAATCTTTTCATGTTGAAGGATTTGCAAAACTTCCTTGACATGTGTTATATGGTCCTCAAGTGATTTGCTATAAACAAGAATATCATCGAAATAGACAACAACACTTTTTCCAATGAGCAAACGCAAGATGTGATTCATAAGGCGCATGAAGGTGGATGGAGCATTAGACATGTGCGTATTTGATGGTAAGAACTACGAAGATCAATTTTCGAAAAAATAGTGGCTCCACACAACTCATCAAGCATGTCATCGAGACGTGGTATGGGATGTTGATAACGCACGGTGATAGCATTGATTGGACGGTAGTCCATGCATAACCGTAACGTATCATCCGTTTTGGGGACAAGATTCACGGGTACGGCACTTGGACTAGTGCTAACTTGGATCAAACCTTTGGAGACGACTTGGTTGATTTGACATTCAATCTCCTTTGTCTCCTCGGGTTCATGCGGTAAGCGGCACGGTTAGGAAGTGGTGCGCCCGGGATGAGGTCAATGCGATGTTCAATGCCACGAAGAGGAGGTAGTCCATGTGGGAGCTCTTCGGGAAACACATCCTTGAATTCTTGCAAAATAATCATCAAAGACGGAGGAACATTGGTTACTTCATTAGTTCCTTGCGCTAGGCCCTTACAAATGAGGACGTAGTGCAAGATGGATGGGTTCTTCCGCACTTCTCTCATCTCACTTTTGGTGGCAAGGAGAACACTCTTAGTTTTTCCACTCGAGTTTGGCTTGTGGCTCTCACTCACTATGAGGTGGTCTCTCTCACCGCTCTTCTCACAAGGAGGTGTTGTGCTTTGCGCCCTCGCTGAAGCCTTTGCATTGTCGGAAATTATTTGGCTAGGAGTCATCGGTTGCAAAAAAACATGTCTTGTTTAGCCATTTGAAGGTGTATACATTGGTGCGACCATCATGTAGAGTAGCCTTGTCAAATTGCCATGGTCGACCAAGAAGCATGTGGCAAACTGTCATAAGGACCACATCGCACTGCACCGTGTCTTTGTGAGGACCAATGGCGAAGGATACCGATACGGTATGCTTGATCTTCACGGACCCTTGGTCACTTAGCCATTACACGTGGTAGGGGCGCTTGTGCGGATGGAGGGTGAGGTTGAGCTTCTCGCACAACTTGGTGCTAGCAAGGTTATGGCAAGTCCCTCCATCAATGATCACCTTGATAGATTTGCCATTGATGCCGGCTCGTGTTTGGAAGATATTGGAACGTTGGTCTTCATGCTCTTGTGCTTGAGTGGTCAAGATCCTTATGACGACAAGCGATGGACTTGCGTCATGTTCACACATGAGGAGTTCTTGATCATCTTCCACTCGTTGCCTTGTCATTGCTTCCTTGACACGGGCATCAAATTCATCTTCACTCAAGTACTCTTCGTCGCCATTGTCATGGATGAACAATACCTTCTTGTGTCCACATTCGGCTGACTAGTGTCCTTTGCCTCCACACTTGTAGCATTCACTGTTGAAAGGTGTATCACTCTTTGCTTGTTTGCCACTTGGGGCAGTTTTCCTTGAGGAAGTGTGGGCTTGAAGGAAGGCTTGGGGGTACTTGAGGACCTTCCATTGAAGGTTGTTGGCGTAGCGGTTGAAGCTTGCTTATAGGTGAAATACGTCTTGGGCTTATTGTACTTGATATCCTCTTGCACTTGACGTTCCGCCTTTGTTGCTATGTGCACAAACTCAACCATGGTGTTGTATGTTTGGAACTCGACGATGCACTTGATTCGGTGGTTCAACCCAATAAGGAAACATGGCATAGTTTGCTCCGTGCGCTCATCAATGTTGGCACGAATCAAGTTGAGTTCCATTTCTTTGAAGTTCTCTTCCACGGTCTTTGTCCCTTGACCAAGCGCTTGAAGGTTATTGAAGAGATCACGCATGTAGTGTGCGGAGACGAACCAAGATCTCATGTGAGCCTTCATGTCATGCCAAGTTGGGATTGGTGCCTCTTGTCTTGCATCACGAGCAACTTGAACTTGTTCCCACCAAAGGTTGGCGTAATTATCAAACTCAAGCGAAGCCATGGCGACCATCTTCTCGTTGCTATAATTGTGCATGCGGAAGATCTTGTCGACTTTGAGTGCCCATGAGAGGTATTCTTCGGGGTCATTGGATCCGGTAAACTTGGGCATTGTGAACTTGAGCTTCCCAAAAGTTTCTTCGTCATTGCAGTCATTGCGACGAGCTTGTTGACCTTGTTGATGGTCTTGTGGTTGATGCGGTGGCACTTGGTTCTCGGGATCTTGATGAGGAGCTTGCTCTTGATGTTGTTGTTGTGGAGCTTACTCTTGCTCTTGACGTGGTTATTGACGATGTTGGGGCGCTTGGGCCTCTTGAGGGTGTTGAGGATGTGGAGCCTCATGACGCGGTTTATGACGAAGAAGAGGCTCGTTCCTCGGTTGGTGATGTTGATTAGGCACATGGGCCTCATGGCGAAGATCATGGTCGTGAGCCTCTTGACATAGTGGGCGTCGCTCAACTTGTACCACTTGACGCTCCATGTTTTGGTGTGGTGGAGGAGGCGCCTCGTGATGACCCTGGTGTCTATGTTGACTTTCATGACGATGATGACGTGGAGGAGGATCTTGGAGAGATTCAATTTGATTACGAGCTTGATTCTCCAAATTGGAGTCATCACTTGTTGTGTCAAGTATGTGTTGGGGTCGATGGTGGTAGATTTGCGGTTGCACTTGCGGTTCTTATTATGGTTGCTCATGTTGGATCAATAGTGCCCTTGCATGATGACGGTGTGCTTCTTGCCTTGCTCGTGGACTTGAAGAGAAATCACCATCATAGCTTGACACTGCGGCATGCCATGGGGAAGGTACATAGTTCAACGAACTTCCATCTTCAACCACAGGGGCCTCATTGTGTCTTGGAGCACTTGTACGAAGATCTTGTTGGAGAGGAACATGACGACGCGAAGAACTTGAAGAGCTTGATGCACGTGAGGGTGGCCTTGCCATTCCATCGATGAGGCGGCGAAGATTGTCATTTGTTTCGGCGACGGAGCGTTGGAGCGCTTCATTTTGATGGCCAAAGTTGTGCTGCATTGCGTGAATTTGTCATTCGAGGCCATCGAAGCGATTGTCGATGTTCTTGAACTCGGCTTGCGTCTCGCCAAATTGTTCATCTTGTCGTGTCTCAAGGGCTTGGCAACATTCATAGAACTCTTGTCGGACGATGAAGTGACTTGCGTGCGTCATGTACGGTCCTTGTTCTTCTTCTTGGTAAGGTGGTTGGCTCGACTCACCGTGCCTATCCATCATGCAAAACACACAAGTATTGTATATGGGAGTGGGATATGGTGGTGTTATCCTTGTTCCTCACCTTGGGATTGCACCAAACTAGAAACCACAAGTGAGATCTATAAGCGTGCAAAGTGGAATCGCAAAGAAAACTCACACTAAAGAAAGAACTAACTCTCAAAAGTCGTGGGGGGAAGGTTAGGGTTGTGGAAAACCAAACGAAACGATCCAAAGAAAAGGTTATTGTCAAACGTGGTAGAGAACCAAAAGATCAAAAGCAAATAGGAGGCGATCTACAAAACTGATATGGGGTGGCCCGATCTTCTCAGTAAGTACTTGTCGATGGTGAGGGTGGATGATAGATAACTAGCCTGTAGCTATGAACTGTCCCGCTCGATCCCTGATGCCAATGCAACCGCTCTCAAACCTTGTAGGATATTCACAACACCACGCTCTTGCGCACGCAGCCGTGACCACGAACGGTAGTATGCAATCTACTAATTCCCAATGGAACAACAGATCACACTCAATTATAGTTGGTAGATTTGAACACAGGGTAATTCCAGAGGTTCTATGAAAGAAACAACTCCAAAATATTTTAACGTGGTCTAAAACCTAAACTACGGCGCCCCCTTCTATTTAAGGGCTAAGGGTCGGCGGCTACAACCCGGAATAACAGTTCGACTCAAACTAGACTAAGATACAACCGACCCAAGGTGGATCGGCTCAAGGCGCGCAGGCCTACTCTGCCGTGGCAGAGTCGGACCCGGTTTCTCTGTCGCGGCAGGCTGCCGCGGCAGAAAACTGCGTGGTTTCTCTGCCGCGGCAGAGATCCCTCGACCATGTGTTGATCTTCTCGTGGAGTACTCCTTGCGCTTCCTCCCTCTCCTCCCTCGCGCATTCCTCATTGATCAACACGCCATGTTCCTTCAGTTCCTCACTTTGTACTATGCCTTCTTCTCCTAAGTACCTGATCATACAATAATTCAAAGACTTAGGTAGTATAAAATTCTCATTAATTAAAACACCAGGTTCATTAAGAAACAAGTTGACATGTTGTTCTAGTAGCTTAGCACGAGCTCTTGTGATAGGTCCAATCCTTATCTCATTGGATTGATCCTTCTTTGCAATTGGAACATCTTCATTAGCAATTGGGGTAGGTGTAATTGTAGGGATGTCCTCATCATCTCCCCCCCCTTCAAAAGGCGTCGACCTCGACGCTCCAAGGTCTTCTCCAGCATATGGTGACAAATCAGTAACGTTGAAGCTGTTACTAACTCCACCAAACTCCTCAATAGGTATATCAACTGAGTAGGCATTATCATTAATCTTGGCTAACACCTTGTAAGGACCAGCACCACGTGGCTTCAATTTGGACTTTCAAAGTAATGGAAACCTATCCTTGCGTAGATGCACCCAAACCATATTTCCAGGTTCGAACAACACTTGTTTTCTTGCTTGATTCCGTGCAGCAGCAATGTTCTTGCCTTTCTTCTCAATAGACTCTCTAGTCTTCTCATGTATTTTCTTCCCATAATCAGCACGTTTTGATGCCTCCATATCAACTCGCTCATGTAATGGCAGAGGCAACATATCAAGTGGTGTTAATGGCTTGAAACTATACACCACCTCAAAAGGACAAAGCTGAGTAGTTGAATGCACAGCCCTGTTGTAAGCAAACTCAACATATGGCAAACACTCTTCCCACTCTCGCAGATTCTTTTTAATCATGGTCCTTAGCAGCTGTGACAATGTTCTATTCACCACTTCTGTTTGACCATCTGTTTGGGGATGACATGTAGTACTGAACAGCAGCTTCGTTCCTAGCTTCCCCCATAAGGTCTTCCAAAAGTAGCTCATGAACTTCACATCACGGTCAGAAACAATCGTCCTTGGTACTCCATGTAATCTCACGATGTCCCTGAAAAACAAGTTAGCAACATGCGACGCATCGTCGCTTTTGTGGCAGGCAATAAAATGAGCCATCTTAGAGAACCTATCCACTACCACAAATATAGAATCATGACCTCTCTGAGTTTTAGGTAGACCTAGCACAAAATCCATACTAATGTCTTCCCATGGAGTAGTCGGTGCAGAGAGAGGTGTATACAAACCGTGAGGCTTCAGCTTAGATTTCGACTTGTGGCATGTAATACATCGGCTCACAAATCTGTACACATCACGCCTCATCTTGGGCCAATAAAAATGATCAGCAAGCATGTGCAACGTTTTCTCACGCCCAAAGTGACCCATCAAACCACCAGCATGTGATTCCTGCACTAAGAACAAACGCAACGACGATTCTGGAATACATAGTTTGTTAGCTCGAAACAAATATCCATCATGTATATGATACTTATCCCATGCGTTTCTAAGAGCACACAAACGATATGGTTCAGCAAAATCATGGTCAGTTGCATAAAGTGCACAAATAGCTTCTAATCCAGGAATTTTAACATCAAGATTGGTTAATAGCATGTTCTTCCTAGATAGAGCATCAGCAACAACATTTTCTTTTCCCTTCTTATAGTTAATGATGTACGGAAAAGACTCAATGAACTCAACCCATTTAGCTAATATTCTATGCAAGTTTGATTGAGCTTTCAAATATTTCAATGCTTCATGATCAGAATGTATGATGAATACCTTTGGCCACAAATAATGTTGCCAAACCTCAAGTACTCTAACAAGTGCATACAATTCTTTACCATAGATAGAATAATTCAAACGAGCACCAGTCAATTTCTCAGAAAAAATAAGCTATAGGCCGACCATCTTGCATCAAAACGCCACCTATACCTATACCACTAGCATCACATTCAACTTCAAATTGCTTCGAAAAATCAGGTAATGCAAGCAATGGTGCAGAAGTAAGTAAACATTTCAATGTATCAAATGCAATGTCTTGGGGCGCGCCCCATACAAAAGTAACACCTTTCTTTGTCAAATCATTCAAAGGTGCATAAATGGTGCTAAAATCTGGCACAAAGCGCCTATAGAAACCAGCGAGACCGTGGAAACTACGCACTTGACTTACATTCATTGGAGTAGGCCAATTCTGAATTGATTCAATTTTAGATTGATCTACCTCTACTCCATGCTTAGAAACAACAAATCCTAGGAATATGACCTTATCTTTGGCAAATGTACACTTCTCAAGATTAGCATACAGTTTATTATCACGTAATACTTGCAAAACTTATCTAATATGAGTGCAATGTTCAGATTCGGTATGGCTGTATATGAGTACATCATTAAAGTAAACAACCACGAAACGACCAATAAACTCTCTCAAAACATGATTCATCAAACGCATGAAAGTACTAGGTGCATTAGTAAGACCAAACGGCATAACTAACCACTCATACAAACCGAATTTAGTTTTGAAAGAAGTTTTCCATTCATCCCCTTCTTTCATCCTAATTTGATGATAACCACTACGCGAGTCAATTTTAGAGAAAACAACAGCACCACTCAATTCATCTAGCATATCCTCTAAGCGTGGAATAGGATGACGATATCGAATAGTGATGTTATTAATCGCTCTACAGTCAACACACATGCGCCAAGTACCATCTTTCTTAGGAACTAAAATAACAGGAATAACACAAGGGCTAAGAGAAACACGAATGTACCCTTTATCCAGCAACGCTTGTACTTGCTTCTGAATTTCCTTAGTTTCTTCGGGGTTAGTCCTGTAGGGTGCACGGTTGGGAAGTGTGGCGCCAGGAATCAGATCCACTTGATGTTCTATACCACGCAATGGAGGCAACCCTGCGGGTACGTCTTCTGGAAACACATCCCCAAAGTCCTGCAAAACAGAAGAGACACCAAGAGAAATAGGGGTCATGTCGTTAGAAACCAATACCTCGCCCTTATACATGAGCACAAGTGGCATGGCTGTAGGATCCTCACGAAACTCTCTCATATCTGCCTTGGTGGCTAATATCAACAAACCAGGCACTCTCTCACTTTTCGTTATATCACTCAATTTAGGCTCAATTATATCAGGAATAGCTATCACACAATCTCGCCTAGTGGTAGTATCTTCCTTCAAATCCATCTCTATCTTCTGGCGAGAGTCATTCACAATTTCTTGTGGTGTCATTGGCTGCATAGTAATCTTCTTTCCTTTAAATTCCAAGTGATATGTATTGGCTCAGCCATTGTGTTGCACATGGCGATCATAGAGCCAAGGCCGGCCCAATAGTAGGTGACAAACAGTCATAGGAACCACATCAAAATCAATAGAATCTTTGTATGGCCCTGTTTGAAAATTCACTCGTACCATATGATTTACCTTCATCTCACCATTGTTGCTCAACCATTGTATGTAGTATGGCTTGGGATGAGGTAAGTATGTCAAATTCAGTTTGGCACATAGTTCCTTACTTGCAAGATTTCTGCAGCTACCTCCATCAATAATGACCTTGCAAGATTTATTTGGTCCAACTAGAGCTTTTGTTTGGAACAAGTTGCAACGCTGGGGTTCCTCAACCGGTTGCACACTAAGTACACGTGAAGATACGACAATAGTTGGTGCACGCTCAGCATATGCATCAACACCAACCTCGCCATCATCAATATTTCAGAAGCTTCATCTCCACTTTCTACTTCACCTTGTTCATTAACAAACATAACCTTGCTGTTTGGACAATCCTTCTTGTAGTGACCTCTACCACCACAAGTGTGGCACACCACATCACGAGTACGTGCAGTAGACATGTTGGAACCCGAGCTAGCAGCAGGAGCAGCGGGTTTCCGAGCATTCGAACCAAACGAAGGTGCACTTGATGGTTTGGCCGATGGTGTAAACGGAACAGCAGTTGTTGGCATGACTGTAGGAGGAATAGATCTGGCCGAAAATCTGCTGGAGGATGGAAAACAAGTACGTGACTTCGCCTCTTCTGCCAACTGGGATTCGGCCTCTCTAGCATGATGTAACAACTCATTCATGGTCTCATACTTGTGATGACGAACAATGCTCTTTATTGGTAACTTCAAATTGTTCAAGAATCGTTGCATGGTCATCTCAATGGACTCACGAATTATAGCACGCTGCATAAGCATCTCCATCTCCATGTAGTACTCATCTACTATCATTGTGCCTTGCTTCAATTGCGTCAATTTATCAAAAACTGATCGCAAGTAGTTGGTTGGTACGAAACGAGCTTTCATGATCTGCTTCATCTCGTGCCAATCCATCACAGGAAGTTCATTGTCCTCCCTCCTATGTTACACAAGAGCATCCCACCAACGTAGAGCATAACCATCAAATTCAGATGCTGCAAGCTTGACCTTTTTGTCTTCTAGATAGTCAAATAAACGCCAGAGTTTCTCAATCTTCAACTCCCATGTGAGATAATCTTCAGTATCAATGGAACCATCAAACTTGGGAATCGAAAACTTTGGCTTGCCCAAACCATCATCAGTAGCTTGGTTGGGAACACGTTGAGCACGCCCCAGATGGGCAAACCCACGGCCATGAGCAGGCGCAAGGGCAGGTGCATGGGCAGGGGGAATGGCACGTCCCCTACCAACATGTGGAGCAGCATCAACAACGCTACCCTCATCGAAATCATCAAAGGCATCATCATGTTGAGGATCTTCCCTTCTATGTAAAGCGGCTATCAAACCCTCAATGGACTGCTGCAAAGCGGTGACATTGACATTGAGCGTAGCCACTTGCGTTTGGATAGTATCAACCGTCCCAACATGCTGATCCAATCGCATATTCATGTCTTGGAGATTCTTGTCAATGGCATCTGTTGTATTAGTGAACACACGTGTCAAGTGGGACTTCAACGCCTCATATTCACGCCAATTAACAAGCTCCTCATCCTTCTTTTTCTGCATCACAACACCATCATCACTAGAAGACATGATTAGTAGGTTAGTGCAAAAATCAGAATCTGTATGGTGGACACTCTCACAACTCACTCACAACTAATAAGAAAGGAGATCTTACCGTTCCAAAGTGAATAGAGATGCTCTACCAAACGAAATCAAAGACTGATGCACTTGATGTGATCAAGTGAATATCAAAGGTATAGAGAGCGATCGCAGGGCACACAGGTTATTTAAGGTGGAGCTATAGGTATGGAATCCTAACTACACCGCAAACAAGTCCTAGTGCTGATCGTACAAATACCCAAGAAACACACACGTGGAGATAAATGTGGCAATGCAACTATGAAGGGTGTTGCACTACGTTCGAGAGACACTAGCAAAGCTCAAGGTAAACATGCACAAGATTGCTCAATCTACCGGTGCACAAAGATATCACTAGGCCTCTTGCTCAAATTCTCTTTTTCCACAATTTTTCTTTCTTTTTTTTTGTTCTTTTGTATAGCTTTTTTCTTTTGCTATCTTGCTCTTTTTTTTATATATAGATAACACATGGCCAATTACAAAGTACAGCACCAAAATCCTAAGAGCAGCCTGTAGGAGCGGAAACTAGTCTCAATAGGCAAGTTCCTACACCTATGTAGTAGATTGGCTGTGGCTAAGGGTTATGGAAAAGTGCAAAACGATCACACTTTGTAATTATGGTGTCGTGGCAGAAAAACAGCTCAAAATCCTGTCGTGGCAGAGCGGCGGCAGCAAAACGGCCAGAAATTGTGTCGCGGCAGAGCAGTAACTTGGTCACTCAGAAAGTCCTGCCGTGGCAGAGAAAACACAGAAATCCTGCCGTGGCAGACTTTGTAACCTGGAAAGTATTTTTGGTAACCTGGAAAGTAATTTTTTTTCACTAATGCAACTCGAATCGCCCTGGAGTCAAAACACAAGGACTCTAAACTAGATCGGATCTACTAGATGGTGGCGGAAACAATGGTGGGAAAAGCGACTAGACAGAGGAAAAACGATGAAAAAACAAAACATATCTAGACTAATTGATGAACACGACCAGCAACTATTACTCGTCTACGATGCAATCTAGTCTATGGCAAATCTTTTTGTGGGGCTTTTTCTGTATAGGACTAAAAACACTCTCTAATCTATGGATGGATGGATTGCGGATTTCTTACCGAGGCAACGAGGAAAACTGATACCAAGATGATATGGGGTGGCCCGATCTTCTCAGTAAGTACTTGTCAATGGTGAGGGTGGATGATAGATAACTAGCCTGTAGCTATGAACTCTCCCGCTCGATCCCTGATGCCAATACAACAGCTTTCGAACCTTGTAGGATATTCACAACACCACGCTCTTGGGCACGTAGCCGTGACCACGAACGGTAGTATGCAATCTACTAATTCCCAATGGAACAACAGATCACACTCAGTTATAGTTGGTAGATTCGAACACAGGGTAATTCTAGAGGTTCTATGAAAGAAACAACTCCAAAATATTTTAACGTGGTCTAAAACCTAAACTACGGCGCCCCCCCTTCTATTTAAGGGCTAAGGGTCGGCCTTTACAACCAGGAATAACGGTTCGACTCAAACTAGACTAAGATACAACCGACCCAAGGTGGATCGGCTCAAGGCGCGTAGGCCTACTCTGCCGTGGCAAAGTCGGACCGGTTTCTCTGTCGCGGCAGGCTGCCGTGGTAGAAAACTGCGTGGTTTCTCTGCCGCGGCAGAGATCCCTCGACCATGTGTTGATCTTCTCGTGGAGTGCTCCTTGCGCTTCCTCCCTCTCCTCCCTCGCGCATTCCTCATTGATCAACACGCCATGTTCCTTCAGCTCCTCACTCTGTGCTATGCCTTCTTCTCCTAAGTACCTGATCATACAATAATTCAAAGACTTAGGTAGTATAAAATTCTCATTAATTAAAACACCAGGTTCATTAAGAAACAAGTTCACCTGTTGTTCTAGTAGCTTAGCACGAGCTCTTGTAATTGGTCCAATCCTTATTTCATTGGATTGATCCTTCTTTGCAACTGGAACATCTTCATTAGCAATTGGGGTAGGTGTAATTGTAGGGATGTCCTCATCATCTCCCCTCCCTTCAAAAGGCGTCGTCCTCGACGCTCCAAGGTCTTCTCCAACATATGGTGACAAATCAGCAACGTTGAAGCTATTGCTAACTCCACCAAACTCCTCAATAGGTATATCAACCGAGTGGGCATTATCATTAATCTTGGCTAACACCTTGTAAGGACCAGCACCACGTGGCTTCAATTTTGACTTTCGAAGTAGTGGGAACCTATCCTTGCGTAGATGCACCAAAACCATATCTCCAGGCTCGAACAACACTTCTTTTCTTGCTTGATTCCTTGCAGCAGCAATGTTCTTGCCTTTCTTCTCAATAGCCTCTCGAGTCTGCTCATGTATTTTCTTCACATAATCTGATGAGGGCAAACCTCTAGGGTGGCCCGATCTTCATGGATCTCATGGTCAAATCGATGGGAAAGCGAGGGGAAAGGGAGAAGGTAGCGGAAGCGGACGCACACCTCGCAAAGAACACGATGAACACACGCAAAACACACACGATACAAGGCCCATTGCTCTCACCGGTGGCCACCGGTCCGATAGAATCCTCGTAAGGAAAGATCGGTCAACGTGCTCCCTCGATCCCACGCGGAGAGGGAAGAACACCTTGGAGAGGGTCTTGACGTCTTGGCAAAGGGACACCGATGCCAAGGCCTTGTACAATGAGGGAGGCGCGATGCAAACTCCAACGAGGTGGTGACGATAGTCGATCCCCTTTGGTAGATGGGGATGAGGCAAAACTAGAGATTCCACAAAGGGGGTTGTCTTTAGTCTATCATCTATGCCTCAGGGATACATGAGGGGGTGGGGGCTCTATTTATAGGCCAGCCACAAGTTCAGGGGTAGTTTGGGCATAAAACTAGGGTTTGGTGCGAAATAGAGGGGTACATGGGCCAAGAGGACCCATGACTCGTGCTCGAGCCAAACTCCTGCAAGCTAAGGTGAACTCGCTCCTCTCTTCGTGCCAATTCGATACCTCCTTGGATGGCGTGCTACTTCATACCACTACTTTGTGCATCATCAGGTACGAGCCCCCGCCGCGTCGACCCACGAGCCCTGAAGCTGCACCTGAGCTGAAGCTGCCGGAGTGTCCGCCCGAATCCAGCCGGAGTATCCGGCCACCCCGGAGTGTCCTGCCCGACTCAGCCGGAGTGTCCGGCCTGCCCGAGCCGAGAATTGGCGTGGACATTCAGAAGGCCGAATCGGACACTCCCCGGACGCCACCCGGAGTGTCCGCAATGCCCCGACTGTCTGGCCATGCCTACCCGGACTGTCCGGCTAACTCGACCCGGAGTGTTCGACCCAAGTGATGGGCCTGCGAGCCTAGCGGGGCCCTATGGCCCATGTACCCTCTACTTCGCCCAGAACTCTACTTTAATGCCTGAATTACCCCTGAACTTGTGGCTGTCCTATATATAGACCCCCAACTCCATTGTAAACCCTAGGCTTGATATTGGAATTAGTGGAAACCCCTTTGTGGATCTATCTAGTTCTTGCCTCATGGTCCTTGACTAAGGAGCACCAATATCCCCAAACCTCGTTGGAGTTTGCATCGTGCCTCCGCGTTGTACAAGGCCTATGCATTGGTGTTCCTTTGCCTAGACGTCAAGATCTCACCGAGTCTCCCATCTCGCCATGCCGGTTCGAGAGAGAGTCCTCCGCCCGACGCCAATCCTAGGGATTGCGCCGGACCGGTCACCGCCGGCGTGAGCTATTGGTGTTTATTGTGGTTTTGCGTGTGTGTGTTCATCGCGTTCTTCCTGCATGTGTTCGTCGTGTTCATCCTCCCCTCCTTTCCCCGCACTCCACCCTCGATTTGAAAGGGAATCGTGAAAGATCGGGCTACCCTAGAGGTTTGCCCTCAACATATTGGTATCAAGAGCTTCGTTGCTCACGAATTCCCCCACAAATTTTTCTTCTATCCACCAAAAAATTCGAAAATCCCCACAAAAAACAGCCCATATTTGCCTTTGGATCGATCTCTTGATTTGGAGTGTTATTTGTGGTTTTGATCCGACCAAACATTCTCTAAGGAGTTGGTCCAGCTTTATCCTCCGTTTTCCCAGCCCGATTTGTCCAGTTTTTCGCGGATTTGAGGCCCGAAGGCGAGGATTTCCGCTCAAGAACACGAGCAGGAAACCCACGCCGGAGTGTCTGGCTCATATCGACCGGAGTGTCCGTCCTGACCGGAGTGTCCAGCCGAACCAGACCGGAGTGTCTGGCCAGACCGGAGTATCCGGCCCGGACAGACCGGAGTGTCCGGCTGTAACGCCAGTTTTGACAGTTTTGCCTCATTTTTCGCATTGGCTAATCTCCTTTGTTTGCTCGTGTCCCGTGTGCGTGTCAGCAAGTACCAGCAAGCTTCCGCGTCGTCAACTTCCGCGCATCCACAAATCCATCCATAGAGTAGAGAGTGTTTTTCATCCTATACAGAAAAAGCCTTACAAAAAGATTTGCCATAGACTAGATTGCATCGTTTTCGAGTTTTAGTTGCTGATTGTATCTTCTCGTAGATCCGATCTGCAGGTTTTTCCTCGTAGGAGTCTAGTTTCCGTTTGTGTCTAGGTTTAGGGTTTGATCTTGTTTTCCACTGTTTCCACCGTTACCGTTTCCGCAAGTCTTTATCGTTTTCCGAGTCCACATAGCGTGTACTTTTGTTTGCTTACCATAGACACAGCCTATCTACAGCATCTGTGCCTAGGAACATACCCACGAGACTAGTTGCTTTGCTTCGACAGGCTGCTCATTAGGTTTTTGAAGTGCAGAAATTTTCGACAGGCATAACCCGGACTATCCGGCCGAATCACACCGGACTATCTGGTCCAACCGGAGTCTCCGGCGCATATCAACCGAACTATCCGGCCCAGTTCTGTTATAAGTTGCTGTACTCGTTTGCATTGAGTAATATAGTTGCAAAATCAAAAAAAAAGAGAATCAGTATATAAAAAAAGAAGAGAAAGATAGAAAAGAGCTACAAGTCTGACAAAAAGAGATATCGAAGTGTGCAATATTGGAGGCCTTGTTGTGTATAGCACTCATAGATTGAGCAATCTTGTGCCTGTTCTATTTGAGCTATTACTAGCGTCTCTCTTGTGCATTGCAATATTCCTTTTCATAAGTTGCTTTGCCACGTTTATCTCCACTGTGTGTGTTTCTTGGGTATTTGTACGATCAGCACAAGGACTTGTTTGCGGTGTAGATAGGATACCATACCTATAGCTCCACCTTTGTATAACCTGTGTACCCTGCGATCGTTCTCTATACCTTTGATATTCACTTCATCACATCAAGTGCATCAGTCTTTGATTTCGTTTGGTAGAGCATCTCTATTCACTTTGGAACGGTAAGATCTCCTTTCTTATTAGTTGTGAGTGAGTTGTGAGAGTTGACACCATACATATTCTGATTTTTGCACTAACCTACTAATCATGTCTACTAGTGATAATGATGTTGTGTTGCAGAAAAAGAAGGATGAGGAGCTCGTCAATTGGCGTGAATATGAGGCTTTGAAATCCCACTTGACACGTGTGTTTACTAACACGACAAATGCCATTGACAAGAATCTCCAAGATATGAATATGAGATTGGATCAGCATGTTGGGACGGTTGATACTATCCAAACGCAAGTGGCTACGCTCAATGTCAATGTCACCGCTTTGCAGCAGTCCGTTGAGGGTTTGACAGCCGCCTTACATAGAAGGGAAGATCCTCAACATGATGATGCCTTTGATGATTTCTATGAGGGTAGCGTTGTTGATGCTGCTCCACATGTTGGCAGGGGACGTGTTCTTCCCCCTGTCCATGCACCTGCTCATGGTCGTGGGTTTGCCCATCTTGGGCGTGATCCACGTGTGCCCAACCAAGCTGCTGATGACTGTTTGGGCAAGCCAAAATGCTCAATTCCTAAGTTTGATGGTTCCATTGATCCTGAAGATTACCTCACCTGGGAGTTGAAGATTGAGAAACTCTGGCGCTTATTTGACTATCCAGAAGATAAGAAGGTCAAACTTGCCGCATCTGAATTTGATGGTTATGCTTTACATTGGTGGGATGCACTTGTGCAACATAGGAGGGAGGACAATGAACTTCCTGTGAGGGATTGGCGCGAGATGAAACAAATCATGAAAGCTCGTTTCGTACCAACCAACGACTTGCGATCAGTTTTTGATAAATGGACGCAATTGAAGCAAGGCACCATGACAGTTGATGAGTACTACATGGAGATGGAGATGCTTATGCAGCGTGCTAGAATTCGTGAGTCCATTGAGATGAGCATGCAGCGATTCCTAAACAATTTGAAGTTACCGATCAAGAGCATTGTTTGTCATCACAAGTATGAGACCATGAATGAGTTGTTGCATCATGCTAGAGAGGCCGAATCCCAGCTGGCAGAAGAGGCGAAGTCGCGTGCTCCTTTTCCGTCCTCCAGCAGATTTTCGGCCAGATCTACACCTTCTACAGCCGCGCCACCAGCTGCTGCTCCCTTTACACCATTGGCCAAGCCAGCAAGTACACCTTCGTTTGGTTCTAATGCTCGGAAACCCGCTGCTCCTGCTGCTAGCTCGGTTTCCAACATGTCTACTGCACGTACTTGTGATGTGGTGTGCCATACTTGTGGAGGTAGAGGTCACTACAAGAAAGATTGTCCAAACAGCAAGGTTATGTTTGTTAATGAACAAGGCGAAGTAGAAAGTGGAGATGAAGCTTCTGATGATGATATTGATGACGGCGAGGTTGGTGTTGATGCATATGTTGAGCGTGCACCCACTATTGTCGTATCTTCACGTGTACTTAGTGTGCAACCGATTGAGGAATCCCAGCGTTGTAACTTGTTCCAAACAAAAGCTCTAGTTGGACCAAACAAAGCTTGCAAGGTAATTATTGATGGAGGTAGCTGCAGAAATCTTGCAAGTAAGGAACTATGTGCCAAACTGAATTTGACATATTTACCTCATCCCAAGCCATACTACATACAATGGTTGAGCAACAATGGTGAGATGAAGGTAAATCATATGGTACGTGTGCATTTTCAAATAGGGCCATACAAAGATTCAATTGATTTTGATGTGGTTCCTATGACTGTTTGTCACCTATTATTGGGTCGGCCTTGGCTCTATGATCGTCATGTGCAACACAATTGCCGAGCCAATACATATCACTTGGAATTCAAAGGGAAGAAGATTACTATGCAGCCAATGACACCACAAGAAATTGTGATTGATTCTTGCTAGAAGATAGAGGTGAACTTGAAGGAAGATACTACCACTCGGCGAGACTGTGTCACAACTGTTCCTGATGTAATTGAGCCTAAATTGAGTGATATAACGAAAAGTGAGAGAGTGCCTGGGTTATTGATATTAGCCACCAAGGAGGATATGAGAGAATTTCGTGAGTATCCTACAGCCATGCCACTTGTGCTCATGTATAAGGGCGAGGTATTGGTTTCTAACGACATGACCCCTATTTCTCTTGGTGTCTCTTCTATTTTGCAGGACTTTGGGGATGTGTTTCCAGAAGACGTACCCGCAGGTTTGCCTCCATTGCGTGGTATAGAACATCAAGTGGACCTGATTCCTGGTGCCACACTTCCCAACCGTGCACCTTACAGGACTAATCCCGAAGAAACTAAGCAAATTCAGAAGCAAGTACAAGCGTTGCTGGATAAAGGGTACATTCGTGTTTCTCTTAGCCCTTGTGTTGTTCCTGTTATTTTAGTTCCTAAGAAAGATGGTACTTGGCGCATGTGTGTTGATTGTAGAGCGATTAATAACATGATTATTCGATATCGTCATCCTATTCCACGCTTAGAGGATATGCTAGATGAATTGAGTGGTGCTGCTGTTTTCTCTAAAATTGACTTGCGTAGTGGTTATCATCAAATTAGGATGAAAGAAGGGGATGAATGGAAAACTTCTTTCAAAACTAAATTCGGTTTGTATGAGTGGTTAGTCATGCCGTTTGGTCTTACTAATGCACCTAGTACTTTCATGCGTTTGATGAATCATGTTTTGAGAGAGTTTATTGGTCATTTTGTGGTTGTTTACTTTGATGATATACTTATATACAGCCACACCGAATCTGAACATTGCACTCATATTAGACAAGTTTTGCAAGTGTTACGTGATAATAAACTGTATGCTAATCTTGAGAAGTGTACATTTGCAAAAGATACGGTCATATTCCTAGGATTTGTTGTTTCTAAGCATGGAGTAGAGGTAGATCAATCTAAAATTGAATCAATTCAGAATTGGCCTACTCCAATGAATGTTAGTCAAGTGCGTAGTTTCCACGGTCTCGCTGGTTTCTATAGGCGCTTTGTGAAAGATTTTAGCACCATTGCTGCACCATTAAATGATTTGACAAAGAAAGGTGTTCCTTTTGTTTGGGGCGCGGCCCAAGACATTGCTTTTGATACGTTAAAACGTTTGCTTACTTCTGCACCATTACTTGCATTACCTGATTTTTCGAAGCAATTTGAAGTTGAATGTGATGCTAGTGGTATAGGTATAGGTGGCGTTTTCATGCAAGAGGGTCGGCCTATAGCTTATTTTTCTGAGAAATTGACTGGTGCTCGTTTGAAATATTCTATCTATGATAAAGAATTGTATGCACTTGTTCGAGTACTTGAGGTTTGGCAACATTATTTGTGGCCAAAGGTATTCATCATACATTCTGATCATGAAGCATTGAAATACTTGAAAGCTCAATCAAACTTGCATAGAAGATTAGCTAAATGGGTTGAGTTCATTGAGTCTTTTCCTTACATCATTAACTATAAGAAGGGCAAAGAGAACGTTGTTGCTGATGCTCTATCTAGGAAGAACATGCTATTAATCAATCTTGATGTTAAAATTCCTGGATTAGAAGCTATTTGTGCACTTTATGCAACTGACCATGATTTTGCTGAACCATTTCGTTTGTGTGCTCTTCGAAATGCATGGGATAAGTATCATATACATGATGGATATTTGTTTCGAGCTAACAAACTATGTATTCCAGAATCGTCGTTGCGTTTGTTCTTAGTGCAGGAATCACATGCTGGTGGTTTGATGGGTCACTTTGGGCATGAGAAGACGTTGCTCATGCTTGCTGATCACTTTTATTGGCCCAAGATGAGGCGTGATGTGTACATATTTGTGAGCCGATGTATTACATGCCACAAGTCGAAATCTAAGATGAAGCCTCACGGTTTGTATACACCTCTCTCTGCACCTACTACGCCATGGGAAGACATTAGTATGGATTTTGTGCTAGGTCTACCTAAAACTCAGAGACGTCATGATTCTATATTTGTGGTAGTGGATAGGTTCTCTAAGATGGCTCATTTTATTGCCTGCCACAAAAGCGACGATGCGTCGCATGTTGCTAACCTGTTTTTCAGGGACATCGTGAGATTACATGGAGTACCAAAGACGATTGTTTCTGACCGTGACATGAAGTTCATGAGCTACTTTTGGAAGACCTTATGGGGGAAGCTAGGAACGAAGCTGCTGTTCAGTACTACATGTCATCCCCAAACAGATGGTCAAACGGAGGTGGTGAACCGAACATTGTCACAGCTGCTAAGGACTATGATTAAAAAGAATCTGCGGGAGTGGGAAGAGTGTTTGCCACATGTTGAGTTTGCTTACAACAGGGCTGTGCATTCAACTACTCAGCTTTGTCATTTTGAGGTGGTGTATGGTTTCAAACGATTGACGCCACTTGATATGTTGCCTCTGCCATTACATGAGAGAGTTGATATGGAGGCGTCAAAACGTGCTGATTATGTGAAGAAAATACATGAGAAGACTCGAGAGGCTATTGAGAAGAAAGGCAAGAACATTGTTGCTGCAAGGAATCAAGCAAGGAAAGAAGTGTTGTTCGAGCCTGGAGATATGGTTTGGGTGCATCTACGCAAGGATAGGTTTCCACTACTTCGAAAGTCAAAATTGAAGCCACGTGGTGCCGGTCCTTACAAGGTGTTAGCCAAGATTAATGATAACGCCTACTCGGTTGATATACCTATTGAGGAGTTTGGTGCAGTTAGCAATAGCTTCCACGTTGCTGATTTGTCACCATATGCTGGAGAAGACCTTGGAGCGTCGAGGTCGACGCCTTTTCAAGGGGGGGGGGAGATGATGTGGACATCCCTACAATTACACCTACCCCAATGACTATTGAAGATGCTACAACTGTTGCAAGAAAGGATCAGTCCAATGAGATTAGAATTGGACCTATTACAAGAGCTCGTGCTAAGCTACTAGAACAACAGGTGAATTTACTCCTAAACGAATCTGGTACTTTGATTGATGAGAACTTTATACTGCCTAAGTCTATGCATTTATGTATGATCAGGTTCGTTGGAGAAACAAGCATGGCGCGAGGAGGAGAAGGGCTACAAGAGAAGCCCAATGTGATGATCACCCAAGGATGCGCGAGGGAGGAGCGGGAGGAAGGCGCAAGAGAAGATCATCAAGACGGAGGCAAGAAGATCTACCACGACCAGAGTGTCCGGCCGGATCCACCCGGACTGTCAGGCCTAGTCGAGAGGCGAACTGGCGTGGACAATCAGAATATCAAATCGGACACTACACGGACTCCACCCGGAAACTTCAAAGTTTCCGGCCAGACCGGACTGTCCGGCACACTTCACCCGGAGTGTCCGGCCTGACCGGACTGTCCGGCCAATTTCGACCGGAGTGTCCGCCCGCCGACCGAATCTGGTCCGAGTCGGTTTGTATCAGTTTGAGTCGTTTGCGTGTCGTTTCGGTTTCTGGTCGTCCCAGCTGCCCTTATAAGCCCTGGGTCGACCCCTAGCTAGGTTTTAGACCACGTTAAAATATTTTGGAGTTGTTTCTTTCATAGAACCTCTGGAATTACCCTGTGTTCGAATCTACCAACTATAATTGAGTGTGATCTGTTGTTCCATTGGGAATTAGTAGATTGCATACTACCGTTCATGGTCACAGCTACGTGCGGAAGAGCGTGGTGTTGTGAATATCCTACAAGGTTCGAGAGCTGTTGCATTGGCATCAGGGATCGAGCGGGAGAGTTCATAGCTACAGGCTAGTTATCTATCATCCACCATCATCACCGCTATCCGCTTACTGAGAAGATCAGGCCACCCCATATCACACCGTGTATCATCCCTCCGGGGACGGCGATACTGTTATCTATTATATCGAGTGATTTGCTGCGAAGGTTCTTGTGTGCACCAAGGATTATCGAGTTGTGGTTTGAGGCGTGGTGATCTTCATCACGTTACTTGTTGGATTGATTCCTCTTCTTCAGGTGATGTTCGTCGGCATTATTGGAAGATTACCTACCTGGTTGACTTGTTGTGAAAGATCGGGACAAAACTCAAAGATCATCGGTGTGATCCGTATCATGTGGTATCAGAGCTCTCGTTGATCATAACGTGTTTTTGGACCATCTGCAGACTGTTTTTCTATAAGCAGTTTATAGATGAGTTGTGGAGAAGAGATTGGAAGACGAGTTTTCTGGTAGGCGATTTTGTTTTGTTGCACGTTTGGAGATCGATCCAGAAGGCTACGACTAATCTCGTGTGTTTGCATCTCGTGGTTCGAGATCGGATCAGATTTATTTTCAGTCGGGTGGACTGCACGCTGCATAGGGCGATCGATCGGAAGTATCGGAAGTACCACAAGAGGAGTTACGTGTGGACCAGATCAATATCCTCATGGCAAGTGGGAGATCGGGAGAGGAAATTCGATCGGATCTGCAAGTGCGTATAGAAAAAGAAGGGAGTCCTGATTGCTCTGTTGAGATTGATCAGACTTCCCCTGATCATGTACGTGTGGGTAAAAAAAGAAAGAGATATCCGATCTCCACTTCAGCTTACTAAAAGAAAAAAATCCTGATCGCTACCTTGTCTCAGGAACGTGATATTTCCTTCCACACCGCGGACCGAAATTGAGCTGTTTTTTCTGCTGTGGTACATTTTCTTGGCAAAGAGACAATATGGTCTTATCAAAGTCTGTTTGTGTTGCCGAGAAGTCCGATGATGTATATCATGACTATATCAGTATCGTGGTCAGCTGTCAATTTGATGTAACTACATGATGAGGATATATACATGGATTATGATGATTCTGACTGCCTGAACTGGAAGGAAATATTGAGTCAAATCAATAATGACTATCAGGTGAATTTATTCCTAATTGAACCTGATGTTTTATTTAATGAGAACTTTATACTACCTAAGTCTATGCATCTTTGTATGATCAGGTTTATTGATAACACAAGCATTGCGCGAGGAGGAGGAGAGTTACAGCAAGAAGGACAAGCGCTGATTTCCAATATCAATAAGTGCGCAAGGGAGGAGCGGGAGGCATGCGCACTAGGAGGCAATGAGGAAATCACGTATGAGCAAGAGAGAGAGATGGCACACCAAGAATTACATGTTTGAGGTGTTCCACGACGTTTGGACTGCGTGCCAATAAGGCCGAACCCATATATGGGTCGGTATGTATCAGTTTGAGTCGAACCGAGTCAGTTTGGGCCAAGTTATCGCTTTTTTAGGCCCATTTAGAGGGGAGGACGCCCCAGCCCTCATATAAACCTCCGTAGCCGTCACAAGTTAGGTTTTAGACCACGTTAAAATATTTTGGAGTTGTTTCTTTCATAGAACCTCTAGAATTGCCCTGTGTTCGAATCTACCAACTATAATTGAGTGTGATCTGTTGTTCCATTGGGAATTAGTAGATTGCATACTACCGTTCGTGGTCACGGCTGCGTGCGCAAGAGTGTGGTGTTGTGAATATCCTACAAGGTTCGAGATCTGTTGCGCTGGCATCAGGGATCGAGCGGGAGAGATCATAGCTACGCACTAGTTATCTATCATCCACCATCATCATCGCCATCCGCTTACTGAGAAGATCAGGCCACCCCATATCATCTTGGTATCAGATTTCCTCGTTGCCTCGGTAAGCAATCCACAATCCATCCATAGATTAGAGAGTGTTTTTCATCCTATACAGAAAAAGCCCCACAAAAAGAGTTGCCATAGCCTAGATTACATCGTATTCGAGTAATAGTTGCTGGTCGAGTTCCTCTATTAGATTAGATCTAGATCTGTTCTTCGTAGATTTGTTTTCTAGTTGTTCTAGTTGTTTTCCACCATCTTTTTCCGCTACCATCAAGTCAGATCCGATCCAAGTAAAGAGTCCTAGTTGTGTACTACTTGGCGAGTCGGAATAAAAAAAATTCGGCTCGCTGCCTCACGCCTGACCGCAGACAGGTCTGTGCTCCAGCATGACAAAAAAAATTCCGAAAAGACAAAATCGAACCGTCGCCTTACCACAGACTAGTCTGTGCTAGTACGAGAAAAAAAAATTTCTGCCGCCATCCTGCCGCGGCAGGATTTTAGGCCTTTTTCTGCCGTGGCAGAGACCAATTCTCAGGTCAAATTTTTTTCTTTTTTGTTTATTTTTTTTACTGAGTCCACATAGCGTACCTATCCTTGTGAGCCTTACTAAGCCTTTCTTTGTGTCTAAAACTATCCTACGAGACTAGCGTGCTTAGTGCTCTGCGGGCTGCTCAGTTAGCAATCTTGTGCCCGTTTTGTTGAGACATTGCTAGCGTCTCTCCTTGTGCATTGCAACACGAGCGTTCCGCCGACATACCTTACTTTTTTGAGCTCTTTTTCATAGTTGCAACTGCCCCATTTATCTCCACCGTGTGTGTTTCGGTGGGTCTTTGTCATACGATCAGCACTAGGACTTGTTTGCGGTGTAGTTAGGATACCATACCTACAGCTCCACCATAAATACCCTGTGTGCCCTGTGATCGTTCTCTATACCTTTGATATTCACTTCATCACATCAGTTTTTGATTTCGTTTGGTAGATCATCTCTATTCACTTTGGAACGGTAAGATCTCCTTTCTTATTAGTTGTGAGTGAGTTGTGAGAGTTTCCACCATACTGATTTTGATTTGTGCACTAATGTACTAATCATGTCTTCTAGTAGTGTTGATGTGATGCAGAAAATGGAGGCAGGTGATGTTACAAATAATGTGGAGACGTATAGTTACAAATTCATCGACAATTGGCGTTGTAGTGGAACTTTTTGGAAGGAAGAACGCGGTATTTTTGATGGTGATGGTCTTTTCCACCATAGTGTGATGATTGGTGAGCGATGTGCTTCCATTACCATTGATAGTAACTCTACTATTAATTTGATCAGCGTTGAAGTTGTACAAAAGTTGCAGCTACCCACATGTGCCCGTGCGGTGCCATATCTCTTGCATTCATCATATGGCACATTGCTGATTTCACACACCGCTGATGTTCCTATGACTTTTAAAGAGCATACTGAGATTGTGCGCTGTGATGTATCTCCTATACCACTTGATTCTTGTCACATACTATTGGGAGAACCTTGGAGCAGAAGGTTTGACGCTCAAATATGTCCTGTTGTGGAAGGATTTCTTTCAAATGGAACATGAAGAGGCGTGTTATGCTCAGGATTTTAGCCGACAAATTTCATGAGTATTATCTTCTTCGCAAGGAGAGGACAAAAGAGTTCAGTTTGTCTGCTAAGTACAAGGTCATGATGAATGGTGACAATTCTATTATTTGTCATCTTGAACACGGTGTGCATTACAACCCATGTGAGAATGAGAGCCACATAGCCAAGCTGAGTGAGAGTGTTATCAAAAGTGACCTGTGTGATTCCACTAAACGTGAGGTTGAGAGCATCCATTCTAAGAGTATGAGAGAAAAAGAAAACATTAGTGCAGTAGATGCTAGTACATGTGAGGATATTTCTACTAATGTAATCATCTCTA
Source organism: Avena eriantha (assembly GCA_910589775.1). Lineage (NCBI taxonomy): Eukaryota > Viridiplantae > Streptophyta > Magnoliopsida > Poales > Poaceae > Avena > Avena eriantha. The sequence continues at coordinate 174,542,437 of OU342740.1, read as the reverse complement.
CTCCTGGTATTGTTTCTTGTGCTATGCAGGTTGCTTTTGAAGAAAGGGAGCAATCTATTTTACAACCTACATCGTCGGACTGTGCATTGTCACTTGCGGCGGATGTTTTAGTACCTACTACAACTGGGGAGATTGTTGATGACATTGGTACTGTTTTGGAGCTTCAGCCAACATGTGCGACATATTGTGAGTCTATTCCTTTACTGAAGCCTCCTTGTGATTTGCCTTGCACTACTGTTTCAGCACCATGTGATAGTTTACCAAATTCAAATTTTGATCATGTGGTACTGATAACACACAAGGGAATACTTGCTCGAATACCACCTGCTGATATTGTGTATTCCATCATGCTAAATGAACCTATGAGTATGAGTTGTGCTATGGATAAGATTTCTGATATTTCATTTCTGAATTCTAGCACATATTCTCCTTGTTTCACTTTCAATCTGATTGGTAAATATAGCATGCATGAAAATTTTCTTGTGGATCACATATGCATTACTTGTGATAGAATCGCTGAACTGAAACATGCTGTTTTCAGCCATACATCACAAAATGTTTGCTATGGGACAATAGCTCATGTTCCAGATATTATGGAAATACATTCTGGTCTAGTTGATATATTGCAACCAACACAAGTAATTTTACCTATGTTGGATTGTTCTAATCTTGCTAGAATAGGAACCAAGTTTTCATATTCACTATGTTTGTCCCAAAAGTCTTTGTCTAGATTTGTAACTACTTTAGACTTCCTTGGTATTTGCAAATTGAGTTGCATTTTACATACTAGACAACATGATCATGTTCATAATAATCAGAGTAGCGCAGTTGAAGCATGTCATGATTCAATTTGGTTTTCAGACATATTGAATTGGTTTGATCTTGTTCACAAATTTTATCATAGATCTTCTTTGAGAAAACTGAATTTAATATTGAAGAACATGACTATCTATTTAGTTGTTTTTCACCATGATCATGATTCTTTGTACTTCACTTATACCTGCAATTTAAGTTGCTTGATGTATACTGGACATACTTTTCCTATGAACAACAATAATACAACATGTTATATATACATATACTTTGCGACATGTTGTTCTTTTTGTTTCTCCCACTTTCAGCTTACCCAAAGCCGAGGACGGCTTTTCATGAAGAAAGGGAGGATGATGAGGATATATACATGGATTATGATGATTCTGACTGCCTGAACTGGAAGGAAATATTGAGTCAAATCAATAGTGACTATCAGGTGAATTTATTCCTAATTGAACCTGATTTATTATTTAATGAGAACTTTATACTACCTAAGTCTATGCATCTTTGTATGATCAGGTTTATTGAGCATTGCGCGAGGAGGAGGAAAGTTGCAGCAAGAAGGACAAGCGCTGATTTCCAATATCAATAAGTGCGCGAGGGAGGAGCGGGAGGCATGCGCACTAGGAGGCAATGAGGAAATCACGTATGAGCAAGAGAGAGAGATGGAACACCAAGAATTACATGTTTGAGGTGTTCCATGACGTTTGGACTGCGTAACAATAAGGCCGAACCCATATATGGGTCGGTATGTATCAGTTTGAGTCGAACCGAGTCAGTTTGGGCCAAGTTATGGCTGTTTTTAGACCCGTTTAGAGGGGAGGACGCCCCAGCCCTCATATAAACCTCCGTAGCCGTCACAAGTTAGGTTTTAGACCACGTTAAAATATTTTGGAGTTGTTTCTTTCATAGAACCTCTGGAATTACCCTGTGTTCGAATCTACCAACTATAATTGAGTGTGATCTGTTGTTCCATTGGGAATTAGTAGATTGCATACTACCGTTCGTGGTCACAGCTGCGTGCGCAAGAGTGTGGTGTTGTGAATATCCTACAAGGTTCGAGATCTGTTGCGCTGGCATCAGGGATCGAGCGGGAGAGATCATAGCTACGCACTAGTTATCTATCATCCACCATCATCATCGCCATCCGCTTACTAAGAAGATCGGGCCACCCCACATCATTTTGGTATCGATTTCCAGTGTTGCCTCGGTAAGCATCCACAAATCCATCCATAGATTAGAGAGTGTTTTTCGTCCTATACAGAAAAAGCCTTACAAAAAGATTTGCCATAGACTAGATTGCATCGTTTTCGAGTTTTAGTTGATAATTGTATCTTCTCGTAGATCCGATCTGCAGGTTTTCCTCGTAGGAGTCTAGTTTCCGTTTGGGTCTAGGTTTAGGGTTTGATCTTGTTTTCCGCTGTTCCCACTGTTACCGTTTCCGCAAGTCTTTATCATTTTTTCCGAGTCCACATAGCGTAATTTTGTTTGCATACCATAGACACAGCCTATCTACAGCATCTGTGCCTAGGAACGTACCCACGAGACTAGTTGCATTGCTCCGACAGGCTGCTCATTAGGTTTTTGAAGTGCAGAAATTTTCAACAGACAAAACCGGACTATCCGGCCGGATCACACCGGACTATCCGGCCCAACCGGAGTCTCTAGCGCATATCAACCGGACTATCCGGCCCAGTGCTCACGCCTGACCGCAGACAGGTCTGTGCTCCAGCGTGAAAGCAAAAAAAAAGAGAATCAGTATAAAAAAAGAAGAGAAAGAGCGAAAAGAGAGATATAGAAGTTTGCAATTTGGGAGCCTTGTTGTGTATAGCACTGGTAGATTGAGCAATCTTGTGCATGTTCTATTGAGCTATTACTAGCGTCTCTCTTGTGCATTGCAATATTCCTTTTCATAAGTTGCTTTGCCACGTTTATCTCCACCGTGTGTGTTTCTTGGGTATTTGTACGATCAACACTAGGACTTGTTTGCGGTGTAGATAGGATACCATACCTAGAGCTCCACCTTAAATAACTTGTGTGTCCTACGATCGTTCTCTATACCTTTGATATTCACTTCATCACATCAGTGCATCAGTTTTTGATTTCGTTTGGTAGAGCATCTCTATTCACTTTGGAACGGTAAGATCTCCTTTCTTATTAGTTGTGAGTGAGCTGTGAGAGTTCCACCATACAGATTTTGATTTTTGCACTAACCTACTAATCATTTCTACTAGTGATGATGATGTTGTGTTGCAGAAAAAGAAGGATGAGGAGCTCGTCAATTGCCATGAATATGAGGCTTTGAAATCCCACTTGACACGTGTGTTTACTAACACGACAGATGCCATTGACAAGAATCTCCAAGATATGAATATGAGATTGGATCAGCATGTTGGGACGGTTGATACTATCCAAACGCAAGTGGCTACGCTCAATGTCAATGTCACCACTTTGCAGCAGTCCATTGAGGGTTTGACAACCGCCTTACATAGAAGGGAAGATCCTCAAAATGATGATGCCTTTGATGATTTCGATGAGGGTAGCGCTGTTGATGCTGCTCCACATGTTGGCAGGGGACGTGCTATTCCCCCTGTCCATGCACCTGCTCATGGTCGTGGGTTTGCCCATCTTGGGCGTGGTCAATGTGTGCCCAATCAAGCTGCTGATGATGGTTTGGGCAAGCCAAAATTCTCAATTCCTAAGTTTGATGGTTCCATTGATCCTAAAGATTACCTCACCTGGGAGTTGAAGATTGAGAAACTCTAGCGCTTATTTGACTATCCAGAAGATAAGAAGGTCAAGCTTGCAGCATCGGAATTTGATGGTTATGCTTTGCGTTGGTGGGATGCTCTTGTGCACCATAGGAGGGAGGACAATGAACTTCCTGTGAGGGATTGGCGCGAGATGAAGCAAATCATGAAAGCTCGTTTCGTACCAACCAACTACTTGCGATCAGTTTTTGATAAATTGATGCAACTGAAGCAAGGTACCATGACAGTTGATGAGTACTACATGGAGATGGAGATGCTTATGCAGCGTGCTAGAATTCGTGAGTCCATTGAGATGATCATGGAGCGATTTCTAAACAATTTGAAGTTACCAATCAAGAGCATTGTTCGTCATCACAAGTATGAGACTATGAATGAGTTGTTGCATCATGCTAGAGAGGCCGAATCCCAGTTGGCAGAAGAGGCGAAGTCACGTGCTCGTTTTCCATCCTCTAGATGATTTTTGGCCAGACCTACTCCTCCTACAGCTGTGCCACCAGCTCCTGCTCCCTTTACACCATCGGCCAAGCCAGCAAGTACACCTTCGTTTGGTTCTAATGCTCGGAAACCCGCTGCTCCTGCTGCTAGCTCGGGTTCAACATGTCTACTGCACGTACTCGTGATGTGGTGTGCCATACTTGTGGAGGTAGAGGTCACTACAAGAAAGATTTTCCAAACAGCAAGGTCATGTTTGTTAATGAACAAGGAGAAGTAGAAAGTGGAGAGGAAGCTTCTGATGATGATATTGATGATGGCGAGGTTGGTGCTGATGCATATGCTGAGCGTGCACCCACGATTGTCGTATCTTCACGTGTACTTAGTGTGCAACGGGTTGAGGAATCCCAGCGTTGCAACTTGTTGCAAACAAAAGCTCTCGTTGGACCAAACAAAGCTTGCAAGGTCATTATTGATGGAGGTAGCTGCAGAAATCTTGCAAGTAAGGAACTATGTGCCAAACTGAATTTGACATACTTACCTCATCCCAAGCCATACTACATACAATGGTTGAGCAACAATGGTGAGATGAAGGTAAATCATATGGTACGTGTGAATTTTCAAATAGGGCCATACAAAGATTCTATTGATTTTGATGTGGTTCCTATGACTGTTTATCACCTACTATTGGGTCGGCCTTGGCTCTATGATCGCCATGTGCAACACAATGGCCGATCCAATACATATCACTTGGAATTCAAAGGAAAGAAGATTACTATGCAGCCAATGACACCACAAGAAATTGTGAATGATTCTCGCCAGAAGATAGAGGTGAACTTGAAGGAAGATACTACCACTCGGAGAGACTGTGTCACAGCTGTTCCTGATGTAATTGAGCCTAAATAGAGTGATATAACGAAAAGTGAGAGAGTGCCTGGGTTATTGATATTAGCCACCAAGGAGGATATGAGAGAGTTTCGTGAGGATCCTATAGCCATGCCACTTGTGCTCATGTATAAGGGCGAGGTATTGGTTTCTAACGACATGACCCCTATTTCTCTTGGTGTCTCTTCTATTTTGCAGGTCTTTGGGGATGTGTTTCCAGAAGACGTACACGCAGGTTTGCCTCCATTGCGTGGTATAGAACATCAAGTGGACCTGATTCCTGGCGCCACACTTCCCAACCGTGCACCTTACAGGACTAATCCCGAAGAAACTAAGCAAATTCAGAAGCAAGTACAAGCGTTGCTGGATAAAGGGTACATCCGTGTCTCTCTTAGCCCTTGTGTTGTTCCTGTTATTTTAGTTCCTAAGAAAGATGGTACTTGGTGCATGTGTGTTGATTGTAGAGCGATTAATAACATCACTATTCGATATCGTCATCCTATTCCACGCTTAGAGGATATGCTAGATGAATTGAGTGGTGCTGCTGTTTTCTCAAAAATTGACTTGCATAGTGGTTATCATCAATTAGGATGAAAGAAGGGGATGAACGGAAAACTGCTTACAAAACTAAATTCGGTTTGTATGAGTGGTTAGTCATGCCGTTTGGTCTTACTAATGCACCTAGTACTTTCATGCGTTTGATGAATCATGTTTTGAGAGAGTTTATTGGTCGTTTTGTGGTTGTTTACTTTGATGATATACTTATATACAGCCACACCGAATCTGAACATTGCACTCATATTAGACAAGTTTTGCAAGTGTTACGTGATAATAAACTATATGCTAATCTTGAGAAGTGTACATTTGCAAAAGATAAGGTCATATTCCTAGGATTTGTTGTTTCTAAGCATGGAGTAGAGGTAGATCAATCTAAAATTGAATCAATTCAGAATTGGCCTACTCCCATGAATGATAGTCAAGTGCGTAGTTTCCACGGTCTCGCTGGTTTCTATAGGCGCTTTGAAAGATTTTAGCACCATTGCTGCACCATTAAATGATTTGACAAAGAAAGGTGTTCCTTTTGTGTGGGGCGGGGCCCAAGACATTGCTTTTGATACATTAAAACGTTTGCTTACTTCTGCACCATTACTTGCATTACCTGGTTTTTCAAAGCAATTTGAAGTTGAATGTGATGCTAGTGGTATAGGCATAGGTGGCGTTTTTGATGCAGCCCGTCCTACGGACGCTTCCACATCTACACCAACAAGTCCCCCAAGTGGACCCATGACTTGTGCTAGAGCCAAACTCCTCCAAGCTAAGGTGAACTCGCTCCTCTCCTCGTGCCAATTCGATACCTCCTTGGATGGCGTGCTACTTCATACCACTACTCTGTGCATCATCAGGTACGAGCCCCGGCCTCGTCGACCCACGAGCCCGGAAGCTGCACCTGACCTGAAGCTGCCAGAGCCGGAGTGTCCGCCCGAATCCAGCCGGAGTGTCCGGCCACCCCGGAGTGTCCGGCCCGACTCAGCCGGAGTGTTAGGCCTGGCCGAGCCCAGACCTGGTGTGGACATTCAGAAGGTCGAATCGGACACTACCCGGACACCACCCGGAGTGTCCGCCCTGCCCGGACTATCCGGCCGCGCCGACCCGGAGTGTCCGCCCTGCCCGGACTATCCGGCCGTGCCGACCTGGACTGTCTGGCCCAAGTGATGGGCCTGCGAGCCTAGCTGGGCCCTATGGCCCATGTACCCTCTACTTCGCCCAGAACTCTACTTTAATGCCTGAATTACCCCTGAACTTGTGGCTGGCATATATATAGACCCCCACCTCCATTGTAAACCCTAGGCTTGATATTGGAATTAGTGGAAACCCCTTTGTGGATCTATCTAGTTCTTGCCTCATGCTCCTTGACTAAGGAGCACCAATATCCCCAAACCTCGTTGGAGTTTGCATCGTGCCTCCGTGTTGTACAAGGCCTAGGCATCGGTGTTCCTTTGCCTAGACTTCAAGATCTCACCGAGTCTCCCATCTCGCCGTGCCGGTTCGAGAGAGAGTCCTCCGCCCGACGCCGATCCTAGGGATTCCGCCGGACCGGTCACCGCCGACGTGAGCTATTGGTGTTTATCGTGGTTTTGCGTGTGTGTGTTCATCTTGTTCTTCCTGCGTGTGTTCGTCGTGTTCATCCTCCCCTCCTTTCCCCATACTCCACCCTCGATTTGAAAGGGAATCGTGAAAGATCGGGCCACCCTAGAGGTTTGTCCTCAACATATTGGTATCAAGAGCTTCGTTGCTCACGAATTCCCCCACAAAATTTTCTTCTATCCACCAAAAAATTTGAAAATCCCCATAAAAAACAGCCCATATTTGCCTTTGGATCGATCTCTTGATTTGGAGTGTTATTTGTGGTTTTGATCCGACAAAACCTTGTCTAAGGAGTTGGTCCAGCTTTATCCTGCGTTTTCCCAGCCCGATTTGGCCAGTTTTTGGCGGATTTGAGGCCCGAAGGCGAGGATTTCCGCTCAAGAACACGAGCAGGAAACCCGCGCCGGAGTGTCTGGCTCATATCGACCGGAATGTCCGGCCCGACCGGAGTGTCCAGCCGAACCAGACCGGAGTGTCCGGCCAGACTGGAGTATCCGGCCCAGACAGACCGGAGTGTCCGGCTGTAACGCTAGTTTTGACAGTTTTGCCTCATTTTTCGCATTGGCTAATCTCCTTTGTTTGCTCGTGTCCTGTGTGCGTGTCAGCAAGTACCAGCAAGCTTCCGCATCGTCAACTTCCGTGCTCATCGACACCATGGACCACGAACATCATCCCGCACCACCGACGCCAAGTTCATCATCAAAGAAGGTATAACTTGCGTCACCTTGTTAACCCCCATCTTCCTTTGTGTGTACCTATCCCATGAGAGTGGCTCATCTTGTGTTTGCTTGAGCATTGTGCATTTGTCCTTGGATAGTGAGAGTGCAAGAACAATAGCAAGTGTGACTAGGTAGCATCAAGGGAGAGCAAAAAAAAAGTGAAAAAGATACAAAGAAAAAGCAAAAAGAAAAATAGTCCCCCCTTGCAAAAGAGAGTCTCAAAGCTTGTAAGCAAGAGAGAAAGAAGAGCGCCCAAGGCAAGTGCACAAATCCGTTGCTCATTTTTCCTCTTTGCAAACGAGCCACGGTCTCTCCTTGCATTGGCACGACAACGAGCTTAGTCTTTGTTAGGACATTTTGTTTGCTCATTTTCATAGTCGTTTCAATCCCAACTTTCTCCACGGGTGTGTACATAGTCGTAGGTTCCCGTCACCCTTTTGAGTTGTTGACCTTCGCCTTTGACTTGAGTTTTGTTGGATTGTTACCACTTTTGACTATCCCTTTTCTTTTGGTTGGTTCTTTAGCTTTCAACAACCCTAACCTACCACCAACAAGCTTTTGAGAGTGTGAGTTTCTTTGCATTTCCACGTTGCACGCTTATAGCTCTCACTTGTGGTTTCTAGTTTGGTGCAATCCCCAAGGTGAGGTACAAGGCTAACACCACCATATTCCACTTCCATATACAATACTTGTGTTTTTGCATGATGGATAGGCACGGTGAGACGAGCCAACCACGTCCCCAAGAAGAAGATCAAGGTCCGTACATGACGCGCGCAAGTCACTTCATCGTTCGACAAGAGTTCCGTGAACGTTGCCAAGCACTTGAGACGAGACAAGATGAACAATTTGGCGAGACGCAAGCCGAGTTCAAGAACATCGACAACTGCTTCGACGGCCTCGAACGACAAATGCATGCAATGCATCACAACTTCGGCCACCAAAATGAAGCACTTCAACGCTCCGTCGCCGAAACAAATGACAATCTTCGACGCCTCATCGATGGCATGGCAAGATCACGTTCACGCGCATCAAGCTCGGCAAGTTCTTCGCATCGTCATGCACCTCTTCCACAAGATCTACATCAAAGTGCTCGAAGACGCAATGATGCCCCCGTGGTTGAAGATGCAATCTCTTCGAACTATGTACCTTCCCCACGGCACGCCGCAACGTCAAGCTATGACGGTGACCTCTCTTCAAGGACACGAGCAAGGCAAGAAGCACACCGTCATCACGCAAGGGCACTAGTGATCCGACAAGCGCAACCACAAGAGGAACCGCAAGCGCAACCACAAGTACAACCGCAAGTCTACCACCATCGACCGCCACACATTCTTGACACAACAAGTGATGACTCCAATTTGGAGAATCAAGCTCGTCATCGACGTCAAGCTCTTCAAGATCCTCCTCCTCATCATCAACGTCATGAACGTCAACAACGACACCATGGTCATCACGAGGCACTTCCTCCACATCAACAAAACTTGGAGCGTCAAGTGATACAAGTTGAGCGACGCCCACCACGTCAAGAGGCTCATGACCATGTTCTTCGCCGTGAGGCCCATGTGCCTAACCAACATCACCAACCAAGGAACGAGCCTCCTCTTCGTCATCAACCGCGTCAAGAGGCTACACACCTTCGCCACCATGAGGCCCAAGCGCCTCAACCACGTCAACAACAATACCAAGAGCAAGCTCCGCAACAAGGACACGAGAACCAAGTTCCACCTCCCTAACTACAAGATCATCAACAAGGTCACCAAGCTCGTCGCAATGACCGCAACGATGAAAAAACTTTTGGCAAGCTCAAGTTCACAATGCCCAAGTTCACCGGATCCAGTGACCCTGAAGAATACCTCTCGTGGGCACTCAAAGTCGACAAGATCTTCCGCATGCACAACTATAGCAACGAGAAGATGGTCGCCATGGCTTCGCTAGAGTTTGATGATTACGCCAACCTTTGGTGGGAACAAGTTCAAGTTGCTCGTGATGCAAGACAAGAGCCGCCAATCACAACTTGGCATGACATGAAGGCTCACATGAGATCCCGGTTTGTCCCTGCACACTACACATGTGACCTCTTCAACAACCTTCAAGCGCTTCGTCAAGGGACAACGACCGTGGAAGAATACTTCAAGGAAATGGAACTCAACTTGATTCGCGCCAACATTGATGAGCGCATGGAGCAAACAATGGCACGTTTCCTTATTGGCTTGAATCACCCAATCAAGCGCATCGTCGAGTTCCAAACATACAACACCATGGTTGAGCTTGTGCACATTGCAACAAAGGCTGAACGTCGAGTGCAAGAGGATATCAAGTACAACAAGCCCAAGACGTACTTCACCTACAAGCAAGCTTCAACCCCTACACCAACAACTTTCAATGGTAGCTCCTCAAGTACCTCCAAGCCTTCCTTCAAGCCCACACTTCCTCAAGGAAAACTGCCCCCAAGTGGCAAGCAAGCAAAGAGTGATACACCTTTCAACGGTGAATGCTACAAGTGTGGAGGTAAAGGACACAAGTCGGCCGAATGTGGAAACAAGAAAGTCTTGTTCATCCATGACAATGGTGATGAAGAGTACTTGAGTGAAGATGAGTTTGATGCCCGTGTCAAGCAAGCAATGGCAAGGCAACGAGTGGAAGATGATCAAGAACTCCTCATGTGTGAACATGACGCAAGTCCATCGCTTGTCGTCACAAGAATCTTGACCACTCAAGCGCAGGAGCATGAAGACCAACGCTCCAATATCTTCCAAACACGAGCCGGCATCAATGGCAAATCTATCAAGGTGATCATTGACGAAGGGAGTTGCCACAACCTTGCTAGCACCGAGTTGTGTGAAAAGCTCAACCTCACCCTCCATCCACACAAGCACCCCTACCACGTGCAATGGCTAAGTGACGAAGGTTCCGTGAAGATCAAGCATACCGTATCGGTCTCCTTCACCATTGGTCCTTACAAAGATACGGTGGAGTGTGATGTGGTTCCTATGACAGTTTGCCACATGCTTCTTGGTCGACCATGGCAATTTGACAAGGCTGCTCAACATGATGGTCGCACCAATATATACACCTTCAAATGGCTCAACAAAACATGTGTTTTGCAACCGATGACTCCTAGCCAAATAATTGCGGACAATGCAAAGGCTTTAGCGAGGGCGCAAAGCACAACACCTACTTATGAGAAGAGCGGTGAGAGAGAGAACCACCTCATAGTGAGTGAGAGCCACAAGCCAAATTCGAGTGGAAAAACGAAGAGTGTTCTCCTTGCCACCAAAAGTGAGATGAGAGATTTTCGGAACAACCCATCCATCTTGCACTATGTCCTCCTTTGCAAGGGACTAGCGCAAGGAACTAACGAATTAACCAATGTTCCTCCATCTTTGATGAGTGTTTTGCAGGAATTCAAGGATGTGTTTCCCGAAGAGCTTCCACATGGACTACCTCCTCTTCGCGGCATTGAACATCGCATCGACCTTATCCCCGGTGCACCACTTCCAAACCGCATCGCTTACCGCACGAACCCGGAGGAGACAAAGGAGATCGAACGTCAAATCAACCAACTCGTCTCCAAAGGTTTGATCCAAGTTAGCACTAGTCCAAGTGCCGTACCCGTGATTCTTGTCCCAAAGACGGATGATACGTTACGGTTATGCATGGACTGCCGTCCAATCAATGCTATCACCATGCGTTATTGACATCCCATACCACGTCTCGATGACATGCTTGATGAGTTGTGTGGAGCCACTATTTTTTCGAAAATTGATCTTCGTAGTGGTTACCATCAAATACGCATGGCTGAAGGTGATGAGTGGAAAACCGCCTTCAAGACCAAACTTGGTCTCTATGAATGGTTGGTTATGCCCTTTGGTTTATCAAATGCCCCATCCACCTTCATGCGCCTTATGAATCACATCTTGTGTTCTCTCATTGGAAAAAGTGTTGTTTATTTCGATGATATTCTTGTTTATAGAAAATCACTTGAGGACCATATAACACATGTCAAGGAAGTTTTGCAAATCCTTCGACATGAAAAGCTTTATGCTAATCTTCCCAAGTGCACTTTTGCTAAAGACAAGTTGATTTTTCTTGGATTTGTCGTTTCTTCGAAGGGAATTGAAGTTGATGTTTCCAAGGTAAAGGACATACGAGATTGGCCCATACCAACAAATGTGAGTGAACTCCGAAGTTTTCATGGGTTGGCCGGTTTCTATCGTCGCTTTGTGAAAGAATTTTCAACCATTGCGTGTCCCCTTAATGAATTGACCAAAAAGAATGTCACCTTCATGTGGGGCAAAGCACAACAAAAAGCTTTTGATGAACTTAAAAAGAGGCTCACCGAAGCACCTCTTCTTGCTTTACCGGATTTCACACAAACTTTTGAGATAGACTGTGATGCTAGTGGTATTGGCATTGGAGGAGTCCTTATGCAAAACGGACATCCTATAGCCTACCATAGCGAAAAACTTGATGGTGCTCGCCTTAACTATCCAATTTATGACAAAGAGCTTTTTTCCTTAGTTCGTGTCCTTCAAGTTTGGCAACACTACCTTTGGCCCAAGGAATTTATCATACATTCCGACCACGAGTCGTTGAAATATCTCAAAGGGCAAGCTAACTTGAGCAAGAGACACGCTAAGTGGGTTGAGTTCATGGAGTCTTTTCCATACATTGTCAAGTATAAGAAGGGCAAAGATAATGTAGTTGCGGACGGATTGTCTCGCAAACATACAAGCCTTCTTACGAGACTTGAAATCAACGTGTTGGGTCTTGAGGAAATAAAATCTTTGTATGCTTCCGACCCGTTCTTTGAACCAATTTTCGCAAAGTGCTCCAATGACAAGGGAGTTGATGATTTCTATTTGCATAAGGGCTTTCTTTTTAAACAAAACAAGCTATGCATTCCGAAGTCGTCGCTTCAACTTTTGCTTCTCCAAGAATCTCATGGTGGAGGCCTTATGGGTCACTTTGGTCGCGACAAGACATTGGACATGCTCTCCAATCACTACTTTTGGCCCAAGATGAAGCGTGACGTGGAGCGCTACGTTCAACGATGCACGACATGTGTTCAAGCTAAGTCGCAAGCTAATCCCTATGGTCTTTATATGCCATTGCCTATTCCTCATACACCTTGGTCCGACATTAGCATGATTTCGTGTTAGGATTGCCTAGATCTAAGCATGGTCATGATTCTATATTTTTTGTTGTGGATCATTTTTCCAAGATGGCACACTTCATACCGTTCCATAAGACCGACGATGCTTCACATGTTGCAAATCTGTTTTTCAGGGAAATCGTCCGTCTTCACGGTGTGCCAAGGACAATCGTCTCCGACCGCGACGTCAAATTCATTAGCTACTTGTGGAAGACCCTCATGGCCAAGCTCGGCGTCAAGATCCTCTTTTCATCCGCATCACATCCTCAAACTGATGGCCAAACTGAAGTTGTCAACCGAAGCCTTGGAACCCTCCTTCGTGTGTTGATCAAGAAAAACTTGAAGGATTGGGAGGAATGCATTCCACACGCCGAGTTCGCCTACAATCGAGCCAAGCACTCAACAACCAAGATGAGTCCATCCATGATCGTCTATGGTTTCGAGCCCCTCACCGCGCTCGACATTCTACCACTACCTCTCCATGCGCACAAACATGGACGTCGAGAAGCGCGCACAAGCTATGAAGGAGTTTCATAAAGAAACAAGAGCTCCTATCGAACAACAAGTCCTTCGCCAAGCTTCAAGATTAAACAAGGACAAGAAGGAGAAGATATTTGAAGAAGGTGACCTTGTGTGGATACACCTAAGCAAGGACCGCTTCCCCAAGGAACGTGACTCCAAGCTCAAGCCAAGAGGAGATGGTCCCTTCAAGGTCCTCAAAAGAATCAACAACAACGCCTACATCATCGACATACCGACCTCCAAGTACCTTGCAAGCAATACATTCAATGTCAAGGATCTTGCACCGTACCATGGAGATGCTCAAGATGATATCCATGAAGAGTCGAGGACGACTCTTTCCCAAGGGGGGAGCTAATGCAGCCCGTCCTACGGACGCTTCCACATCTACACCAACAAGTCCCCCAAGTGGACCCATGACTCGTGCCAGAGCCAAACTCCTCCAAGCTAAGGTGAACTCGCTCCTCTCCTCGTGCCAATTCGATACCTCCTTGGATGGCGTGCTACTTCATACCACTACTCTGTGCATCATCAGGTATGAGCCCCCGCCACGTCGACCCACGAGCCCGGAAGCTGCACCTGACCTGAAGCTGCCAGAGCCGGAGTGTCCGCCCGAATCCAGCCGGAGTGTCCGGCCACCCCGGAGTGTCCGGCCCGACTTAGCTGGAGTGTCCGGCCTAGCGAGCCCGGACCTGGTGTGGAAATTCAGAAGGTTGAATCGGACACTACCCGGACACCACCCGGAGTGTCCGCCCTGCCTGGACTGTCCGGCCGCGCCGACCCGGAGTGTCCGCCCTGCCCGGACTATCCGGCCTTGCCGACCCAGACTGTCCGGCCCAAGTGACGGGCCTACGAGCCTAGCTGGGCCCTATGGCCCATGTACCCCTCTACTTCGCCCAGAACTCTACTTTAATGCCTGAATTACCCCTGAACTTGTGGCTGGCCTATATATAGACCCCCACCTCCATTGTAAACCCTAGGCTTGATATTGGAATTAGTGGAAACCCCTTTGTGGATCTATCTAGTTCTTGCCTCATGCTCCTTGACTAAGGAGCACCAATATCCCCAAACCTCGTTGGAGTTTGCATCGTGCCTCCGCGTTGTACAAGGCCTAGGCATCGGTGTTCCTTTGCCTAGACGTCAAGATCTCACCGAGTCTCCCATCTTGCCGTGCCAGTTCGAGAGAGAGTCCTCCGCCCGACGCCAATCCTAGGGATTGCGCCGGACCGGTCACCGCCGGCGTGAGCTATTGGTGTTTATCATGGTTTTGCGTGTGTGTGTTCATCGCGTTCTTCTTGCATGTGTTCGTCGTGTTCATCCTCCCCTCCTTTCCCCGCACTCCACCCTCGATTTGAAAGGGAATCGGGAAAGATCGCGCCACCCTAGAGGTTTGCCCTCAACAGTTTTGTTGCAAGATGGTCGCCCTATAGCTTATTTTTCTGAGAAATTGACTGGTGCTCGTTTGAATTATTCTATCTATGATAAATAATTGTATGCACTTATTCGAGTACTTGAGGTTTGGCAACATTATTTGTGGCCGAAGGAATTCATCATACATTCTGATCATGAAGCATTGAAATACTTGAAAGCTCAATCAAACTTGCATAGAAGATTAGCTAAATGGGTTGAGTTCATTGAGTCTTTTCCTTACATCATTAACTATAAGAAGGGAAAAGAGAACGTTGTTGCTGATGCTCTATCTAGGAAGAACATGCTATTAATCAATCTTGATGTTAAAATTCCTGGATTAGAAGCTATTTGTGCACTTTATGCAACTGACCATGAGTTTGTTGAACCATATCGTTTGTGTGCTCTTAGAAACGCATGGGGTAAGTATCATGTACGTGATGGATATTTGTTTCGAGCTAACAAACTATGTATTCCAGAATCGTCGTTGCGTTTGTTCTTAGTGCAGGAGTCACATGCTGGTGGTTTGATGGGTCACTTTGGGCGTGAGAAGACGTTGCTCATGCTTGCTGTTCACCTTTATTGGCCCAAGATGAGGCGTGATGTGTACAGATTTGTGAGCCGATGTATTACATGCCACAAGTCGAAATCTAAGCTGAAGCCTCACGGTTTGTATACGCCTCTCTCTGCACCGACTACTCCATGGGAAGACATTAGTATTGATTTTGTGCTAGGTCTACCTAAAACACAGAGAGGTCATGATTCTATATTTGTGGTAGTGGATAGGTTCTCTAAGATGGCTCATTTTATTGCCTGCCACAAAAGCGACGATGCGTCGCATGTTGCTAACCTGTTTTTCAGGGACATCGTGAGATTACATGGAGTACCAAAGACGATTGTTTCTGACCGTGACGTGAAGTTCATGAGCTACTTTTGGAAGACCTTATGGGGGAAGCTAGGAACGAAGCTACTGTTCAGTACTACATGTCATCCCCAAACAGATGGTCAAATGGAGGTGGTGAACCGAACATTGTCACAGCTGCTAAGGACCATGATTAAACAGAATCTGCGGGAGTGGGAAGAGTGTTTGCCACATGTTGAGTTTGCTTACAACAGGGCTGTGCATTCAACTACTCAGCTTTGTCCTTTTGAGGTGGTGTATGGTTTCAAACCATTGATGCCACTTCATATGTTGCCTCTGCCATTACATGAGAGAGTTGATATGGAGGCATCAAAACGTGCTGATTATGTGAAGAAAATACATGAGAAGACTCGAGAGGCTATTGAGAAGAAAGGCAAGAACATTGCCGCTGCAAGGAATCAAGCAAGGAAATAAGTGTTGTTCGAGCCTGGAGATATGGTTTGGGTGCATCTACGCAAGGATAGGTTTCCACTACTTCGAAAGTCAAAGTTGAAGCCACGTGGTGCTGGTCCTTACAAGGTGTTAGCCAAAATTAATGATAACGCCTACTCGGTTGATATACCTATTGAGGAGTTTGGTGGAGTTAGCAATAGCTTCAACGTTGCTGATTTGTCACCATATGTTGGAGAAGACCTTGGAGCGTCGAGGTCGACGCCTTTTCAAGGGGGGGGAGATGATGAGGACATCCCTACAATTACACCTACCCCAATGACTACTGAAGATGCTACAACTCTTGCAAGAAAGGATCAGTCCAATGAGATTAGAATTGGACCTATTACAAGAGCTCGTGCTAAGCTACTAGAACAACAGGTGAATTTACTCCTAAACGAATCTGGTACTTTGATTGATGAGAACTTTATACTGCCTAAGTCTATGCATTTATGTATGATCAGATCGTTGGAGAAACAAGCATGGCGCGGGGAGGAGAAGGGCTACAAGAGAAGCCCAACATGATGATCGCCCAAGGATGCGCGAGGGAGGAGCGGGAGGAAGGCGCAAGAGAAGATCATCAAGACGGAGGAAAAAAGATTTGCCACGACCGGAGTGTTCGGCCAAATCCACCCGGACTGTCCGGCCTGCTCGAGAGGCAAACTGGCGTGGACATTCAGTATGCCAGTTCGGACACTACCCGGACATCACCCAGAAACTTCAAAGTTTCCGGCCAGACCGGACTATCCGGCGCACTCCACCCGGAGTGTCCGGCCTGACCGGACTGTTCGGCCGATTTTGACCGGAGTGTCCGCCCGCCGACCGAATCTGGTCCAAGTCGGTTTGTATCAGTTTGAGTCGTTTGCGTTTCGTTTTGGTTTCTGGCTGTCCCAGCTGCCCTTATAAGCCCTGGGACGACCCCTAGTTAGGGTTTAGACCACGTTAAAATATTTTGGAGTTGTTTCTTTCATAGAACCTCTGGAATTACCCTGTGTTCGAATCTACCAACTATAATTGAGTGTGATCTGTTGTTCCATTGGGAATTAGTAGATTGCATACTACCGTTCGTGGTCACGGCTGCGTGCGCAAGAGTGTGGTGTTGTGAATATCCTACAAGGTCCGAGATCTATTGCGCTGGCATCAGGGATCGAGCGGGAGAGATCATAGCTACGCACTAGTTATCTATCATCCACCATCATCATCGCCATCCGCTTACTGAGAAGATCGGGCCACCCCACATCAAAGGATGTTGCAGCATGTGTTCAGAATGTTGTTTGTGTTGACACTGGTGTTCAGACGGATGATAGTTGTGCTCCTGATGTTCCAGTGCATGTGGTGCAGCGGGGGTAACAAGAGCAGTTTTGTTAGCACACCTGTGAGGCATTTTTGGGGACAGTTGTGCGGATGCCTAGAGGCAAGGATTGACATGTTCGACAGTTGTGTGGTCTAGGCATTACTCATCTTATGCTAGGTCGTGCAAAGAAGGTACATGTTCAACAGCCACGAGTTCCAACAAGAGTTGAGAAGAAGAAGACGGTGGCACCTAGGTCCAAGCTTATATAGAGACGCAAGGAGGTGCAGGCACCAAGGGCTGTTTCAAGTCAAGCAAGCCGAGAGGGGGGATGCGGAGTGGAAAGCAAGCAAGACTTAAAGATGGCGAATACGCGTGAAGCTATTGTTTATATCACGCCACCTTTCTAACCCGACCCGCAAGTGTTGGGGACAACGCTTATTGAAGGGGGATGATGATATGGGCGCGAAGGAGGAGGTGAAGCCTAATTTTAGGACTCCACCAAGCTAGGTGATGCGGGCGCATCCCATTATGATTGGCACGCCAAGACGACCTATGATATGTAATGACAAGTCTAAGGTTGTGTCAAATATTGTTGCTATGTTATTGAGTTCGAGTCCAGGTTAGGTTCGAGTCCGTTTGTGTGTTCAGTTTGGGTCTATCCAACAGACTAGTTGCAGGACTCCTATATAAAGGAGCCAACCACCTAGGGTTTAGGAGAGTTCAGTTGTTTAGTCAAAAAACTATATTGTGCTCCACCGTATATCATCCCTCCGGGGACGGTGATACCGTTATCTATTATATCGAGTGATTTGCTACGAAGGTTCTTGTGTGCATCAAGGATTATCGGGATGTGGTTTGAGGCGTGGTGATGTTCATCATGTTACTTGCTGGATTGATTCCTCTTCTTCAGGTGACGTTCATCAGTGTTATTGGAAGATTGCCTACATGGTTGACTCGCTGTGAAAGATCGGGACAAAACTCAAGGATCATCGACTTGATCCGTACCATAGTTGCTTTGCTTGGACAGGCTGCACATTAGGGTTTCAAAGTGTAGAAATTTTCGACAGGGAAAACCGGACTATCCGGCATACATACACCAGACTATCCGGCCCGACCGAGGTCTCCGACATGAATCATCCAGACTATCCGGCACAATTTTGTTATAAGTTGCTACACTCGTGTTTGCAATGACTCATATAGTTGAAAAAATAAAAAAATAAAAGAAAATCAGTACAAAAGAATGAGGAGAAAAGGAGCTACAAGCGTGACAAAAAGAGATATCTCAGTGTGCATTATTGGAGGCCTAGTTGATCATAGCACTTGTAGATTGAGTAATCTTGTGCCTATTTAATTTGAGCTTTTACTAGCGTCTCTCTTGTGCATTGCAATATTCCTTTTCATAAGTTGCTTTGCCACGTTTATCTCCACCATGTGTGTTTCTTGGGTTTTTGTACGCTCAGCACTAGGACTTTTTTGTGTAGTTAGGATACCATACCTAGAGCTCTACCATAATTAACCTGTGTGCCCTGTGATTGTTCTCCATACCCTTGATATTCACTTAATCACATTAGTGCGCATCTCTATTCACTTTGGAATGGTAAGATCCGCTCTCTTGTTAGTTGTGAGTGAGGTGTGAGTGTTCCACCAAACAGATTTTGATTTTTGCACTATGATGAGGACATCCATACTATTCCACTATCTCCTACTCCTATTCACAATGAAAATGTTGCTGCAAAGAACAAGTCCAATGAAATCAGGATTGGACCCATTACAAGAGCTCATGCAAAGCTGATTGAGCAACAGGTGAATTCACTCTTAATTGAACCTGATGTTTTACCTAATGAGAACTTTATACTACCTAAGTCTATGCATCTTTGTATGATCAGGTTTATTGATAACACAAGCGTTGCGTGAGGAGGAGGAGAGTTGCACCAACAAGGACAAGCACTGATTTCCAATATCAACAAGTGCGCGAGGGAGGAGCGGGAGGCATGCGCACTAGGAGGTAATGAGGAAATCACGTATGAGCAAGAGAGATAGATGGCGCACCAAGAATTACATGTTTGAGGTTTTCCACGACGTTTGGACTGCGTGCCAATAAGGCCGAACCCATATATGGGTCGGTATGTATTAGTTTGAGTCGAACCGAGTCAGTTTGGGCCAAGATATGGCTGTTTTTAGGCCCGTTTAGAGGGGAGGATGCCCCAGTCCTCATATAAACCTCCGTAGCCGTCACAAGTTAGGGTTCAGACCACATTAAAATATTTTGGAGTTGCTTCTTTCATAGAACCTCTAGAATTACCCTGTGTTCGAATCTACCAACTATAATTGAGTGTGATCTGTTGTTCCATTGGGAATTAGTAGATTGCATACTACCGTTCGTGGTCACGGCTGCGTGCGCAAGAGTGTGTGATGAGGATATATACATGGATTATGATGATTCTGACTGCCTGAACTGGAAGGAAATATTGAGTCAAATCAATAATGACTATCAGGTGAATTTATTCCTAATTGAACCTGATGTTTTATTTAATGAGAACTTTATACTACCTAAGTCTATGCATCTTTGTATGATCAGGTTTATTGATAACACAAACATGCGCACTAGGAGGCAATGAGGAAATCACGTATGAGCAAGAAAGATAGATGGCGCACCAAGAATTACATGTTTGAGGTGTTCCACGACGTTTGGACTGGGTGCCAATAATGCCGAACCCATATATGGGTCGGTATGTGTCAGTTTGAGTCGAACCGAGCCAGTTTGGGCCAAGTTATGGCTGGTTTTAGGCCCGTTTAGAGGGGAGGACGCCCCAGCCCTCATATAAACCTCCGTAGCCGTCACAAGTTAGGGTTAAGACCACGTTAAAATATTTTGGAGTTGTTTCTTTCATAGAACCTCTAGAATTACCCTGTGTTCGAATCTACCAACTATAATTGAGTGTGATCTGTTGTTCCATTGGGAATTAGTAGATTGCATACTACCGCTCGTGGTCACGGCTGCTTGTGCAAGAGTGTGGTGTTGTGAATATCCTACAAGGTTCAAGATCTGTTGCGCTGGCATCAGGGATCTAGCGGGAGAGATCATAGCTACGCACTATTATCTATCATCCACCATCATCATCGCCATCCGCTTACTGGGAAGATCGGGCCACCCCATATTTTAACGTGGTCTTAACCCTAACTTGTGACGGCTACGGAGGTTTATACGAGGGCTGGGGCGTCCTTCCCTCTAAACGGGCCTAAAAACAGCCATAACTGGGCCCAAACTGACTCGGTTCGACTCAAACTGACACATACCGACCCATATATGGGTTCGGCGTTATTGGCACGCAGTCCAAACGTTGTGGAACACCTCAAACATGTAATTCTTGGTGCGCCATCACTCTCTCTTGCTCATACGTGATTTCCTCATTGCCTCCTAGTGCGCATGTTTGTGTTATCAATAAACCTGATCATACAAAGATGCATAGACTTAGGTAGTATAGAGTTCTCATTAAATAATACATCAGGTTCAATTAGGAATAAATTCACCTGATAGTCATTATTGATTTGACTCAATATTTCCTTCCAGTTCAGGCAGTCAGAATGATCATAATCCATGTATATATCCTCATCATCCTCCCTTTCTTCATGAAAAGCCGTCCTCGGCTTTGGGTAAGCTGAAAGTGGGAGAAACAAAAAGAACAACGTGTACGCAAAGTATATGTATATATAACATGTCGTATTATTGTTGTTCACATGAAAAGTATGTCCAGTATACATCAAGCAACTTAAATTGCAGGTATAAGTGAAGTACAAAGAATCATCATCATGGTGAAGAACAACTAAATAGATAGTCATGTTCTTCAATATTAAATTCAATTTTCTCAAAGAAGATCTATGATCAAATTTGTGAACAAGATCAAACCAATTCAATATGTCTGAAAACCAAATTGAATCATGACATGCTTCAATTGCGTTACTCTGATTATTATGAACATGATCACGAATATCAAGGAAGTCTAAAGTAGTAACAAAACTAGACAAAGACTTTTGGGACAAACATAGTGAATATGAAAACTTGGGTCCTATTCTAGCGAGATTAGAACAATCCAACATAGGTAAAATTACTTGTGTTGGTTGCAATATATCAACTAGACCAGAATGTATTTCCATAATATCTGGAACATGAGCTATTGTCCTATAGCAAACATTTTGTGATGTATGGCTGAAAACAGCATGTTTCAGTTCAGCGATTCTATCACAAGTAATGCATATGTGATCCACAAGAAAATTTTCATGCATGCTATATTCACCAATCAGACTGAAAGTGAAACAAGGAGAATATGTGCTAGAATTCAGAAATGAAATTTCAGAAATCTTATCCATAGCACAACTCATACTCATAGGTTCATTTAGCATGATGGAATACACAATATCAGCAGGTGGTATTCGAGCAAGTATTTCCTTATGTGTTATCAATACCACATGATCAAAATTTGAATTTGGTAAACTATCACATGGTGCTGAAATAGTAGTGCAAGGCAAATCACAAGGAGGCTTCAGTAAAGGAATAGACTCACAATATGTTGCACATGTTGGCTGAAGCTCCAAATCAGTACCAATGTCATTAACAATCTTCTCAGCTGTAGTAGGTACTACGACATCCTCCTCAAGTAACAATACCAGATCGTGTGATGCAGGTTGTAAAATAGGCGGCTCCCTTTCTTCAAAAGCAACCTGCACATCACAAGATACAACACTAGGAGTAGACATGATTACGTTAGTAGACAACTCACATTTCTCATTAGTGTCCACTCTCAAAATTTCTGGAAGAGGCCATTTGTAGTTGTTCAAAAACATAGAATGTAGAAATTTCTTGAAATCTTCCCACAGGATTTTTTCCCATGACACCATACACAATCCTTGTGTCCTTCCACCAACGAGCTACCTCTTCATCCACACGTCGTTGAGCAAGAATGTATTCTATATGGCCATTAAACTTGCTATCGAAAGTACGACATCTCGCAAAACCAAATCCCATATCAATTACCCAAATCTGATATTCTGCGGGTGTGGCGGAACTTTCCAATCGCCACTTGATTGTAGTTGGATCATATGCCATGCCAACCACAATAGCTAAATAGTCATGGTAAACATCATCTGATTTCTGCATCACATCAACACTAGTAGAAGTCATGATTAGTACATTAGTGCAAAAATCAAAATATGTATGTGGAACTCTCACAGCTCACTCACAACTAATAAGAAAGGAGATCGTACCGTTCCAAAGTGAATAGAGATGCTCTACCAAACGAAATCAAAAACTGATGCACTGATGTGATGAAGTGAATATCAAAGGTATAGAGAACGATCACAGGGCACACAGGGTATTTATGGTGGAGCTGTAGGTATGGTATCCTAACTACACCGCAAACAAGTCCTAGTGCTGATCGTATGACAAAGACCCACGGAAACACACACGGTGGAGATAATTGGGGCAATTTCAACTATGAAAATGAGCTCAATAAAGTAAGGTATGTCGGAGGAATGCTCGTGTTGCAATGCACAAGGAGAGATGCTAGCAATGTCTCAACGAAACGGGCACAAGATTGCTAAACTGAGCAGCCCGCAGAGCACTAAGCACGCTAGTCTCGTAGGATAGTTTTAGACACAGAGAAAGATTTACTATGGCTCACAAGGATAGGTGCGCTATGTGGACTTAGTAAAAAAATAAACAAAAAAGAAAAAAAATTGACCTGAGAATTGGTCTCTGCCACGGCAGAAATACGGCCTAAAATCCTGCCGCGGCAAGATGTCGGTAGACACAAAAATTTCTCGTATGAGGACAGACCTGTCTGTGATAAGGCGAAGGTCCGATTTTTTTTTGCTTTCACGCTGGAGCACAGACCTATCTGCGGTCTGGCGTGAGGCAGCGATCCGATTTTTCTTACTTCAAGATGAAGCAAACTCAGTACAAGTCTAGATCTGATCGGTTTGCTTTTTTTTCTCCTTCTTTCAAATGGATCTACTACCTGAGACTAAAAGAAAACAGATCTACTAGATCTAAGACTCAAGAACACGACAAACAGTCTAGAAATAGTCTAGGGACTCCGACAACGGATCAAAATCAGACGAAAACTAGACAAAAACTACGACTCAGATTTAGAAGAAAGGCTACACAAAAGGATTACGGTCAGCAACTAGAACTCACGAACAGTGTTATCTAGGCTATGGCAATGAACTATGAACCCTAATATTTTTGTGTGGCTTTATCTGTATAGGAAAAAATAACTAATCTATGGATGGATTTGTGGATGCTTACCGAGGCAACACTGGAAATCTGATACCAAGATGATATTGCTCACCGAGTAAACCCAGCGCTCTGATACCAAGATGATATGGGGTGGCCCGATCTTCTCAGTAAGCGGATGGCGATGATGATGGTGGATGATAGATAACTAGTGCGTAGCTATGATCTCTCCCGCTCGATCCCTGATGCCAGCGCAACAGATCTCGAACCTTATAGGATATTCCCAACACTCTTGCGCACGCAGCCGTGACCACGAGCGGTAGTATGCAATCTACTAATTCCCAATGGAACAATAGATCACACACAATTATAGTTGGTAAATTCGAACACAGGGTAATTCCAGAGGTTCTATGAAAGAAACAACTCCAAAATATTTTAACGGGGTCTTAACCCTAACTTGTGATGGCTACGGAGGTTTATATGAGGGCTGGGGCGTCCTCCCCTCTAAACGGGCCTAAAAACAGCCATAACTTGGCCCAAGCTGACTCGGTTCGACTCAAACTGACACATACCGACCCATATATGGGTTCGGCGTTATTGGCACCCAGTCCAAACGTCGTGGAACACCTCAAACACTTAATTCTTGGTGCGCCATCTCTCTCTCTTGCTCATACGTGATTTCCTCATTGCCTCCTAGTGCGCATGTTTGTGTTATCAATAAACCTGATCATACAAAGATGCATAGACTTAGGTAGTATAGAGTTCTCATTAAATAAAACATCAGGTTCAATTAGGAATAAATTCACCTGATAGTCATTATTGATTTGACTCAATATTTCCTTCTAGTTCAGGCAGTCAGGATCATCATAATCCATGTATATATCCTCATCATCCTTCCTTTCTTCATGAAAAGCCTTTCTCGGCTTTGGGTAAGCTGAAAGTGGGAGAAACAAAAAGAACAACGTGTATGCAAAGTATATGTATATATAACATGTTGTATTATTGTTGTTCACATGAAAAGTATGTCCAGTATACGTCAAGCAACTTAAATTGCAGGTATAAGTGAACTACAAAGAATCATGATCATGGTGAAAAACAACTAAATAGATAGTCATGTTCTTCAATATTAAATTCAGTTTTCTCAAAGAAGATCTATGATCAAATTTGTGAACAAGATTAAACCAATTCAATATGTCTGAAAACCAAATTGAATCATGACATGCTTCAACTGCGCTACTCTGATTATTATG
This sequence comes from Avena eriantha, assembly GCA_910589775.1. Classification (NCBI taxonomy): domain Eukaryota; kingdom Viridiplantae; phylum Streptophyta; class Magnoliopsida; order Poales; family Poaceae; genus Avena; species Avena eriantha. The sequence continues at coordinate 174,517,464 of OU342740.1, read as the reverse complement.
AACATGATCATGAATATCAAGGAAGTCTAAAGTAGTAACAAAACTAGACAAAGAATTTTGGGACAAACATAGTGAATATGAAAACTTGTGTTGGGCCACGTAGAGATAAACAAAACTTTTTTCCTACGCGGTGATCCCAAGATCCAGCTCAGGTAGAAGGCCACGAGGATTACCACTAGACGCGCAGTTGCGGAATTAATGAAGCACGTCGCTTGATACAGTGCAGTCCTCACGATCCGTTCCGGTTCCACGATCCACGATCCGTACTTTCTTCACGATCGTTGAAGTGCTGAACGTACAGCACCTCCGCCGGTATCCACACGTACGAGGAGGAGCGCCGGCGATGGACTGCTAGGTCCGGTACGGCGGCGACAGGACAGACTGGGGCTAGGGTTTCCAACACATGGAGTGACCTAACCTTGTGCTCTAAGCACCTGCGCCCCAGGTTATATAGGGAGTGAAAGTGGGCTCCACTCACTTGTGGCCCATTCACCAAAATGCCTATATTAGCCACTGCAAGTCTCACTTGTTGACTAAGTCCATGTCCCTATTTGGATCCAACCCAAATAGGTTTCCTGTTTGGGTCTAACCCAAACTTACTCCCGCTCTTAAGTGTGTGATCCGATAGGCTCATGGTAACCCGGACACGATTCCGAGTCTCACTCGTGATCGATCAGTTGGTAGCGGCTCCTAGCAGAACGTGCCAACTCCCAAGTACCAATAAGTCATGACGACATACCTTCCAATGCGACTTTCATCTGAGTCCCTTTTGCCTCGCGATATACCTTGTCGGACTATAGGCGAATGATCGTCATCCCTTAAATAGTCCGACTCTCTTTCTCGATCCGAGATAAGTGATTCATCCGACTAACTCTTAGTCGGCTGCCTCGGTTAACACTTAACCGTGATGCGCATGGCCATGCTTTCCGAGTCATATCTTCCGAGAGGGCCTAGAGAATATCTCTCCGGATGGAGGGGCAAAATCCCGTCTTGATTATTCACATCACGCAGCTTGATTCTTGGTCGACCCGAACTCCGCCTTTATAACTGCCCAATGATGGAACAGCGTTTGACAGAACCTAAGTCGGAGATCCTCAACTCGGATTGTGCAATAACATCAGGCCTAAGGATTACATTGATTGAGACATGCAATTGACGACTTGTTCATTGCATCTCAATATGGGTCAGTCCGACTCGCTAAACTCTTTAGTCGAATCCGTGTAAGTCGGAATAGCATCTCCATGCCCATGACAAGTGGAACCTTGTCATCTGCGGACTTTCACATTGGTCTAAGTTGTGTGTCCGGCACAACCACAATGACCAAGGACAATTAGTATGAACAACATGAATATGTAGTTCCACAATCAAATCCCGTATTCGATGATACATATCAGTAGTTCATACATGGACCATAACCTTATGAATACACAGGAATATCATCATACATGATTGCCTCTAGGGCATATTCCCAACAGTCTCCCACTTGCACTAGAGTCAATCTTCCGACATCACTTGTCTAGGCATCTAATGCCCATTGCTCTCAGGTGCGCCTCATGCTTCGGCTGTGGAAGTGGCTTTGTCAACGGATCCGCAATGTTTGCATCCGTGTGTACCTTGCATAACTTGATATCACCTTGATCCACGAACTGGCGAATAAGGTGGTACCGCATGAGTATATGTTTGTTCTTCTGGTGTTGTCTAGGTTCCTTGGCTTGTGCAATAGCACCATTGTTGTCACAATACACGTCTAACGGATTGGACGAGCCCTCAACAACACCAAGATCCATGAGGAAATTCCTCATCCAAACGGCTTCTTTTGCCGCCTCCATGTAGCCGACTTGTACACCGACTTGCATGCTATCCGGATTCTCCAAACAGCTACACTAGCTAGTAATCCAAATTACACAGAGAATCCGACACACAGGCCATTATACAATAAGATGACAGCACCTAGGTTCCAGCCGGCTGACAAAATCCATGATACGTAGATCACGTATGGATTACACACATCACATGAACATAAGCCATACCATTTACAACATCATCCTGCAAAAACAAGTTATGCATAGATATGATATTTACCGGCGTTGTGAAACTTGCAACGACATCTAAGGCGCTACGATAGGGCAAAGTCGGCGGTCCCGCTAGCCGGATAGCGGGCGGGGAGTCCAAAAACGCAGATCTCATCTGCATTCCGGACATGGATTTTCTCATCGGATAAAACAATTTTACCCAAATCCGACCCGGATTCCGATTCGATCAAACCCTTTGATCTTCGATCACCCCATCCGGGTTTACGTGTCACAGTCTACCCCGATGGCGGAAACCGACCGGTAGGGGTATGTCGTTCCATGACCTCAGCAGTTAGATCACGGAAATCAGATCATCCATTCCCCGAGTACAGTTGATCCAATCAACTTTGTACAAAACCGATCTATCTCATAGATCGACCACCAAAACTGCAATTAGATCCAATCTAACGCCAACCGCATATCACATATGCGCGATCTCGAGCCTAAAACCAGAAGCTAACGCTCTGATACCACTGTTGGGCCACACAGAGATAAACAAAACCTTTTCCCTACGCGGTGATCCCAAGATCTAGCTCAGGTAGAAGGCCACCAGGATTACCACTAGACGCGCAGTTGCGGAATTGATGAAGCACGTCACTTGATGCAGTGCAGTCCTCACGATCCGTTCCGGTTCCACGATCCACGATCCGTACTTTCTTCATGATCGTCGAAGTGCTGAACGTACAGCACCTCCCCCGGCATCCACACGTACGAGGAGGAGCGCGGGCGATGGACTGCTAGGTCCGGTACGGCGGCGACAGGACCGACTGGGGCTAGGGGTTTCCAACACATGGAGTAACCTAACCATGTGCTCTAAGCACCTGCGCCCCAGCTTATATAGGGAGTGAAAGTGGGCTCCACTCACTTGTGGCCCATTCACCAAAAGGCCTATATTAGCCACTGCAAGTCTCACTTGCTGACTAAGTCCATGTCCCTATTTGGGTCCAACCCAAATAGGTTTCCTGTTTGGGTCTAACCCAAACTTGCTCCCGCTCTTAAGTGTGTGACCCGACAGGCTCATGGTAACCCGGACACAATTCCGAGTCCCACTCGTGATCGATCAGTTGGTAGCGGCTCCTAGCAGAACGTGCCAACTCCCAAGTACCAATAAGTCATGACGACATACCTTCCAATGCGACTTTCGTCTGAGTCCCTTTTGCCTCGCGATATACCTTGTCGGACTATAGGCGAATGATCGTCATCCCTTAAATAGTCTGACTCTCTTTCTCGATCCGAGATAAGTGATTCATCCGACTAACTCTTAGTCGGCTGCCTCGGTTAGCACTTAACCGTGACGCGCATGGCCATGCTTTCTGAATCATAACTTCCGAGAGGGCCCAGAGAATATCTCTCCGGATGGAGGGGCAAAATCCCGTCTTGATTATTCACATCACACAGCTTGATTCTCAATCGACCCGAACTCCGCCTTTATAACTTCCCAATGACGGAGCAACGTTTGACAGAACCTAAGTCGGAGATCCTCAACTCGGATTGTGTAATAACCTTAGGTCTAAGGATTAAATTGATTGAGACATGCAAATGACGACTTGTTCGTTGCATCTCAATATGGGTCAGTCCGACTCGCTAAACTATTTAGTAGAATCCATGTAAGTCGGAATAGCATCTCCATGCCCATGACAAGTGGAACCTAGTCATCTGCCGACTTTCACATCGGTCTAAGTTGTGTGTCCGGCACAACCTCAGTCACCAAGGACAATTAGTATGAACAACATGAATATGTAGTTCCACAATCAAATCACATATTCGATGATACATATCAGTAGTTCATACATGGACCATAACCTTATGAATACACAGGAATATCGTCATACATGATTGCCTCTAGGGCATATTCCCAACAACTTGGGTCCTATTGTAGCGAGATTAGAACAATCCAACATAGGTAAAATTACTTGTGTTGGTTGCAATATATCAACTAGACCAGAATGTATTTCCATAATATCTGGAACATGAGCTATTGTCCCATAGCAAACATTTTGTGATGTATGGCTGAAAACAGCATGTTTCAGTTCAGCGATTCTATCACAAGTAATGCATATGTGATCCACAAGAAAATTTTCATGCATGCTATATTCACCAATCAGACTGAAAGTGAAACAAGGAGAATATGTGCTAGAATTCAGAAATGAAATTTCAGAAATCTTATCCATAGCACAACTCATACTCATAGGTTCATTTAGCATGATGGAATACACAATATCAGCAGGTGGTATTCGAGCAAGTATTTCCTTATGTGTTATCAATACCACATGATCAAAATTTGAATTTGGTAAACTATCACATGGTGCTGAAACAGTAGTGCAAGGCAAATCATAAGGAGGCTTCAGTAAAGGAATAGACTCACAATATGTCGCACATGTTGGCTGAAGCTCCAAATCAGTACCAATGTCATTAACAATCTTCTCAGCTGTAGTAGGTACTACGACATCCTTCTCAAGTAACAATACCAGATCGTGTGATGCAGGATGTAAAATAGGCGGCTCCCTTTCTTCAAAAGCAACCTGCACATCACAAGATACAACACTAGGAGTAGACATGATTACGTTAGTAGACAACTCACATTTCTCATTAGTGTCCACTCTCAAAATTTCTCGAAGAGGTCATTTGCAGTTGTTCAAAAACATAGAACGTAGAAATTGCTTGAAATCTTCCCAAAGGATTTTTTTCCCATGACACCATACACAATCCTTCCGGCCTTCCACCAACGAGCTACCTCTTCATCCACACGTCGGTGAGCAAGAATGTATTCTATATGGCCATTAAACTTGCTATCAAAAGTATGACATCTAGCAAAACCAAATCCCATATCAATTTCCCAAATCTGATATTCTGCGGGTGTGGCGGAACTTTCCAATCGCCACTTGATTGTAGTTGGATCATATGCCATGACAACCACAATAGCTAAATAGTCATGGTAAACATCATCTGATTTCTGCATCACATCAACACTAGTAGAAGTCATGATTAGTACATTAGTGCAAAAATCAAAATCGTTATGGTGGAACTCTCACAGCTCAGTCACAACTAATAAGAAAGGCGATCCTACCGTTCCAAACTGAATAGAGATGCTCTACCAAACGAAATCAAAAACTGATGCACTGATGTGATGAAGTGAATATCAAAGGTATAGAGAACGATCACAGGGCACACAGGGTATTTATGGTGGAGCTGTAGGAATGCTATCCTAACTACACCGCAAACAAGTCCTAGTGTTGATCGTATGACAAAGACCCACGGAAAAACACACGGTGGAGATAAATGGCAATTGCAACTATGAAAATGAGCTCAATAAAGTAAGGTATGTCGGAGGAATGCTCGTGTTGCAATGCACAAGGAGAGACGCTAGCAATGTCTCAACGAAACGGGCACGAGATTGCTAAACTGAGCAGCCCGCAGAGCACTAAGCACGCTAGTATCGTAGGATAGTTTTAGACACAAAGAAAGTTTTACTAAGGCTCACAAGGATAGGTGCGCTATGTGGAGTCAGTAAAAAAATAAACAAAAAAGAAAAAAAATTGACCTGAGAATTGGTCTCTGCCACGGCAGAAAAATGGCCTAAAATCCTGCCGCGGCAGGATGTCGGCAGACACAAAAATTTCTCGTATGAGGACAAACCTGTCTGTGGTAAGGCGAAGGTCTGAATTTTTTTTTTGGATTTTTTTTGCTTTCACGATGGAGCACAGACCTTTCTGCGGTTAGGCGTGAGGCAGCGATCCGATTTTTTTTTACTTCAACATGAAGCAAACTCGGTACAAGTCTAGATCAGATCGGTTTGCTTTTTTTTTCTCCTTCTTTCAAATGGATCTACAACCTGAGACTAAAAGAAAATAGATCTACTAGATCTAAGACTCAAGAACACGACGAACAGTCTAGAAATAGTCTAGGGACTCCGACAACGGATCAAAAACAGACGAAAACTAGACAAAAACTACGACTTAGATTTAGAAGAAAGGCTACACAAAAGGATTACGATCAGAAACTAGAACTCACGAACAGTGTTATCTAGGCTATGGCAATGAACTATGAACCCTAATATTTTTGTGTGGCTTTTTCTGTATAGGAAAAACAACTAATCTACGGATGGATTTGTGGATGCTTACCGAGGCAACACTGGAAATCTGATACCAAGATGATATTGCTCATCGAGTAAACCTAGCGCTCTGATACCAAGATGATATGGGGTGGCCTGATCTTCTCATTAAGCGGATGGCGATGATGATGGTGGATGATAGATAACTAGTGCATAGCTATGATCTCTCCCACTCGATCTCTGATGCCAGCGCAACAGATCTCGGACATTGTAGGATATTAACAACACTCTTGCGCACGCAGCCGTGTCCACGAGCGGTAGTATGCAATCTACTAATTCCGAATGGAATAACAGATCACACTCAATTATAGTTGGTAGATTCGAACACAGGGTAATTCCAGAGGTTCTATGAAAGAAACAACTCCAAAAGATTTTAACGTGGTCTTAACCTAACTTGTGATGGCTACTGAGGTTTATATGAGGGCTGGGGCGTCCTCCCCTCTAAACGGGCCTAAAAACAGCCATATCTTGGCCCAAACTAACTCCGTTCGACTCAAATTGACACATACCGACCCATATATGGGTTCGGCGTTATTGGCACGCAGTCCAAACATCGTGGAACACCTCAAACATGTAATTCTTAGTGCGCCATCTCTCTCTCTTGCTCATACATGATTTCCTCATTGCCTCCTAGTGCGCATGTTTGTGTTATCAATAAACCTGATCATACAGAGATGCATAGACTTAGGTAGTATAGAGTTCTCATTAAATAAAACATCAGGTTCAATTAGGAATAAATTCACCTGATAGTCATTATTGATTTGACTCAATATTTCCTTCTAGTTCAGGCAGTCAGAATCATCATAATCCATGTATATATCCTCATCAGTGTGGTGTTGTGAATATCCTACAAGGTTCGAGATCTGTTGCACTGGCATCAGGGTTCGAGCGGGAGAGATCATAGCTACGCACTAGTTATCTATCATCCAGCATCATCATCGACAAGAGCTTGCTGAGAAGATCGGGCCACCCCATATCATCTTGGTATCAGAGCGTTGGGTTTACTCGGTGAGCAATATCATCTTGGTATCAGATTTCTAGTGTTGCCTCGGTAAGCATCCACAAATCCATCCCTAGATTAGTTGTTTTTGTCCTATACAGAAAAAGCCACACAAAAATATTAGGGTTCATAGTTCATTGCCATAGCCTAGATAACACTGTCCGTGCGTTCTTGTTGCTGATCGTAATCCTTTTGTGTAGCCTTTCTTCTAAATCTAAGTCGTAGTTTTTTGTCTAGTTTTCGTCTATTTTTGATCCGTTGTTGGAGTCCCTAGACTATTTCTAGACTGTTCGTCGTGTTCTTGAGTCTTAGATCTATTAGATCTGTTTTCTTTTAGTCTGGAGTTGTAGATCCGTTTCAAAGAAGAAGAAAGAAAATTCAATCGATCCTACAGGTCACGATCTGGTACGTGAGTTCACGTGAAAAAGAAAAAAATTCTGCTCCCTGCTCATGCCTAACCCCAGACCATTCTGTGGTCGTACGTGAAAAAAAAATCGGACCCCTCGCCTGACCACAGACCAGTTTGTGCTAGTACGAGAAAAAAAATTCTGCCGCCATCCTGCCGCGGCAGGATTTTAAGCCGTTTTTCTGCCGTGGCAGAGACCAATTCTCAGGTCAATTTTTTTTATTTTTTTTATTTTTTTACTGAGTCCACATAGCATACCTATCCTTGTGAGCCTTAGTAATCCTTTCTTTGTGTCTAAAACTATCCTACGAGACTAGCGTGCTTAGTGCTCTACGGTTGCTCAGTTTAGCAATCTTGTGCCCGTTTCGTTGAGACAATGCTAGCGTCTCTCCTTGTGCATTCACACGAGCATTCCTCTGACATACCTCACTTTATTGAGCTCATTTTCATAGTTGCAATTGCCCCATTTATCTCCACCGTGTGTGTTTCCGTGGGTCTTTGTCATACGCACTAGGACTTATTTGCGGTGTAGTTAGGATACCATACCTACAGCTCCACCATAAATAACCTGTGTGCCCTGTGATCATTCTCTATACCTTTGATATTCACTTCATCACATCAGTGCTTCAATTTTTGATTTCGTTGGGTAGAGCATCTCTATTCACTTTGGAACGGTACGATCTCCTTTCTTATTAGTTCTGAGTGAGCTGTGAGAGTTCCACCATACAGATTTTGATTTTTGCACTAACCTACTAATCATGTAGTCTAGTGATGATGATGTTGTGATGCAGAAAAAGAAGGATGAGGAGCTTGTTAATTGGCATGAATATGAGGCTTTGAAGTCCCACTTGACTCGTGTGTTTACTAAGACGACAGATTCCATTGACAAGAATCTCTAGGATATGAATATGAGATTGGATCAGCATGTTGGAACGGTTGATACTATTCAAACGCAAGTGGCTATGCTCAATATCAATGTCACCACTTTGCAGTGTTCCATTGAGGGTTTGGCAGCCGCTTTACATAGAAGGGAACATCCTCAACATGATGATGCCTTTGATAATTTCGATGAGGGTAGCGCTGTGGATGCTGCTCCACATGTTGGCAGGGGACGTGCTATTCCCCCTGCCCATGCACCTGCTCATGGCCGTGGGTTTGCCCCTCTTGTGCGTGCTCAACGTGTGCCCAACCAAGCTGCTGATTATGGTTTGGGCAAGCCAAAAATTTCAATTCCCAAGTTTGATGGTTCCATTGATCCTGAACATTACCTTACCTCACCTGGGAGTTGAAGATTGAGAAACTCTAGCGCTTATTTGACTATCCAGAAGATAAGAAGGTCAAGCTTGCAGCATCTGAATTTGATGGTTGTGCTTTGCGTTGGTGGGATGCTCTTGTGCAACATAGGAGGGAGGACAATGAACTTCCTGTGATGGATTGGCTCGAGATGAAGCAAATCATGAAGGCTTGTTTCGTACCAACCAACGAATTGCGATCCGTTTTTGATAAATTGACGCAACTGAAGCAAGGCACAATGACAGTAGATGAGTACTACATGGAGATGGAGCTGCTTATGCAGGGTGCTAGAATTTGTAAGTTCACTGAGATGACCATGCAGCGATTCCTAAACAATCTGAAGTTGCCAATCAAGAGCATAGCTTGTCATCACAAGTATGAGACCATGAATGAGCTATTGCACCATGCTAGAGAGGCCGATCCCAGTTGGCAGAAGAGGCGAAGTCACGCGCTCATTTTCCCTCCTCCAGCAGATTTTCGGCCAGATCTACTCCTCCTACAGCTGCGCCACCAGCTGCTGCTCCGTTTACACCATCGGCCAAACCAGCAAGTACACCTTCGTTTGGTTCTAATGCTCGGAAACCCGCTGCTCCTGCTGCTAGTTCGGGTTCCGACATGTCTACGGCACCTACTCATGATGTGGTGTGCCATACTTGTGGAGGTAGAGGGAGCTACAAGAAAGATTGTCCAAACAACAAGGTTATGTTTGTTAATGAACAAGGTGAAGTAGAAAGTGGAGATGAAGCTTCTGACACTGATCTTGATGACGGCGAGGATGGTGCTGATGCATATGATGAGCATGCACCCAGTATTGTCATAACTTCACGTGTACTTAGTGTGCAACCGGTTGAGGAATCCCAGCGTTGCAACTTGTTCCAAACAAAAGCTCTAGTCGGACCAAACAAAGCTTGCAAGGTCATTATTGATGGAGGTAGCTGCAGAAATCTTGCAAGTAAGGAACTATGTGCCAAACTGAATGGTTGAGCAACAATGGTGAGATGAAGGTAAATCATATGTTACGTGTGAATTTTCAAATAGGGCCATACAAAGATTCTATTGATTTTGATGTGGTTCCTATGATTGTTTGTGACTTACTATTGGATCGGCCTTGGCTCTATGATCGCCAAGTACAACACAATGGCCGAGCCAATACATATCACTTGGAATTCAAAGGAAAGAAGATTACTATGCAGCCAATGACACTACAAGAAATTGTGAATGATTCTCACCAGAAGATAGAGCGTGAACTTGAAGGAAGATACTACCACTCGGCGAGATTGCGTGACAGCTGTTTCTGATGTAATTGAGCCTAAATTGAGTGATATAACGAAAAGTGAGAGAGTGCCTGGTTTATTGATATTAGCCACTAAGGAAGATATGAGAGAATTTTGTGAGGATCCTATAGCCATGCCGCTTGTGCTCATGTATAAGGGCGAGGTATTGGTTTGTAACGACATGACCCCTATTTCTCTTGGTGTCTCTTCTGTTTTGCAGGACTTTGGGGATGTGTTTCCAGAAGATGTACCCGCAGGCTTACCCCCATTGCGTGGTATAGAACATCAAGTGGACTTGATTCCTGGCGCCACACTTCCCAACCGTGCACCCTACAGGACTAATCCCGAAGAAACTAAGGAAATTCAGAAGCAAGTACAAGCGTTGCTAGATAAAGGGTACATTCGTGTTTCTCTTAGCCCTTGTGCTGTTCCTGTTATTTTAGTTCCTAAGAAAGATGGTACATGGCACATGTGTGTTGACTGTCGAGCGATTAATAACATCACTATTCGCTATCGTCATCCTATTCCACGCTTAGAGGATATCCTAGATGAATTGAGTGGTGCTGCTGTTTTCTCTAAAATTGACTTGCGAAGTGGTTATCATCAAATTAGGATGAAAGAAGAAGATGAATGGAAAACTGCTTTCAAAACTAAATTCGGCTTGTATGAGTGGTTAGTCACGCCTTTTGGTCTTACTAATGTACCTAGTACTTTCATGCGTTTGATGAATCAGGTTTTGAGAGAGTTTATTGGTCGTTTTGTGGTTGTTTACTTTGATGATATACTCATATACAGCCACACCGAATCTGAACATTGCACTCATATTAGACAAGTTTTGCAAGTGTTACGTGATAATAAACTGTATGCTAATCTTGAGAAGTGTACATTTGCAAAAGATAAGGTCATATTCCTAGGATTTGTTGTTTCTAAGAATGGAGTAGAGGTAGATCAATCTAAAATTGAATCAATTCAGAATTGGCCTACTCCAATGAATGTAAAACAAGTGCGTAGTCTCCACGTTCTCGCTGGTTTCTATAGGTGCTTTGTGAAAGATTTTAGCACCATTGCTGCACCATTAAATGATTTGACAAAGAAAGGTGTTCCTTTTGTATGGGGCGTGGCCCAACACATTGCATTTGATACATTGAAACGTTTGCTTACTTCTGCACCATTGCTTGCATTACCTGATTTTTCGAAGCAATTTGAAGTTGAATGTGATGCTAGTGGTATAGGCATAGGTGGCGTTTTGATGCAAGAGGGTCGGCCTATATCTTATTTTTCTAAGAAATTGACTGGTGCTCGTTTGAATTATTCAATCTATGATAAAGAATTGTATGCACTTGTTAGAGTACTTGAGGTTTGGCAACATTATTTGTGGCCAAAGAAATTCATCATACATTCTGATCATGAAGCATTGAAATACTTGAAAGCTCAATCAAACTTGCATAGAAGATTAGCTAAATGGGTTCAGTTCACTGAGTCTTTTCCTTACATCATTAACTATAAAAAGGAAAAAGAGAATGTTGTTGATGATGCTCTATCTAGGAAGAATATGCTCTTAACCAATCTTGATGTTAAAATTCCTGGATTAGAAGCTATTTGTGCACTTTATGCAACTGACCATGATTTTGCTGAACCGTATCGTTTGTGTGCTATTAGAAACGCATGGGATAAGTAACATATCCATGGTGGCTCTTTGTTTCGAGCTAACAAACTATGTATTCCAGAATCGTCATTGTGTTTGTTCTTACTGCAGGAATCACATGATGGTGGTTTGCTGGGTCACTTTGGGCGTGAGAAGACGTTGCTCATGCTCGCTGATCACTTTTATTGGCCCAAGATGAGGCGTGATGTGTACAGATTTGTGAGTAGATGCATTACTTGCCACAAGTCAAAATCCAAGCTGAAGCCTCATGGTTTGTATACACCTCTCTGTGCACCGACTACTCCATGGGAAGACATTAGTATGGATTTTGTGCTAGGTCTACCTAAAACTCAGAGAGGTCATGATTCAATATTTGTGGTAGTGGATAGGTTCTCTAAAATGGCTCATTTTATTGCCTGCCACAAAAGCGATGATGCGTCGCATGTTGCTAACCTGTTTTTCAGGGATATCGTGAGATTACATGGAGTACCTAAGACGATTGTTTCTGACCGTGATGTGAAGTTCATGAGCTACTTTTGGAAGACCTTATGGGGGAAGCTAGGAACGAAGCTGCTGTTCAGTACTACATGTCATCCCCAAACAGATGGTCAAACGGAGGTGGTGAATAGAACATTGTCACAGCTGCTAAGGACCATGATTAAAAAGAATCTGCGGGAGTGGGAAGAGTGTTTGCCACATGTTGAGTTCGCTTACAACAGGGCTGTGCATTCAACTACTTAGCTTTGTCCTTTTGAGGTGGTGTATGGCTTCAAGCCATTGACGCCACTTGATATGTTGCCTCCGCATTACATGAGAGAGTTGATATGGAGGCATCAAAACATGCTGATTATGTGAAGAAAATACATGAGAAGACTCGAGAGGCTATTGAGAAGAAAGGCAAGAACATTGCTGCTGCAAGGAATCAAGCAAGAAAAGCAGTGTTGTTCGATCCTGGAGATATGGTTTGGGTGCATCTACGCAACGACATATTTCCACTACTTCGCAAGTCCAAGTTGAAGCCACGTTGTGCTGGTCCTTACAAAGTGCTAGCCAAAATTAATGATAATGCCTACTCAGTTGATATACCTATTGAGGAGTTTGGTGGTGCTAGCAATAGCTTCAATTTTGCTGATTTATGACCATATGCTGGAGAAGACCTTGGAGCGTCGAGGTCGACGCCTTTTGAAGGGGGGAGATGATGAGGACATCCATACTATTCCACTATCTCCAACTCCTATTCACAATGAAGATGTTGCTGCAAAGAACAAGTCCAATGAAATCAGGATTGGACCCATTACAAGAGCTCGTGCAAAGCTGATTGAGCAACAGGTGAATTCACTCTTAATTGAACCTGATGTTTTACTTAATGAGAACTTTATACTACCTAAGTCTATGCATCTTTGTATGATCAGGTTTATTGATAACACAAGCTTTGCGCGAGGAGGAGGAGAGTTGCAGCAAGAAGGACAAGCACTGATTTCCAATATCAACAAGTGCACGAGGGAGGAGCGGGAGGCATGCGCACTAGGAGGCAATGACGAAATCACGTATGAGCAAGAGAGAGAGATGGTGCACCAAGAATTACATGTTTGAGGTGTTCCACGACGTTTGGACTGCATGCCAATAAGGCCGAACCCATATATGGGTCGGTATGTATCAGTTTGAGTCGAACCGAGTCAGTTTGGGCCAAGATATGGCTGTTTTTAGGCCCATTTAGAGGGGAGGACGCCCCAGTCCTCATATAAACCTCCGTAGCCGTCACAAGTTAGGGTTCAGACCACGTTAAAATATTTTGGAGTTGTTTCTTTCATAGAACCTCTGGAATTACCCTGTGTTCGAATCTACCAACTATAATTGAGTGTGATCTGTTGTTCCATTAGGAATTAGTAGATTGCATAGTACCGTTCGTGGTCACGGCTGCGTGCCCAAGAGTGTGGTGTTGTGAATATCCTACAAGGTTCGAGATCTGTTGCACTGGCATCAGGGTTCGAGCGGGAGAGATCATAGCTACGCACTAGTTATCTATCATCCACCATCATCATCGACAAGAGCTTGCTGAGAAGATCAGGCCACCCCATATCACACTAACCTACTTATCATGTCTCTTAGTGATGACGATGTTGTGTCGCTGAAAAAGAAGGACATGCTAGATGGCGGGAACATGCAGCATTGAAATCTCACTTGACACGTGTGTTCACTCTCACGACAGATGCCATTGATAAGAATACTCAGGACATGCAAGTGGCTTTGGGAGAAAATGAAGAGGAAGTTGCTAAAATACAAACACAAGTGACAACTATCAATACCAATGTCAGAACCTTGCAACGTTCTGTTGATGCTTTGACAGTAGCACTTGAGAAACGACAGTAACAACCACTTGAGGATATTGTTGATGAAGATGCCGAAGGAAGTGTTGCTGATGCTACCCCAAATCTTGGCAGGGGACATGCTAATCCCCCTACAGCTGTGCCTGCACTTGCATATGCACGCGGTTTTGCTCCTATTGGGCGTGCTCAGCATGTCCCTAACCAAGCTGTGGATGATGGTTTGGGCAAGCCGAAATTCTCAATTCCCAAGTTTGACGGTTCACTTGATCCTTAAGATTACCTCACGTGGGAGTTGAAGATCGAGAAGCTCTGGTGTGTGTATGATTATACAGAAGACAAGAAGATAAAGCTTGTAGCGTCAGAATTTGATGGATATGCTTGGCGTTGGTGGGATGCTATTGTGCAAAATAGAAGGGATGAAAATGACCTTCCTGTGCATCATGAAGGACCATTTTGTACCCACCAACTACTTGCGTACAATTTTTGACAAGTTGACACAATTGAGGCAAGGAACCATGTTAGTTGATGAGTACTATATGGAGATGGAGATGCTTATGCAGCGTGCTAGAGTTCATGAATCCCTTGAGATGACCATGCAGCGATTTCTCAACAATTTCAAGTTACCAATCAAGAGCATTGTTTGTCATCACAAGTACAAAACTATGAATGAACCATTGCATCATGCTACGGAGGCCGAATCACAGCTAGCTGAAGAAGGTAAGGCACGTGCGAGGTTCCCGTCTACCAGTCGTTTTTTGGCCAGGTCTACACCGCCAGCACCTACGGTGCCACCTGCAGCGGTTGCTAGCCACCCTTCACCATCTTCGTCCAAGCATGCTCCACACCATCTTATGGTTCTAATGCTAAGAAACCCGCCGCTCCTACTGCTAGTTCGGGTTAGAATATGTCAACCGCGCGTACTCGCGGTGTGGAGTGCCATACTTGTGGAGGTAGAGGACACTACAAGCGAAATTGTCCAAACCGCAAGGTTATGTTTGTCAACGAACAAGGTGATTATGAGAGTGGAGATGAAGTTGATCCTACTTGCGATGATGGTTATGATAGCGAGGAAGGTATGGATCCTTTCCCTGAGCGTGCACCAACCATTGTGGTGTCTCCACGTATCCTAATAAAGCTTGCAAAGTAATCATTGATGGAGGTAGCTGTAGAAATCTTGCAAGCAAGGAGTTATGTGCCAAGTTTTTTTTGCGAAATTCCACCAATCTATTTATGATCATCAATTGTAGTACAAAGAGTCCTAAAAGTAATAGAAATTACAGATAGGTCATTGGACCACCTAGCGACGACTACAGACACTAGCACGAGCCGAAGGCGTGCCGCCGTCCTCGCCCCTCCATCACTGGAGTCGAGCAAAGCTTGTCGTAGTAGAGCTTGTTGTAGTAGACAGACGGGAAGTCGTCGTGCTAAGGCCCCATAGGACCAGCACACAAGAGCAGCAACCATCACTGAAGATGACAACCGTAGATCGGAAGAGACTGACCTAAAACCACACCGACGAATATAGAAAACGATCGGATCTGAAGAGATCCGCCGGACACATGACTCCACGCGCCCTCCGCCGAAACTAGACGCACCACCGGAGCGAGGATAGGATGGGGAGGACCTTATTCTGAATTCAGGACGTAGCCGCCGCCTCAACATCTTGAAGAAGCACTGAAAAAAGGCTAAACAAAATCGAAAACCCTCCCGCCGGTGAGAGGCCATGGTCCGCCACACCTCCATTGTCCTAAGGCCATCGGAGACGGAGCGGATTGGCGGAGTCACCGGCGAGGGGACGTAACCCTAGATGGGTTTAGCTGGGAGCTTCACAATCGCCTGGCGGCTGCCTCCTGCCTCCGCTTCGTACGTACCGGTTCGGTCTGAGCATAGCCCTTGTTAGTTATGTGGCAAGTTGAATCTGACTTATTTACCTCATCCCAAGCCATAATACATACAATGGATGAGTGACAATGGTGAGATGAAGGTAAATCATATGGTACTTGTGAATTTTAAAATAGGGCCATACAAGGATTCTATTGATTTTGATGTGGTTCCTATGACTATTTGCCATCTCTTATTGGGTCGGCCTTGGCTTTATGATCTCCATGTGCAACACAATGGCCGTGCTAATACCTATCACTTGGAATTCAAGGGCAAGAAAATAAATATGCAGCCGATGACACCACAACAGATTGTGAATGAGTCTCGTCAAAAGACAGAGATGAACTTGACAGATGAATCTATAGATAGCCGAGATAGTGTTGCAGCTGTCCGTAATGTAATAGAGCCCAAAAAGAGTGATATAACGAAAAGTGAGAGAGTGCCTAATCTTTTGATATTAGCCACCAAGGAAGATATGAGAGAGTTTTCTGAGGATCCTACAGCCATGTCGCTTGTGCTCATGTATAAGGGCGAGGTATTGGTTTCTAACGACATGACCCATATTTCTCTTGGTGTATCTACTGTATTGCAGGATTTTGGCGATGTGTTTCCAGAAGATGTGCCTATAGGACTGCATCCATTGCGTGGCATTGAGCATCAAATAGACTTGATACCTGGCACCACATTACTAAACTATGTACCCTACAGAACCAACCCTAAAGAAACAAAGGAGATACAGAAACAAGTACATGCGTTGCTGGATAAAGGGTACATTCGTGTTTCTCTTAGCCCTTGTGTTGTTCCTGTTATTTTAGTACCTAAGAAAGATGGTACATGGCGCATGTGTGTAGATTGTAGAGCTATTAATAACATAACTATTCAATATCGCCATCCTATTCCATGCTTAGAGGACATGCTAGATGAATTGAGTGGTGCTGCTATTTTTCTCTAAGATTGATTTGCGTAGTGGTTACCATCAAATTAGGATGAAAGAAGTGCTTTCAAAATGAAATTTGGTTTGTATGAGTGGTTAGTTATGCCATTTGGTCTTACTAATGCACCTAGTACTTTCATGAGATTAATGAATCATGTTTTGAGAGAATTTATTGGTCGTTTTGTGGTTGTTTATTTTGATGATATATTTATCTATATCCACAATGAAACTGAACATTGTAGTCATATCCGACAAGTTTTGCAAGTGTTGCGTGATAATAAATTGTATGCTAATCTTGAGAAGTGCACATCTGCAAAAGATAAGGTCATATTTCTAGGATATGTTGTATCTAAGCATGGGGTAGAAGTAGATCAATCTAAAATTGAATCAATTCAGAATTGGCCTATTCCCATGAATGTGAGTCAAGTGCATAGTTTCCATGGATTAGTTGGTTTCTATAGGCGCTTTGTGAAGGATTTTAGCACTATTGCTGCACCATTGAATGAACTAACTAAGAAAGGTGTAACATTTGTGTGGGGTGCAGCCCAAGATATTGCATTTGATACATTGAAATGTTTGCTTACTTCTGCACCATTACTTCTAGAGCCTGATTTTTGGAAGCAATTTGAAGTTGAATGTGATGCTAGTGGTATAGGTATTGGTGGCTTTACGATGCAAGAGGGTCGCCCTATAGCTTATTTTTCTGAGGAGTGATACATTGTAAATGTATCTATAATTTTTGATGTTCCATGCTTAGTTTTATCCACTTTCTTGTGTTTTGTTCCAACTTTGGAGTACTTTTATTATGATTTCTTGGACTAACCTATTAACAAGAGCCACAGTGCCAGCTGCCTGTTTTCTGCTGTTTTTGGTTCCAGGAAAGTCAGAAAATGAATATTCTCGGAATTGGACGGGACAAAAGCCAAAGTGCCTATTTTTCCGGAAGGGATCAAGTGCCAGAATATGAGACGGAGAGGGGCCAGGGGCTGGCCACACCATCTGGTCGCGTGGCCAGGCTTGGCTCGCGCCAGGGGGTGGTCTGGCCGACCCCAGCACCCCGTCGGCCTCTCCTTCCGCCTATAAGTTGCCCTCGAGATGAAAACCCTAGGTACCCGATCAAAAATCCACGAAAGAGTCTGTAGCCGTCGTCGTCTCTGTCCCTAGATCGGGGGGTGTTATGACTATCTCAAGTTACCATAGCCTTTATGATCCTTTAGTTTTCAACTTGTAGTATCACTTTATGCTTTGATCAATGATATTTTGTCGCTCTGCATGATTACGGCCATTATTGCTCTCTTAGTTTGTCGCTCCCAGTCTTTTTCTAGCCTCCACAACAAAGTATGAGTTCCACTCATGCATCCAACTCCCTAAACCAAATTATTCCAAAGAGTCCACCATACCTACCTACTAGCTTATGCTATTCCAAGTATATCCATGCTTTTGTTTACCTTTCACTTGTTATGAGAAAACTAGTGATTAAAGCTCTCACGAACTTGATGGCACACTTTACTTTATTGCCTCTAATAAACTTGAACCATTCGGTCCTTCTTTGTTGCGTATATGCTTGCGCTTTATAAGTTGAAATTAGCAGAACCATGTTTCATGGGGAACGCTTTCAACATTGCACTTGTACTTTGTACCCCGTTGATATTATGTTCTTTTGCTTACGGATCCCGACGGTGTGAAATAAAAGTGGAACTTGTAAGATCATGGAGTTTGTATGTGTGTTAGAGAAATGCCTAGGCCGCGAGCCTTGCAGCATCACCATAATGAGAACTCTATGAAGCATCCTCAATAAAAACCTATGCAAATAGCAAATAAAAAGATCGTTGAGATGCTCATTGTCTGCTTGCCTTGTCATTTTGATTATGGGAAAGCTCCCGTATCATGTGCAAGGGGTACCCCGTTGGCGGTTCTTAATGGTACACATATACTTACAATGACAAGAGCTTACTCGTGACTGAAGTTGAGTAGCATGAGGATCGGTCTTCGTAAGTAAGGGGCATGAGATTTCGGTTTATAACTTGTCGAGCATATCCTCTTAGTTGTGTCACTTTAACCTTAATCACCTTCAAGATGCTTATAATAGGGGCAATGAGAGCTGAAAACTACAAGTACCATAATTTTTGGAAGCTCTTTATGAGACTTGAATCCCTACTTCCTTTTTACAAAAGTCCTTTCTCCCACCATTATATTAAGTCTCCACCTTCTAACTTTATGCACCTACTTTGAGAGCATAGTGGCCATTCTTAGTTCTATGTGCATTGTCCCAAGACTAGTTGATTGATGCATAACTTGTTATTGCTTATTTTAAACTATTGTATCTAGTCACTCTTATGAACTTTGAAGGTGTCCTATGCATTTATATTTGCTACTCTATTGAGGGACAAGCTGAATACTTTTATGCTATGTTTTCTTTATGTGAAACAAACAAACGTCTTGCAAAGCATTGTTATTCATGAATCTTTTGTTTGTACCTTTTCATGTTGCCTCATAGTTTCTTTGCTTATTGCTAGAACTTTGTCTTTCACGTTATGATTGAAATACTATGATCCCAGCTTTGGGTATTTTGCAAATATTTTGATCAAGTCTTTGATGGTGCACGTCACCTCAAAAATTCTTTCTTTTTATCACTTACCTACTCGAGGACGAGCAGGAGTTAAGCTTGGGGATGTTGATACATTGTAAATGTATCTATAATTTTTGATGTTCCATGCTCAGTTCTATCCACTTTCTTGTCTTTTGTTCCAACTTTGGAGTACTTTTATTATGATTTCTTGGACTAACATATTAACAAGAGCCACAGTGTCAGCTGCCTGTTTTCTGCTGTTTTTGGTTCCAGGAAAGTCAGAAAATGAATATTCTCGGAATTGGACGGGACAAAAGCCAAAGTGCCTATTTTTCCGGAAGGGATCAAGTGCTAGAATATGAGACGGAGAGGGGCCAGGGGCTGGCCACACCACCTAGCCGCGTGGCCAGGCTTGGCTCGCGCCAGGGGGTGGTCTGGCCGACCCCAGCACCCCCTCGGCCTCTCCTTCCGCCTAAAAGTTGCCCTCGAGAGGAAAACCCTAGGTACCCGATCAAAAATCCACGAAAGAGTCTGTAGCCGCCATCGTCTCTGTCCCTAGATCGGGGGGGGGGTGTTATGACTAGCTCAAGTTACCATAGCCTTTATGATCCTTTAGTTTTCAACTTGTAGTATCACTTTATGCTTTGATCAATGATGTTTTGTCACTCTTCACGATTATGGCCATTATTGCTCTCTTAGTTTGTCGCTCCCAGTCTTTTTCTAGCCTCCACAACAAAGTATGAGTTCCACTCATGCATCCAACTCCGTAAACCAAATTATTCCAAAGAGTCCACCATACCTACCTACTAGCTTATGCTATTCCAAGTATATTCATACTTTTGTTTACCTTTCACTTGTTATGAGAAAACTAGTGATTAAAGCTCTCACGAACTTGATGGCACACTTTACTTTATTGCCTCTAATAAACTTCAACCATTGGGTCCTTCTTTGTTGCGTATATGCTTGTGCTTTATAAGTTGAAATTAGCAGAACCATGTTTCATGGGGAACGCTTTCAACATTGCACTTGTACTTTGTACCCCGTTGATATTATGTTCTTTTGCTTACGGATCCCGGCGGTGTAAAATAAAAGTGGAACTTGTAAGATCATGGAGTTTGTATGTGTGTTAGAGAAACGCCTAGGCCGCTAGCCTTGCAGCATCACCATAATGAGAACTCTATGAAGCATCCTCAATAAAAACCTATGCAAATAGCAAATAAAAAGATCGCTGAGATGCTCATTGTCTGCTTGCCTTGTCATTTTGATTATGGGAAAGCTCCCGTATCATGTGCAAGGGGTACCCCGTTGGTGGTTCTTAATGGTACACATATACTTACAATGACAAGAGCTTACTCGTGACTGAAGTTGAGTAGTATGAGGATCGGTCTTCGTAAGTAAGGGGCATGAGATTTCGGTTTATACCTTGTCGAGCATATCCTCTTAGTTGTGTCACTTTAACCTTAATCACGTTCAAGATGCTTATGATAGGGGCAATGAGAGCTAAAAACTACAAGTACCATAATTTTTGGAAGCTCTTTATGAGACTTGAATCCCTACTTCCTTTTTACAAAAGGCCTTTCTCCCACCATTATATTAAGTCTCCACCTTCTAACTTTATGCACCTACTTTGAGAGCATAGTGGCCATTCTTAGTTCTATGTGCATTGTCCCAAGACTAGTTGATTGATGCATAACTTGTTATTGCTTGTTTTAAACTATTGTATCTAGTCACTCTTATGAACTTTGAAGGTGTCCTATGCATTTATATTTGCTACTCTATTGAGGGACAAGCTGAATACTTTTATGCTATGTTTTCTTTATGTGAAACAAACAAACGTCTTGCAAAGCATTGTTATTCATGAATCTTTTGTTTGTACCTTTTCATGTTGCATCATAGTTTCTTTGCTTATTGCTAGAACTTTGTCTTTCACGTTATGATTGAAATACTATGATCCCAACTTTGGGTATTTTGCAAATATTTTGATCAAGTCTTTGATGGTGCATGTCACCTCAAAAACTCTTTCTTTTTATCACTTACCTACTCGAGGACGAGCAGGAGTTAAGCTTGGGGATGTTGATACATTGTAAATGTATCTATAATTTTTGATGTTCCATGCTCAGTTCTATCCACTTTCTTGTGTTTTGTTCCAACTTTGGAGTACTTTTATTATGATTTCTTGGACTAACCTATTAACAAGAGCCACAGTGCCAGCTGCCTGTTTTCTGCTGTTTTTGGTTCCAGGAAAGTCAGAAAATGAATATTCTTGGAATTGGACGGGACAAAAGCCAAAGTGCCTATTTTTCGGAAGGGATCAAGTGCCAGAATACGAGACGGAGAGGGGCCAGGGGCCGGCCACACCACCTGGCCATGCGGCCAGGCTTGGCCCGCGCCAGGGGGTGGTCTGGCCGACCCCAGCACCCCCTCGGCCTCTCCTTCTGCCTATAAGTTGCCCTCGGGACGAAAACCCTAGGTACCCGATCAAAAATCCAGGAAAGAGTCTGTAGCAGCCATCGTCTCTATCCCTAGACCGGGGGGGATCTGAAGCTCTTCTCGGCACCCTGCTGGAGAGGGGAATTCACCCTGGAGGCCTTCTTCATCACCATGCGAGCCTCCTGTGTGATGCGTGAGTAGTTCATCCTTGGACTACGGATCCATGTAGTAACTAGATGGCTGGTTTCTCCTCCTTTGTGCTTTCATGTTTAGATCTTGTGAGCTCCGTTCATGATCAAGATCATCTATTTGTAATTCATACATGTTGTGTTTGCGGGGATCCGATGGATATTGAGATGCTATTTCAGATTGATTATTGATTCTATCATGTCTTTGTTATTTGAGATCTCGCATGCTTTCCATTGTTAGTAGCTATCTTGGCCAAGTAGATGCTAGCAACTCCAAGAGTTAGTATTTATGCTCGATAGTGTGTTCATGCCTCTGGTAATCTGGGGAAGTGACATAAATCTCTCAGGTACTAGATGTGTTGTTGCTACTAGAGAGAAAACAACGATCCTTTGTTAATAGAACAATTGTATTGTTTACTTTACACGCAGTTCGTAAAGCAATAATCTGTTGCTTGCAACTTAATACTGGAGGGGGTTCGGATGATAACCTGAAGGTGGATTATTAGTCATAGATGTAGTTGGATGGCGGTCTATGTATTATGTTGTAATGCCCAATCAAGTCTCAAAGGAGTCAAGATGATTAGTATACGCATGTATTGCTTTCTTGGTGTTTGTCAAATGCCCCGCTGTAATTTGTTCACCCAGCATGTTATCTATCTAAGGAGAGCCACCTCTAGTGAACTATGGATCCCGGTCCTTCTACTTTACATACAATCTACAAGTGTTTACTACTTTGTGTTTACTTTCTGCAAACTTTTACTTCTTTCCATTCGATACGTTTAATCCTTTGTTTTCCGCAAAACACGGTGAGATTGACAACCTCATCGCAAGTTGGGAACAAAGTTCTGCGGTTGTGTTGTGCAGGTCTCCACGTTGCTACTAGCACCGGTAGTGCGCCCTGCCAAAGCTCAACTAGTAACACCTTTGGGGTGTTTCCTTGCTCCTACTGGTTCGATTAAACCTTGGTTTCATAACTGAGAGAAACTTGCTGCTGTGCTCATCATACCTTCCTCTTGGGGTTACCAACGAGCTCTACATCAACACCGCCATCAAGCATTTTTCTGGGCGCCGTGCATTGCGCCATCAAGCTATTTTCTAGCGTCGTTGCCGGGGAGTCAAGGACATCTTCACAAGGGGAGTCCCTCATAACCAATCTCTTTACTTTGTTGTTTTTGTTTTGCTTAGTTTCTTTTTGCTTTGTTTGCTTGTTTTGTTCTTCAAAAACACAAAAAAATTAGTTTTGCAAGTTTGCTTTCTTATTTGAAAACCCAAAAAAATGACTACTCTTGAAAACACTAAGTTGTGTGACTTCACTAGCACCAACAACAATGATTTTATGAGCACACCTATTGCTCCACCTATGGCTGAAAATACCTTCTTTGAGATAAAACCTGCTTTGCTCAATCTTGTTATGAGAGAACAATTTTCTGGTATTGGTAATGAAGATGCTGCTTCCCATCTAAATAACTTTGTTGAACTTTGTGAGATGCAAAAGCATGGGGATACAGATGGTGATATTATTAAACTGAAATTATTTCCTTTCTCTTTGAGAGGAAAAGCTAAAGAGTGGTTGAATTCCTTAACTAGGAATAGTATGGATTCTTGGACTAAGTGCAAAGATGCTTTTATTGGAAAATACTATCCTCCTGCTAAGATTATATCCATGAGAAGTGAAATAATGAAGTTTAAACAACTTGATAATGAGCATGTTGCTCAAGCTTGGGAAAGAATGAAATCTTTGGTTAAGAATTGTCCCACTCATGGACTGACTGCTTGGATGATCATCCAAACTTTTTATGCAGGATTGAACTATTCTTCAAGGAACCTATTGGATTGTGCTGCTGGAGGTACCTTTATGACCATTACTTTGGGTGCTGCAACAAAACTTTTGGATAATGTGATGGTTAATTATTCTGAATGGCATACTGAGAGAGCTCCACAAGGTAAGAAGGTAAATTCTGTTGAAGAAACCTCCTCCTTGAGTGATAAGATTGATATTATTATGTATATGCTTGTTAATGGGAAAGCCCATATTGATCCAAATAATGTTCCTTTAGCCTCTTTGGTTGCTCAAGAAGAGCAAGTTGATGTGAACTACATAAGAAATAACAATTTTGGCAACAATGATTATGGTAATAATGCTTATAGGAACAATTTTGGTAACAACAATTATTAGCCATATCCTCCCAACAATGGTAATGCTTATGGAAATTCTTACAACAATAATAAGAGTGCTCCCTCTGAACTTGAAGTTATGCTTAAAGAGTTTATTAGTAAACAAACTGCTTTCAATAAAACTATTGAGGAAAAACTCTCTAATGCTGAAAGAAATATAGCATCTTTGGCTGAAGCTCAATCTACTTTGAATAAAATGGCTGCTAAACCTGAAACTAATGAGAATCCCTTTGCAGCCACTAATGCCATACAAGTAAGAATTGATGAAAATGTTAGACTATTAGCTGAATTACATGCTAAGTGGGAAAGAGAAGATGAAATTGCTAGAAACATTAGTGTTTCTACTATTATCACCACTAGTGTTGAGGCTAATAATAGTTCTACTACTTTAGGTGATAAAGTTGATTTTGATCTTGATGGTTGCAACATCTCTGAAGTTATTAAGTTCCTACAAAAGCTTGCTAAAAGTCCTAATGCTAGTGCTATGAACATGGATTTTACAAAACACATTACTAATGCTCTCATAAAGATTAAAGAAGAAAAGATGAAACATAAAGCTTCTATTCCTATAAAACAAGAAGATGGTTGGGAGCCCATCATTAATATGAAAGTGAATGACTTTGATTTCAAAGCTTTGCGTGATCTTGATAGTAGTGTTTCTATTATGCCTAGAAGGATTTATGATATGCTTGATTTGCCTCCTCTTGAAGATTGTTATTTGAATGTCCCACTTGATGCTAATGCTAAAAAGAAACTCATGGGGAGTCTTAGTGATGTTCTTATTATGGTTAATGATTCCTATGTCCCCGTTGATTTCTATGTTTTGGATGTTGAATACAATGCTTCTTGTCCTATTACTTTGGGAAGACCTTTTCTTAGAACTGTTGGTGCCATCATTGATATGAAAAAAGGCACCATTAAATATCAACTCCCACTCAAGAAAGGTATAGAACACTTCCCTAAAAAGAGAGAAAAGATTTATTTTGCTTCTCCTATGAAAACAAAATTTGGTCTTAATGCTTCTTCATTTGAGAACACTTGATTCTTTCTTTGCTTCTTATGCCTAACTTAAAGGCGTTAAACAAAAGTACTTGTTGGGAGATAACCCAAGAGTTTTAGAAGAGTCTTGGAAGTTATTACCTCTGTAATAACCTCTCCTTATCCTTTTTATTTGCTTTTTGTGCCAAGAGTAACCTCTAATGAGAGTGAAGTAATGATTGGGAAAGTTGCTGTCCCGAAATAGATTTCCGTGCTTCATCGTAAAAATTCCTGAGAGAGCTCTGTACGTCGGATTGAGCTGTGATTTTTTGTGCTTCTGACCCCGGTTGTTATATAACTTTCGTTAGTTCAACACTTTTTGATTTGAGCAACAGAAGGTCTTCGAAAAAATTCGTTTTTACCTGCTGGTCTGTTTTGACAGATTTTTGCCATTTTCTGCATTTGCTTCTTGTTAGTTCCTTCTTGAGTTCCTTTGGGGAATTGAGCTTTTTGACGGAGGTGCTACAGTACCTAGTGTTCTAATGTAAGTTTATTTGGTGTTAGAACTGAACTTTGAGACTTATTTATCTTAAACTACACTAATGTTGCTAATGAGATTGTGTGAAGTTTTGTATGAAGGAAAAATTTCAGGTGTATGGAAGGAATGAGCATGAGATGAAGGATGGACTAAAGCTCAAGCTTGGGGATGCCACACGTGTCACCCCAAGAAACATCCAAGAAGTACAAGCGTCAAAGCTTGGGGATGCCCAAGGCATCCCCCTTCTTCATCAATAAAAATTTCAGGTTTCTTCAAAACGCTTCATTTTTATTGTTTCATGCACAGTTGTGTTTTTCTAGGAGCGTCTTCTTTTTCGTTTTTGTTTTGGTTTTTAGTTTGCTTGGTTTGCTTAGTTTTCTGAATAAGTTGGTTGGACCCCCTCTTTCACACATTGGTTTGCAAATAGTTTGGTTTGGTTTTGGAAAAGAGTAGGAAAGTTCATGCTTATGTGGTAAAAAGAGCTCGTTTTTGACTGTGGCTATGCTTTGTCATGCCATGCTTGGTATCGTTTTGGCTTTATGCTTAGTATTCTTTGCTGTAGCATGACTTATTATAAACAATTGAGATTGCTTAATGTGCCTTGGATGAATCATGCGTTGTTTTAGCATATTAAAGCATAGTATAGTGGTATTCTCCTTTGATACTTTATTTGGGTTGACTTGGCACATGCTCACACCATGTTATGACTATCTCAAGTCACCATAGCCTTTATGATCCTTTAGTTTTCAACTTGTATTATCACTTTATGCTTTGATCAATGATGTTTTGTTGCTCTGCATGATTATGGCCATTATTGCTCTCTTAGTTTGTCGCTCCCAGTCTTTTTCTAGCCTCCACAACAAAGTATGAGTTTCACTCATGCATCCAACTCCCTAAACCCAATTATTCCAAAGAGTCCACCAGACCTGCCTACTAGCTTATGCTATTCCAAGTATATTCATGCTTTTGTTTACCTTTCACTTGTTATGAGAAAACTAGTGATTAAAGCTCTCACAAACTTGATGGCACACTTTACTTTATTGCCTCTAATAAACTTGAACCATTGGGTCCTTCTTTGTTGCGTATATGCTTGCGCTTTATAAGTTGAAATTAGCAGAACCATGTTTCATGGGGAACGCTTTCAACATTGCACTTCTACTTTGTACCCCGTTGATATTATGTTCTTTTGCTTACGGATCCCGGCGGTGTGAAATAAAAGTGGAACTTGTAAGATCATGGAGTTTTTATGTGTGTTAGAGCAACGCCTGGGGCGCTAGCCTAAGCCATGCCTTATCATGGTGGAAACTTGCAGCATCACCATAATGAGCACTCTATGAAGCATCCTCAATAAAAACCTATGCAAATAGCAAATAAAAAGATCGCTGAGATGCTCATTGTTTGCTTGCCTTGTCATTTTGATTATGGGAAAGCACCTGTATCATGTGCAAGGGGTACCCCGTTGGCGGTTCTTAATGATACACATATACTTACAATGACAAGAGCTTACTCGTGACTGAAGTTGAGTAGCATGAGGATCGGTCTTCGTAAGTAAGGGGCATGAGATTTCGGTTTATAACTTGTCGAGCATATCCTCTTAGTTGTGTCACTTTAACCTTAATCACCTTCAAGATGCTTATGATAGGGGCAATGAGAGCTGAAAGAGTCTGTAGCCGCTGTCGTCTCTGTCCCTAGATCGGGGGATCTGAAGCTCTTCCCGGCACCCTGCCGGAGAGGGGAATTCACCCTGGAGGCCTTCTTCATCACCATGCAAGCCTCCGGTGTGATGCGTGAGTAGTTCATCCTTGGACTACGGATCCATGTAGTAGCTAGATGGCTGGTTTCTCCTCCTTTGTGCTTTCATGTTTAGATCTTGTGAGCTCTGTTCATGATCAAGATCATCTATTTGTAATTCATACATGTTGTGTTTGCGAGGATACGATGGATATTGAGATGCTATTTCAGATTGATTATTGATTCTATCATGTCTTTGTTATTTGAGATCTTGCATGCTTTCCGTTGTTAGTAGCTATCTTGGCCAAGTAGATGCTAGCAACTCCAAGAGTTAGTATTTCTGGTCGATAGTGTGTTCATGCCTCTGGTAATCTAGGGAAGTGACAGAAATCTCTAAGGTACTAGATGTGCTGTTGCTACTAGGGAGAAAACAACGATCCTTTGTTCATAGAACAATTGTATTGTTTACTTTACACGCAGTTCGTAAAGCAATAATCTGTTGCTTGCAACTTAATACTGGAGGGGGTTCGGATGATAACCTGAAGGTGGATTATTAGTCATAGATGCAGTTGGATGGCGGTCTATGTATTATGTTTTAATGCCCAATCAAGTCTCAAAGGAGTCAAGATGATTAGTATATGCATGTATTGCTTTCTCGGTGTTTGTCAATTGCCCCGCTATAATTTGTTCACCCAGCATGTTATGTATCCAAGGAGAGCCACCTCTAGTGAACTATGGATCCCGGTCCTTTTACTTTACATACAATCTACAACTGTTTACTGCTTTGTGTTTACTTTCTGCAAACTTTTACTTCTTTCCATTCGATACGTTTAATCCTTTGTTTTCCGCAAAACACGGTGAGATTGACAACCTCATCGCAAGTTGGGGACAAACTTCTGTGGTTGTGTTGTGCAGGTCTCCACGTTGGTACTAGCACCGGTAGTGCGCCCTACCAAAGCTTAGCTAGTAACACCTTTGGGGTGTTTCCTTGCTCCTACTGGTTCGATTAAACCTTGGTTTCATAACTGAGTTAAACTTGCTGCTGTGCTCATCATACCTTCCTCTTGGGGTTCCCAACGAGCTCTACATCAACACCGCCATCAAGCATTTTTCTAGGCGCCGTGCATTGAGCCATCAAGGAGCTTGCCGATGCTAGATTGAATTATCCTATTTATGATAAAGAATTGTATGCACTTGTTCGAGTTCTTGAAGTTTGACAACATTATTTGCGGCCAAAAGAATTTATCATACATTCTGACCATGAAGCATTGAAGTATTTGAAAGCTTAATCAAACTTGCATACAAGATTAGCTAAATGGGTTGAGCTTATTCAATCTTTTCCTTACATCATTAAGTATAAGAATGGAAAGGAGAATGTAGTTGCTGATGCTTAGTCTAGGAAAAACTTGCTATTAACCAATCTTGATGTTAAAATTCCTGGATTAGAGAGTATTTGTGCACTTTATGCATCTGACCATGATTTTGTTGAACCATATTGTTTGTGTGCTCTTAGAAACGCATGGGATAAGTATCATATACATGATGGATATTTGTTTAGAGCTAACAAACTATGTATTCCAGAATCGTCATTGCGTTTGTTCTTAGTGCAGGAATCACATGTTGGTGGTTTGATGGGTCACTTTGGGCGTGACAAGTCATTTCTCAGGCTAGCTGATCATTTTTATTAGCCCAAGATGAGGCGTGATGTGTACAGATTTGTGAGCCGTTGCATTACACGCCACAAGTCCAAATCAAAGCTGAAGCCTCATGGTTTGTATACACCTCTCTCTGCACCTACTACACCATGGGAAGACATTAGTATGGATTTTGTGCTAGGTCTACCTAAAACATAGAGAGGTCATGATTCTATATTTGTGGTAGTGGATAGGTTCTCTAAGATGGCTCATTTTATTGCCTGCCACAAAAGTGACGATGCGTTGCATGTTGCTAACCTGTTTTTCAGGGACATCATGAGATTACATGGAGTACCCAAGACGATTGTTTCTGACCGTGACGTGAAGTTCATGAGCTACTTTTGGAAGACATTATGGGGGAAGCTGGGAACGAAGCTGCTGTTCAGTACTACATGTCATCCCCAAATAGATGGTCAAATGGAGGTGGCGAATAGAACATTGTCACAATTGCTGAGGACTATGACAAAGAAAAATCTACGAGAGTGGGAAGAGTGTTCGCCACATGTTGAGTTTGAATACAACAGGGTTGTGCATTCGACTACTCAGCTTTGTCCTTTTGAGGTGGTGTATGGCTTCAAGCCATTAACGCCACTTGATTTGTTGCCCTTGCCATTACATGAGAGAGTTGATATGGAGGCATCAAAGCATGCTGAATATGTGAAGAAGATTCATGAGTAGACTCGAGAGGCTATTGAGAAGAAAGGCAAGAACATTGCTGCTGCAAGGAATCAAGCAAGGAAGGAAGTTTTGTTCTAGCCTGGTGACATGGTATGGGTGCATCTGCGCAAGGACATGTTCCCACTACTGCGACAATCCAAATTGAAGCCACCTGGTGATGGTCCTTACAAGGTGTTATCCAAGATTAATGATAATGCCTACTTGATTGATATACCTATTGCTGAGTTTGGTGGAGTTAGTGATAGCTTCAACGTTGCTGATTTATCACCATATGAGGGAGAAGACCTTGGAGCGTGTCGATGATATTTGAAGGGGGGAGATGATGAGGACATCCCTATAATTACACCTACCCCAATTGGTACTAAAGATGTTCCAGCTATTGCAAGGAAGGATCAGTCCAATGAGACTAGAATTGGATCCATTATAAGAGCTCATGCTAAGCTACTTGAACAAATTCCTAAACGGATGAGAACTTTATACTACCTAAGTCTATGCACTTATGTATGATCAGGTTCGTTGGAGAAACAAGCATGGCGCGAGGAGGAGAAGGGCTACAAGAGAAGCCCAACATGATGATCG
The DNA here is from genome assembly GCA_910589775.1 of Avena eriantha. NCBI lineage: Eukaryota > Viridiplantae > Streptophyta > Magnoliopsida > Poales > Poaceae > Avena > Avena eriantha. The sequence continues at coordinate 174,486,961 of OU342740.1, read as the reverse complement.
CCCAAGGATGCACGAGGGAGGAGCAGGGGGAAGGCGCAAGAGAAGATCATCAAGACTGATGTAGCCCAACATATGAAAACCACCTTTGGTCCACATCACGTGATGAGGACATCCATACTATTCCACTATCTCCTACTCCTATTCACGATGAAGATGTTGCTGCAAAGAACAAGTCAAATGAAATCAGGATTGGACCCATTACAAGAGCTCGTGCAAAGCTGATTGAGCAACAGGTGAATTCACTCTTAATTGAACCTAATGTTTTACTTAATGAGAACTTTATACTACCTAAGTTTATGCATCTTTGTATGATTAGGTTTATTGATAACACAAGCATTGCGCGAGGAGGAGGAGAGTTGCAGCAAGAAGGACAAGCGCTGATTTCCAATATGAACAAGTGCGCGAGGGAGGAGCGGGAGGCAGGTGCACTAGGATGCAATGAGGAAATCACGTATGAGCAAGAGGGAGAGAGATGGCGCACCAAGAATTACATGTTTGAGGTGTTCCACGACGTTTGGACTGCGTGCCAATAAGGCCGAACCCATATATGGGTCGGTATGTATCAGTTTGAGTCGAACCGAGTCTGTTTGGGCAAAGTTATGGCTGTTTTTAGGCCCGTTTAGAGGGGAGGACGCCCCAGCCCTCATATAAACCTCCGTAGCCATCACAAGTTAGGTTTTAGACCACGTTAAAATATTTTGGAGTTGTTTCTTTCATAGAACCTCTGGAATTACCCTGTGTTCGAATCTACCAACTATAATTGAGTGTGATCTGTTGTTCCATTGGGAATTAGTAGATTGCATACTACCGTTCGTGGTCACGGCTGCGTGCACAAGAGTGTGGTGTTGTCAATATCCTACAAGGTTCGAGAGCTGTTGCATTGGCATCAGGGATCGAGCGGGAGAGATCATAGCTACGCACTAGTTATCTATCATCCACCATCACCATCGACAAGAGCTTGCTGAGAAGATCGGGCCACCCCATATCATCTTGGTATCAGATTTCCTCGTTGCCTCGGTAAGCAATCCACAATCCATCCATAGATTAGAGAGTGTTTTTCATCCTATACAGAAAAAGGCCCACAAAAAGAGTTGCCATAGCCTAGATTACATCGTATTCGAGTAATAGTTGCTGATCGCGTTCCTCTATTAGATTAGATCTAGATCTGTTCTTCGTAGATTTGTTTTCTAGTGTTCTAGTTTTTTTCCACCATCTTTTTCCGCAACCATCAAGTCAGATCCGATCCAAGTAAAGAGTCCTAGGTGTGTACTACTTGGCGAGTAAAAAAAAAAAGCTCGCTGCCTCACGCCTGACCGCAGACAAGTCTGTGCTCTAGCGTGACCCAAAAAAAAATTGCGAAAAAAAAAATTGAACCGTCGCCTTACCACAGACCAGTCTGTGCTAGTACGAGAGAAAAAAAATTTTCTGCCGCCATCCTGCCACGGCAGGATTTTAGGCCGTTTTTCTGCCGTGGCAGAGACCAATTCTCAGGTCAAATTTTTTTCTTTTTTTGTTTATTTTTTTTACTGAGTCCACATAGCGTACCTATCCTTGTGAGCCTTAGTAAGCCTTTCTTTGTGTCTATAACTATCCTACGAGACTAGCGTGCTTAGTGCTCTACGGGCTGCTCAGTTAGCAATCTTGTGCCCGTTTCGTTGAGACATTGCTAGCGTCTCTCCTTGTGCATTGGAACACGAGCATTCCTCTGACATACCTTACTTTTTGAGCTCATTTATATAGTTGCAATTGCCCCCATTTATCTCCACCGTGTGTGTTTCCGTGGGTCTTTGTCATACGATCAGCACTAGGACTTGTTTGCGGTGTAGTTAGGATACCATACCTATAGCTCCACCATAAATAACCTGTGTGCCCTATGATCGTTCTCTATACCTTTGATATTCACTTCATCACTTCAGTGCATCAGTCTTTGATTACGTTTGGTAGAGCATCTCTATTCACTTTGGAACGGTAAGATCTTCTTTCTTATCAGTTGTGAGTGAGTTGTGAGAGTTTCCACCATACTGATTTTGATTTTTGCACTAACTTACTAATCATGTCTTTGAGTGATGATGAAATTGTGTCACAGAAAAAGCAGGTGGAGGAGCTTGCTACTTGGAGAGAGTCTGTTGATAGAAATATCACCGACATACAAGATGCCGTGGAGAATAATACTGGAGCCATCAATAATATTCAGACGCAGCTGACTGCTATGAATGTCAAATTTGCCACTTTGCAGCGTTCCATTGAGGCAATTCAGGCAACACTCCAGCCCAGACTGGCACAACATGATGATGGGTTTGAGGACTTTGATGAGGGGAGTGTGGCTGATGCGGCTCCACATCGTGGCAGGGGACGTGCAAATCCCCCTGCACCTGCGGTTGCTCCTCTGTATGGCCGTGGGTATGCTCCTCTTGGACGTGCCCAGCGTGCTTACAATCCAGCTGATGATAGTTTGGGCAAGCCCAAGTTCTCAATTCCTTCGTTCAATGGCTCGCTTGATCCTAAGGATTATATTACTTGGGAGTTGAAGATTGAAAAGCTCTGGCGTTTATTTGATTACCTAGAAGACAAGAAGGTAAAACTTGCTGCGTCAGAATTTGATGGTTACGCTTTGCGTTGGTGGGAAGCTATTGTGTAGAATAGACGGAACGACAATGAACTTCCTGTGAGGGATTGGCGTGAGATGAAGGCCATCATGGCAGATCGTTTTGTTCCCTCCAATTATTTGCGTTCTATGTTTGACAAGCTCACACAGTTGAGGCAAGGCACAATGACAGTTGATGAGTACTACATGGAGATGGAGATGCTTATGCAGCATGCTAATGTTCGTGAATCACGAGAAATGACGATGCAACGTTTCCTCAACAATTTGAAGCTTCAAATCAAGAGTATTGTGCATTATCACAAGTATGAGACAATGAACGAGCTGCTGCACCATGCTAGAGAGGCCGAGTCCCAGCTGGCTGAAGAGGCAAAGTCACGTGCTCGATTTCCATCTTCTAGCAGATTTTCGGCCAGATCTACACCTCCCACTGTCATGCCACCAGCTGCTGTTCCGTTTACACCATCGGCCAAACCAGCAAGTGCTCCTTCGTTTGGTTCTAATACTCGGAAACCCGTCGCTCCTGCTGCTAGCTCGGGTTCCAACATGTCTACTGCACGTACTCGTGATGTGGTGTGCCATACTTGTGGAGGCAGAGGTCACTACAAGAAGGATTATCCAAACAGCAAGGTTATGTTTGTTAATGAACAAGGTGAAGTAGAAAGTGGAGATGAAGCTTCTGATGATGATATTGATGACGGCGAGGGTGGTGCTGATGCATATGCTGAGCGTGCACCAACTATCGTCGTGTCTTCACGTCTACTTAGTGTGCAACCGGTTGAGGAATCCCAGCGTTGCAACCTGTTCCAAACAAAAGTTCTAGTTGGACCAAACAAAGCTTGCAAGGTCATTATTGATGGAGGTAGCTGCAGAAATCTTGCAAGTAAGGAACTATGTGCCAAACTGAATTTGACATACTTATCTCATCCCAAGCCATACTACATACAATGGTTGAGCAACAATGGTGAGATGAAGGTAAATCATATGGTACGAGTGAACTTTCAAATAGGGCCATACAAAGATTCTATTGATTTTGATGTGGTTCCTATGACTGTTTGTCACCTACTATTGGGTCGGCCTTGGCTCTATGATCGCCATGTGCAACACAATGGCCGAGCCAATACATATCACTTGGAATTCAAAGGAAAGAAGATTACTATGCAGCCAATGACACCACAAGAAATTGTGAATGATTCTCGCCAAAAGATAGAGGTGAACTTGAAGGAAGATACTACCACTCGGCGAGATTGCGTGACAGCTGTTCCGGATGTAATTGAGCCTAAATTGAGTGATATAACGAAAAGTGAGAGAGTGCCTGGGTTATTGATATTAGCCACCAAGGAGGATATGAGAGAGTTTCGTGAGGATCCTACAGCCATGCCACTTGTGCTCATGTATAAGGGCGAGGTATTGGTTTCTAATGACATGACCCCTATTTCTCTTGGTGTCTCTTCTGTTTTGCAGGACTTTGGGGATGTGTTTCCATAAGATGTACCCGCAGGCTTACCCCCATTGCGTGGTATAGAACATCAAGTGGACTTGATTCCTGGTGCCACACTTCCAAACCGTTGTAACTACCTCGGTGAATTATGCTCTTAGTTACATGCCTGGATGAACAAAAGTGGTTAAAATAGTACGGTGGGGCCCAGGGCCACTCACGGTAGACCTTTCGGCCGTCCTAACCACTTTCAGACAACAGGACAAGAACGAGCGGCGTAATCGGCAGGCGAAGGGATCAACTACATACACAAATGAGTATGTATGCAAGCCACATACAACAGTCCTCAGAGCCATTCCATCTAAAAGAAATAGAAATATTGCAACGCCATACGGCAAGATCCAAATGTCCTAGATAGATATAATAATTTAGGATAGCTCCTCATACATCACACATCAGAGTATCAGGCGGAAGCGGAAAACAAGATCCGAGTACGGATAAGAAGCAAATTGGCATAAGATGCCCCATAAATAAACACATCCCGCCCACAGATCTCACGGATCCCCATTCCTGGAATCTCTAGACCGAATGATCGTTGCCAACATCATCTGTCTCTTCCACCCAGTATCCATCTTGCGGGTACACCTGCTCATCTGAATCAAACAATTTATCGTGTGAGACCCTAGGGGTACTCAGCAAGTCTTTATGCCGCTAAAGGGGACACAACCTGGGGTGACGCAATTGCAGCAAAACATAATACCTAACAATTCTATAGATACTCGCTAACCATCCACCTAACCAATGATAGACGGATGTCCGTGAATTAAGAACAACAGTTATAACAGTATAATTAACAGATCCATCCTCCTCCTCGCTTACCAACGAGGAAGCGGACGAACAACCCCCATCATCCGTGGGCAGTTTTATTAACCATTCCATGAGTATTGCACTATTTACTAGTCAAGTACTTAGTCAAATTAAGAGCGGTACTTTAGTTATACTTGTCTATGATCGAGAAACTGTGCTCCAAGTCGTCCATAACCGCGGACACAGCTTTCAGAAAGATTTACCCTGCAGGGGTGCACGAATAGCAACACACACTCGATCAACCTCGGAAAAACCAAATCAAAACCCAACGAGGCATTCACGACAAAGCAATCACAGGATTCAGAAATATTTCAGGGGGCCACCCCATTAAGCTACCCGCAACGAAGTTGGCCGGCTCCGAGACGGACCCAAGGTTTGTGTGGACGGCGGTAAATGATTGGGAACCCGAAAATGTGACTGGGCTTGTCGATACAGCGAAAACATGTCACGGTCCAAAACAGTACAGGTGCTCCTCGCACAATCTTAAATAAAGTAGTAACATGGCATAAGTACAGGATAGTAATAAAGCCCCAAACTAATTGTGGCCCCAAGAAATAAGAATGAATCAAGCTCTGGCTCAGGGGGTCCATAAGGCCTCCTGGATGTGGATAGTGCGAATAAACAAGGAACAGGAATCAAGTACTCGGGGTCCTACGGGACACAAGTGAGCAGGAAGAACCAAATAGCAGATATTGCTCACCGGTGCCTCTTTCATTAGTTATCCCATTACTACTCAGGTTAAGTTGTTTAGGTACCTCGTTATTCATCAGACACTCACATACCCTACACATGCTTTTCTACGACTCGCATGGCTCAAACAACTCCTGTAGTAATGGCTCATGGGATGGAGGAACAAGCTTCGGTGGGGTTTAAAGGTAAAGGCTATGCAGTACTTGGGATTCAATTTAATGCAATCGCGACTCAATGATGCAAGAATAAGATAGAGGCAATAGGTACTGTATGTATGCAAGCATGTGGTAGTGCTTGCCTGGCAGCTCAGTTGAAGCGAGAGATGGATCTGGGTAGTACTCCTGTGATTCCTGGTAATTCTCCTGCTGGGCGTCTATTCGAAGAAGAACCAAACAAATAAGGGCCAACATAAATAAAGTGCACAAGCATATGAATTAAAATGCGACAAGCAAACAAGCATGCCATGATGAATGATGCACAATTTGCATGGCCTTGAAGTAGCATGGCAAAGGTGAGGTGTGGATACAAGAAATAAAACATCTTATTATTTATTCCACCAAGTTTTATTGTCATAAACAGTTCAGATTTTAAATAACAACATGATGCATGCTTCAATTCAGAACAAGGACTGCATAGATAGAACGGGCTCGTCGCGCTGATTGATTTAGACATATTATTTGCCCAAGTTGGAGTTATAGAATTAAAGTTATTAATTAATTAAGGAAAAGGACATTTTATTGTAATTTTAATCATCTCGAAAATTTAAAGTGTTCAAACATTATTTTGAATGGCATATTTGAATTCCTCACATTTTTCTGATTCCAAAACATATATTATTTGTACTATTTGGATTTGTATTTTAGAAATTATTTAAATCTGATTTGAAAAAGGTTTAATTAAAAACAGACACAGGAAAATACTTTTGTCACCCAGGCAAATCTAGCCACAGCCACTGACGGGTGGGCCTTGCGCTAACTGTGGCCACGCGCGGGGAAAAACTTTTGCTACCGCGGCTCTGGCTATTCCACGCGGATGACAAGCGGGCCCAGCGGCTGCGGGCCCACGTGACAGTGGGGATGCCCCCAGAGGCCGACAGGTGGGGCTAGGGCTGGAGCACGGGTTACGGCTCGAGGAAGCTGGGGGTGTTTCTTGCAAGATTGCCAGGGCGGCTGACTAGCGGGCCCCGAGGTACCGCGGGTTGAGAACGAAAAACAAAAGGGGGCTTTTGTAAACTACCACATGCCCGGTACTGTTCTTCGTGTTCTTCAGTCTGACGGAAATTCAACGCGCAGCGCACAGCGGCGAGACGGGGACTCGATCCCGCGACGCGGAGCGCGCACGCAGAGAGGCGGAACCAGCGCGGTAGGCTAGGGGAGCTGTTAAGAGGGGGTTTGGGGCCTAGCTAAGGTTTGCTGCGGCGCGGAACGCTTGCAGACTCCGACAAGCTCCGGCGCACGGAGGACGTTCGACGAAACGAACGGTGGCGCTAAACGGTGTTGGTGAAGTGGAGGATGTCAGGGCGGTCGAGGGACTCACCGCGGGTGGGCTGGTGTGGTCAGATCGGGGAGAAGCGCGGCGGATCGTCGGGGATGCAGGCGCTCCGGTGAACTAGGGTTTCGGGGGCGGCGAAGGATCTGGCGGTGCTGGGGGGCTTCTCCTTCGCGTCGGCGTGTACGGGTCGAGGTAGGGGACTGCCCTTGGTCTTCCAGGCCACCTCCACATCGCGCTGACCGGTTGGAATGACGGGGCAATGTGGTGTTGGCGGCGACCGGCGGCAGGTGCTAGCGACGGTGGGGAGAAAGAGAGGAGAGGAAGGCAGGCTCGGGCGGATCTGGGCGAGCCAGGAGGCGTGTGGGAGGAGGAAAAAGGAGGGAGAGGGAGGAGGGTTGCCGTGTGGGCGTGGGGCAGGTAAAGTGGCCTCGGCCCTTTCCTCCTTTTCTCCTCGAGCACGTGGGCGAGCTGGGGCTCTGGGGCAGGGCAGCGGCAGAGGGGAGGCTGCAGGTGGGGACGGTGTGGAGCAGCTGCAGGGTGGGGCTAGCACGCGGTAGAGAGAAGAGAGAGAGGAGAGGGGGCAGCTCGGGCTAGGTAGATGGGGTAGCCTCGGTTAGGGTTTTGTTTAGGTTAGAGAGAGGGGTAGGGTTAGCTGAGGTGTGGGCCAGGGAGAGAGAGGGGCTTGGCATGGAGATCATGCTAGAGAGAGAGAGTGTGTAAGAGAGAGGAGGGCTTAGGGTTTAGTAGAACTAGGGTTAGGAGAAAATTAGAGAGAGAGAGAGAGAGAGCTAGGTTAGGTGTGGATTAGGGTTTTAGGTTTATTTTAAGTTTGTTTATGAGATCCAACCAAGAGGAAAAAGATTGAGGCATTTGATTTATCATGAGATGAGGTGGAGGAATAACAAGAAATAGAGAAAGAAAGATGTATGAGAAGAACCCCTCATATAGAACATGAATGGAGATAATTGAAATAATAGATGTTGATGAGAGTAAAGGAGTGGTAAAGATGGTGATGATACACAAAGAAAAGAATCACTAAATCCCAAAAGAAAACCAAATGGCTAAAGGTGGTGGTACTTTTGCATGGCCCATGCAAAATAATAATGCCATGATTTATTTTGTGAAAACAATAATAATATTATGGCATTATTCTTATGCATTACCAAGAAGTTGAATAAAAACCAAGAAAAGGGATTTAAAGGATTTGATCCACCCCACCACATGAGCTAGGATAAAATCAAAAGAAAAAGAATTGCAAGCTCATGGACTAGTAGGATGGTGGAATTATAAAGTGGTGAAAAGAAAAGATAATGGAGGTGAATAAAAGATATGCCCCCAACTAAACTTGGGCATTTAGACAATATATCAATAACCAAATACAATATCAAGAGGCAAATACAATTAATAATGCATGTGAGAGAAGAACCAAAAGAAAAAGAGTTTTATATGATGCTCAAATGCAAGGTGGCATGATGACATGAGCATGATATAATTATGATGCCACAATTATATATAGGAAGTAGCCAATATCTTACTAGACCAAGTAGCATTACAATTGTTAGCCAATTGGGATGCTACAACCGTGCACCCTACAGGACTAATCCCGAAGAAACTAAGGAAATTCAGAAGCAAGTACAAGCGTTGCTGGATAAAGGGTACATTCGTGTTTCTCTTAGCCCTTGTGCTGTTCCTGTTATTTCAGTTCCTAAGAAAGATGGTACATGGCGCATGTGTGTTGACTGTAGAGCGATTAATAACATCACTATTCGATATCGTCATCCTATTCCACGTTTAGAGGATATGCTAGATGAATTGAGTGGTGCTGCTGTTTTCTCTAATATTGACTTGCGTAGTGGTTATCATCAAATTAGGATGAAAGAAGGGGATGAATGGAAAACTGCTTTCAAAACTAAATTCGGTTTGTATGAGTGGTTAGTCATACCGTTTGGTCTTACTAATGCACCTAGTACTTTCATGCGTTTGATGAATCATGTTTTGAGAGAGTTTATTGGTCGTTTTGTGGTTGTTTACTTTGATGATATACTCATATACACCCACACCGAATCTGAACATTGCACTCATATTAGACAAGTTTTGCAACTGTTACGTGATAATAAACTATATGCTAATCTTGAGAAGTGTACATTTGCAAAAGATAAGGTCATATTCCTAGGATTTGTTTTTTCTAAGCATGGAGTAGAGGTAGATCAATCTAAAATTGAATCAATTCAGAATTGGCCTACTCCAATGAATGTAAGTCAAGTGCGTAGTTTCCACGGTCTCTCTGGTTTCTGTAGGCGCTTTGTGAAAGATTTTAGCACCATTGCTGCACCATTAAATGATTTGACAAAGAAAGGTGTTCCTTTTGTATGGGGCGCGGCCCAAGACATTGCATTTGATACATTGAAACGTTTGCTTACTTCTGCACCATTGCTTGCATTACCTGATTTTTCGAAGCAATTTGAAGTTGAATGTGATGCTAGTGGTATAGGCATAGGTGGCGTTTTGATGCAAGAGGGTCGGCCTATCGCTTATTTTTCTGAGAAATTGACTGGTGCTCGCTTGAATTATTCAATCTAGGATAAAGAATTGTATGCACTTGTGAGAGTACTTGAAGTTTGGCAACATTATTTGTGGCCAAAGGAATTCATCATACATTCTGATCATGAAGCATTCAAATACTTGAAAGCTCAATCAAACTTGCATCGAAGATTAGCTAAATGGGTTGAGTTCATTGAGTCTTTTCCTTACATCATTAATTATAAGAAGGGAAAAGAGAATGTTGTTGCTGATGCTCTATCTAGGAAGAACATGCTATTAACCAATCTTGATGTTAAAATTCCTGGATTAGAAGCTATGTGTGCACTTTATGCAACTGACCATGATTTTGCTTGACCATATCATTTATGTGCTCTTAGAAACGCATGGGATAAGTATCATATACATGATGGAAATTTGTTTCGAGCTAACAAACTATTTATTCCAGAATCGTTGTTGCATTTGTTCTTAGTGTAGGAATCACATGCTGGTGGTTAGATGGGTCACTTTGGGCGTGAGAAGACGTTGCTCATGCTTGTTGATCATTTTTATTGGCCCAAGATGAGGCGTGATGTGTACAGATTTGTGAGCAGATGCATTACTTGCCACAAGTCGAAATCCAAGCTGAAGCCTCACGGTTTGTATACACCTCTCTCTGCACCTACTACTCCATGGGAAGACATTAGTATGGATTTTGTGCTAGGTCTACCTAAAACTCAGAGAGGTCATGATTCTATATTTGTCGTAGTGGATAGGTTCTCTAAGATGGCTCATTTTATTGCCTGCCACAAAAGCGACGATGCGTCGCATGTTGCTAACCTGTTTTTCAGGGACATCATGAGATTACATGGAGTACCAAAGACGATTGTTTCTGACCGTGATGTGAAGTTCATGAGCTAGTTTTGGAAGACCTTATGGGGGAAGCTAGGAACGAAGTTGCTATTCAGTACTACATGTCACCCCCAAACAGATGGTCAAAAGGAGGTGGTGAATAGAACATTGTCACAGCTACTAAGGACCATGATTAAAAAGAATCTGCGAGAGTGGGAAGAGTGTTTGCCACATGTTGAGTTCGCTTACAACAGGGCTGTGCATTCAACTACTCAGCTTTGTCCTTTTGAGGTGGTGTATGGCTTCAAGCCATTAACGCCACTCGATATGTTGCCTCTGCCATTACATGAGAGAGTTGATATGGAGGCATCAAAACGTGCTGATTATGTGAAGAAAATACATGAGAAGACTCGAGAGGCTATTGAGAAGAAAGGCAAGAACATTGCTGCTACAAGGAATCAAGCAAGAAAAGAAGTGTTGTTCGAGCCTGGAGATATGGTTTGGGTGCATCTACGCAAGGACAAATTTCCACTACTTCGCAAGTCCAAGTTGAAGCCACGTGGTGCTGGTCCTTACAAAGTGCTAGCCAAAATTAATGATAATGCCTATTCAGTTGATATACCTATTGAGGAGTTTGGTGGTGCTAGCAACAGCTTCAACGTTGCTGATTTATCACCATAAGCTGGAGAAGACCTTGGAGCGTCGAGGTCGACGCCTTTTGAAGGGGGGGGAGATGATGAGGACATCCATACTATTCCACTATCTCCTACTCCTATTCACAATGAAGATGTTGCTGCAAAGAACAAGTCCAATGAAATCAGGATTGGACCCATTACAAGAGCTCGTGCAAAGCTGATTGAGCAACAGGTGAATTCACTCTTAATTGAACCTGATGTTTTACTTAATGAGAACTTTATACTACCTAAGTCTATGCATCTTTGTATGATTAGGTTTATTGATAACACAAGCGTTGCGCGAGGAGGAGGAGAGTTGCAGCAAGAAGGACAAGCGCTGATTTCCAATATCAACAAGTGCGCGAGGGAGGAGCGGGAGGCAGGCGCACTAGGATGCAATGAGGAAATCACGTATGAGCAAGAGAGAGAGATGGCGCACCAAGAATTACATGTTTGAGGTGTTCCACGACGTTTGGACTGCGTGCCAATAAGGCCGGACCCATATATGGGTCGGTATGTATCAGTTTGAGTCGAACCGAGTTAGTTTGGGCCAAGTTATGGCTGTTTTTAGGCCCGTTTAGAGGGGAGGACGCCCCAGCCCTCATATAAACCTCCGTAGCCGTCACAAGTTAGGTTTTAGACCTCGTTAAAATATTTTGGAGTTGTTTCTTTCATAGAACCTCTGGAATTACCCTGTGTTCGAATCTACCAACTATAATTGAGTGTGATCTGTTGTTCTATTGGGAACTAGTAGATTGCATACTACCGTTCGTGGTCACGGCTGCGTGCGCAAGAGTGTGGTGTTGTGAATATCCTACAAGGTTCGAGAGCTGTTGCGTTGGCATCAGGGATCGAGCGGGAGAGATCATAGCTACGCACTAGTTATCTATCATCCACCATCACCATCGACAAGAGCTTGCTGAGAAGATCGGGCCACCCCATATCATCATGCCACACTAATAATCACTCCAAAGGTGAAATCCTTCCATGCTTTGCCTTTTCTGTTGGAAATATGCCCTAGAGGCAATCATGAATGATGATATTCCTGTGTATTCATAAGGTTATGGTCCATGTATGAACTGCTGATATGTATCATCGAATATGTGATTTGATTGTGGAACTACATATTCATGTTGTTCATACTAATTGTCCTTGGTCATTGAGCTTGTGATGCAGCCCGTCCTACATACGCTACTACATCCACAACGCCAAGTCCCCAAGATCGTCCCCAAGTCAACCAAGAAGATGGACCAGGAGCAGCCAGCTCCAGAACGAGAGTCTCCGCCGTCATCGCCCCGGAGAGTCCGCCCGAATCCGGCCAGAGTGTCCGGCGCGACTCAGCCGGAGTGTCCGGCCTACCCCAGCCCCGTCCTGGCGCGGACATTCTGTGTGCTACATCGGACACTACCTGGACACTACCCGGAGTGTCCGGCGACCCCCGGACTGTCCGGCCCACTCGACCCGGAGTGTCCGGCCTAAGTGATGGGCCTGCGTGCCAACATCTGGGCCCTTGGCCCATGTACCCCTCTATTCCACACTAAACCCTAGTTTTATGCCCAAACTACCCCTGAACTTGTGGCTGGCCTATAAATAGAGCCCCCACCCCTCATTGTATCCCTAAGGCATAGATGATAGACTAAAGACAACCCCCTTTGTGGAATCTCTAGTTTTGCCTCATCCCCTTCTACCAAAGGGGATCGACTATCGTCACCACCTCGTTGGAGTTTGCATCGCGCCTCCCTCGTTGTACAAGGCCTTGGCATCAGTGTGCCTTTGCCAAGACGTCAAGACCCTCTCCAAGGTGTTCTTCCCTCTCCGCTTGGGATTGACGGGAGCACGTTGACTGATCTTTCCTTGCGAGGATTCTATCGGACCGGTGGCCACCGGTGAGAGCAATCGGCCTTGTATCGTGTGTGTTTTGCGTGTGTTCATCGTGTTCTTCGCGAGGTGTGCGTCCGCTTCCGCTACCTTCTCCCTTTCCCCTCGCTTTCCCATCGATTTGACCACGAGATCCGTGAAGATCGGGCCACCCACGAGGTTTTCCCTCATCATCTGGTATCAGCAGCTTTTGGTTGCCACGGATTTCTCCTCGATTTGGTCTTTTCCCCCATAAATTCGAAAATCCCCAAAAAATAGCCCCAATTTCGTGTTTTGGATCGATCTGTGATTTGAGTGCGTTTTGGTAGGTTTTGATCCGTGGATTACTTGCTAAACTTGTTGATCTATCTTCCCCTGCGTTCCCAGGGCCTAATTTCTTGATTTCCCCCATCAATTTGAGGTTTTGGTCCCAGTTTTTCCGCCAAAACTCGTCCCGTTCGTGTTCTAGAAGTTCTGGTTCGACAGGACCGGACTGTCTGGCCAAAACGGACCGGAATATCCACCCCACCGGAGTTTCCGGCCTAAACTGACCGGAATATCCGGCCCGGCCGGACTGTCCGGCCTACGCGCACCGGACTGTCCGCCCCGTGCTGACAGAAAAATCTACTTCACGGTTTTGAGCATAACTTTTGCATACGAACTCGGATTTTGGTGTTCTTTAGCTCGTTTTGAAGAGGAGAAAGATATCTACATCATCATATCCGTGGTTCATGCTATCTACTTCATCCAAATTCCGCGAGCAAGGCGGAATCCACCAATAAAGGGTGAAGATCGGTGACGAAAGGTATAAAAATTCCGCGACTTCTCCCCACTTGCATCCATTTATGAGCCATACTATCTTTGCGTTCAACAAACACCTATTGAGACTAGTTCCTCCTATGATTTCTTGGGCTATGCACATTTGATACCTTGTAGAATTCCGAGCAAAAGTTGTGAGCGCGCTATCTCATATAGTTATCTTGTATAGTTGTTGGCACAAGGAAGGGGCAAGTGAAAAAGAAAAGAAAAAAGAAAAAAAAGATAGAAACAAACAAGTGCCTCATAGAATAGGAAGCGCATGCTCGATGAACATCAAATAGGTGGTACTTATTGTGCATGTCTTGTAGCCCACCAATTCATTGCAATCGAACTAGCATCTCTCCTTGCACTTGTGCGACACGAGCTTATAGTCTTCGCTAGGTAATCATTTGGTTCTTAGCTCACTTTCTCCGTCGCGCAAGTCCCATTTATCCCACCGTGTGTGTTTCCTTGTATATATTCCAATCTTGTGGATTGACTTGTTTTGCTTTGTGATCATCGTGGTTCTTTACTTGCCATTACAACATCTTGATTTTGGATTGGTTCTTGACATGCCACCTTCCATACCCATCCACCATAAGCTTTGTGTGTGTCTTTTTTAGTGGTTAGTTGGTTTTGGTGTTCCGCGTGAACTTCACTTTGCTTGGTTTTGATTGCTCTCAAGTGTTGCCACTTGCACGATACTATCTTCCAAGGTAAAGTAAGGTTTGACGTTGCATTCCTAACCCCCTACCACTTCCATATACACCACTTGGTCTTGTGAACCATGTCTAGGGACTCCGGAACCGAGGAGGATATCTATGAAGAATCCATGATGAGCCACCACGACTCCACAAGTATAGAGGACATGATGGAGCACTACACCGACAATGGCTACGCATGCTTTGAGGACCCGAAGCATTGCACCTATGACGGATCCACATGCATGGAAGACATGGAGCACGTCATCGACAATGGCTCCTCATGCATGGAGTACATGGAGCACTACACCGACAATGGCTCCACATGCTTGGTTGATATGGAGTACTACATCAACAACGACTCCCCAAGCATGGATGACTTCGAGTGCTACAACGACGACGCCTCACCAAGCATGGAGGACATGGCGAGCTTCACCCACTTCGAGGGCTCTTCCATGAGCCATGAAGAATACCTCCACCGCTTGGAGATGGAGGACTACTATGCCAAGCTAGCGGAGACGCATCATCAAGAAACTATGACCTTCAAGGCCAAGCGTGCCACACCAAAGGGCACCACCTACTTCGATGATCCACCTCCAAGGCGTCAAGCGCTACCACCTACATGGCGTCATGGGTCACCATCTCCAAGGCAGCGAGCGCCATCACCTCCAAGCCATCAAGCACCACCGTCTCCAAGGCGCCAAGAACCACCATCTCCAAGACACCAAGCAAGGCCACCTCGAAGGCGTCATGTGCAACAACCTCCTAGGCATCAAGTGCCACCAACTACAAAAAGAGCGGCGCCCCAACATCACCTTCCAAAAGAGGCGCCAAGAAGCAAGAATCTTCATCAACATACATCCTCTCGTGATCATCACCAACATCAAGAGGATACTAGATGTGCTGTTGCTACTAGGTAGAAAACAACGATCCTTTGTTCATAGAACAATTGTATTGTTTACTTTACACGCAGTTCGTAAAGCAATAATCTGTTGCTTGCAACTTAATACTGGAGGGGGTTCGGATGATAACCTGAAGGTGGATTATTAGTCATAGATGCAGTTGGATGGCGGTCTATGTATTATGTTGTAATGCCCAATCAAGTCTCAAAGGAGTCAAGATGATTAGTATATGCATGTATTGCTTTCTCGGTGTTTGTCAATTGCCCCGCTGTAATTTGTTCACCCAGCATGTTATCTATCTAAGGAGAGCCACCTCTAGTGAACTATGGATCCCGGTCCTTTTACTTTACATACAATCTACAACTGTTTACTGCTTTGTGTTTACTTTCTGCAAACTTTTACTTCTTTCCATTCGATACGTTTAATCCTTTGTTTTCCGCAAAACATGGTGAGATTGACAACCTCATCGCAAGTTGGGGACAAAGTTCTGTGGTTGTGTTGTGCAGGTCTCCACGTTGCTACTAGCACCGGTAGTGCGCCCTGCCAAAGCTCAGCTAGAAACACCTTTGGGGTGTTTCCTTGCTCCTACTGGTTCGATTAAACCTTGGTTTCATAACTGAGGGAAACTTGCTGTTGTGTTCATCATATCTTCCTCTTGGGGTTCCCAACGAGCTCTACATAAACACCGCCATCAAGCATTTTTCTAAGCGTCATGCATTGAGCCATCAAGGAGCTTGCCGATGCTAGATTGAATTATCCTATTTATGATAAAGAATTGTATGCACTTGTTCGAGTTCTTGAAGTTTGACAACATTATTTGCGGCCAAATGAATTTATCATACATTCTGACCCTAAAGCATTGAAGTATTTGAAAGCTTAATAAAACTTTCATAGAAGATTGGCTAAATGGGTTGAGTTTATTGAATCTTTTCCTTACATCATTAAGTATAAGAATGGAAAGGAGAATGTAGTTGCTGATGCTTAGTCTAGGAAAAACTTGCTATTAACCAATCTTGATGTTAAAATTCCTGGATTAGAGAGTATTTGTGCACTTTATGCATCTGACCATGATTTTGCTGAACCATATTGTTTGTGTGCTCTTAGAAACGCATGGGATAAGTATCATATACATGATGGATATTTGTTTAGAGCTAACAAACTATGTATTCCAGAATCGTCATTGCGTTTGTTCTTAGTGCAGGAATCACATGCTGGTGGTTTGATGGGTCACTTTGGGCATGAGAAGTCATTTCTCATGCTAGCTGATCATTTTTATTGGCCCAAGATGAGGCGTGATGTGTACAGATTTGTGAGCCGTTGCATTACATGCCACAAGTCCAAATCAAAGCTGAAGCCTCATGGTTTGTATACACCTCTCTCTGCACCTACTACACCATGGGAAGACATTAGTATGGATTTTGTGCTAGGTCTACCTAAAACACAGAGAGGTTATGATTATATATTTGTGGTAGTGGATAGGTTCTCTAAGATGGCTCATTTTTTTGCCTGCCACAAAAGTGACGATGCGTTGCATGTTCCTAACCTGTTTTTCAGGGACATCATGAGATTACATGGAGTACCCAAGACGATTGTTTCTGACCGTGACGTGAAGTTCATGAGCTAATTTTAGAAGACATTATGGGGGAAGCTGGGAACGAAGCTGCTGTTCAGTACTACATGTCATCCCCAAATAGATGGTCAAACGGAGGTGGCCAATAGAACATTGTCACAATTGCTGAGGACTATGACAAAGAAAAATCTACGGGAGTGGGAAGAGTGTTCGCCACATGTTGAGTTTGAATACAACAGGGTTGTGCATTCGACTACTCAGCTTTGTCCTTTTGAGGTGGTGTATGGCTTCAAGCCATTAACGCCACTTGATTTGTTGCCCTTGCCATTACATGAGAGTTGATATGGAGGCATCAAAGCGTGCTGAATATGTGACAAAGATTCATGAGTAGACTCGAGAGGCTATTGAGAAGAAAGGCAAGAACATTACTGCTGCAAGGAATCAAGCAAGGAAGGAAGTTTTGTTCTAGCCTGGCGACATGGTATGGGTGCATCTGCGCAAGGACAGGTTCCCATTACTGCGACAATCCAAATTGAAGCCACCTGGTTATGGTCCTTACAAGGTGTTATCCAAGATTAATGATAATGCCTACTCCATTAATATACCTATTGCTGAGTTTGGTGGAGTTAGTGATAGCTTCAACGTTGCTGATTTATCACCATATGATGGAGAAGACCTTGGAGCGTCAAAGGCGACGATATTTGAAGGGGCGAGATGATGAGGACATCCCTATAATTACATCTACCCCAATTGGTACTAAAGATGTTCCAGCTATTGTAAGGAAGGATCAGTCCAATGAGACTAGAATTGGATCCATCATAAGAGCTCGTGCTAAGCTACTTGAACAAACTCCTAAACGGATGAGAACTTTATACTACCTAAGTCTATGCATTTATGTATGATCAGGTTCGTTGGAGAAACAAGCATGGCGCGAGAAGGAGAAGGGCTACAAGAGAAGCCCAACATGATGATCGCCCAAGGATGCACGAGGGAGGAGCAGGGGGAAGGCGCAAGAGAAGATCATCAAGACTGATGTAGCCGAACATATGAAAACCACCTTTGGTCCACATCATGCCACACTAATAATCACTCCAAAGGTGAAATCTTTCCATGCTTTGCCTTTTGTGTTGGGAATATGCCCTAGAGGCAATCATGAATGATGATATTCCTGTGTATTCATAAGGTTATGGTCCATGTATGAACTGCTGATATGTATCATCGAATATGTGATTTGATTGTGGAACTACATATTCATGTTGTTCATACTAATTGTCCTTGGTCATTGAGGTTGTGATGCAGCCCATCCTACGGACGCTACTACATCCACAACGCCAAGTCCCCAAGATCGTCCCCATGTCAACCAAGAAAATGGACTAGGAGCAGCCAGCTCCAGAACGAGAATCTCCGCCGTCATCACCCCGGAGAGTTCGCCCGAATCCGGCCGGAGTGTCCGGCCTACGCCAGCCCCGTCCTGGCGTGGACATTCTGTGTGCTACATCAGACTCTACCCAGACACTACCCGGAGTGTCCGGCCACCCCCGGACTGTCCGGCCCACTCGACCCGGAGTGTCCGGCCTAAGTGATGGGCCTGCGTGCCAACATCTAGGCCCTTGGCCCATGTACCCCTCTATTCCACACCAAACCCTAGTTTTACGCCCAAACTACCCCTAAACTTGTGGCTGGCCTATAAATAGAGACCCCGCCCCCATTGTATCCCTGAGGCATAGATGATAGACTAAAGACAACCTCCTTTGTGGAATCTCTAGTTTTGCCTCATCCCCTTCTACCAAAGGGGATCGACTATCGTCACCACCTCGTTGGAGTTTGCATCGCGCCTCCCTCATTGTACAAGCCCTTGGCATCAGTGTCCCTTTGCCAAGACCCTCTCCAAGGTGTTCTTCCCTCTCCGCTTGGGATTGACGGGAGCACGTTGACCGATCTTTCCTTGCGAGGGTTCTATCGGACCGGTGAGAGCAATCGGCCTTGTATCGTGTGTGTTTTGCGTGTGTTCATCGTGTTCTTTGCGAGGTGTGCGTCTGCTTCCGCTACCTTCTCCCTTTCCCCTCGCTTTCCCATCGATTTGACCACGAGATCCGTGAAGATCGGGCCACCCACGAGGTTTGCCCTCATCATCTGGTATCAGCAGCTTTTGGTTGCCACGGATTTCTCCTCGATTTGGTCTTTTCCCCCATAAAGTCGAAAATCCCCAAAAAATAGCCCCAATTTCGTGTTTTGGATCGATCTGTGATTTGAGTGCGTTTTGTTAGGTTTTGATCCGTGGATTACTTGCTAAACTTGTTGATCTACCTTCCCCTGCATTCCCATGGCCTAATTCCTTGATTTCCCCCACCAATTTGAGGTTTTGGTCCCAGTTTTTCTGTCAAAACTCGTCCCGTTCATGTTCTGGAAGTTCTGGTTCGACCAGACCGGACTGTCTGGCCAAAACGGACCGGAATATCCGCCCCATCGGAGTTTCCAGCCTAAACTGACCAGAATATCCGGCCCGTCCGGACTGTCCGGCCTACGCGCACCAGGCTGTCCGCCCCCCTGCTGACAGAAAAATCTGCTTCACAGTTTTTAGCATAACGTTTGCATACGAACTCGGATTTTGGTGTTCTTTAGCTCGTTTTGAAGAGGAGAAAGAGCTCTACATCATCATATTCGTGGTTCATGCTATCTAGTCCATCCAAATTCCGTGAGCAAGGCGGAATCCACCAATAAAGGGTGAAGATCGGCGACGAAAGATATAAAAATTCCGCGACTTCTCCCCACTTGCATCCATTTGAGAGCCACACTATCTTTGCGTTCAAAAAACACCTATTGAGACTAGTTCCTCCTATGATTGCTTGGGTTATGCACATTTGATACCTTGTAGAATTCCGAGCAAAAGTTGTGAGCGCGCTATCTCATATAGTTATCTTGTATAGTTGTTGGCACAAGGAAGGGGCAAGTGAAAAAGAAAAGAAAAAAGAGAAAAAAAATAGAAAAAAAAGAAAAAGAAGAAAAAGATAGAAACAAACAAGTGCCTCATAGAATAGGAAGCGCATGCTTGATGAACATCAAATAGGTGGTACTTATTGTGCATATCTTGTAGCCCACCAATTCATTGCAATCGAACTAGCATCTCTCCTTGCACTTGTGCGACACGAGCTTATAGTCTTCGCTAGGTAATCATTTGGTTCTTAGCTCACTTTCTCCGTCGCACAAGTCCCATTTATCCCACCGTGTTTGTTTCCTTGTATATATTCCAATCTTGTGGATTGACTTGTTTTGCTTTGTGATCATCGTGGTTCTTTACTTGCCATTACAACATCTTGATTTTGGATTGGTTCTTGACATGCCACCTTCCATACCCATCCACCATAAGCTTTGTGTGTGTGTGTTTTTTAGTGGTTAGTTGATTTTGGTGTTCCGCGTGAACTTCACTTTGCTTGGTTTTGATTGCTCTCAAGTGTTGCCACTTGCACGATACTATCTTCCAAGGTAAAGTAAGGTTTGACGTTTTATTCCTAACCCCCTACCACTTCCATATACACCACTTGGTCTTGTGAACCACGTCTAGGGACTCCGGAACCGAGGAGGATATCTATGAAGAATCCAGCCACCATGACTCCACAAGTATAGAGGACATGATGGAGCACTACACCGACAATGGCTACGCATGCTTTGAGGACCCGAAGCATTGCACCTATGATGGCTCCACATGCATGGAAGACATGGAGCACGTCATCGACAATGGCTCCTCATGCATGGAGTACATGGAGCACTACACCGACAATGGCTCCACATGCTTGGTTGATATGGAGTACTACATCAACAACGACTCCCCAAGCATGGATGACTTCGAGTGCTACAACGACGACGCCTCACCAAGCATGGAGGACATGGCGAGCTTCACCCACTTCGAGGGCTCTTCCATGAGCCATGAAGAATACCTCCACCGCTTGGAGATGGAGGACTACTATGCCAAGCTAGCGGAGACGCATCATCAAGAAACTATGACCTTCAAGGCCAAGCGTGCCACACCAAAGGGCACCACCTACTTCGATGATCCACCTCCAAGGCGTCAAGCGCTACCACCTACATGGCGTCATGGGTCACCATCTCCAAGGCAGCGAGCGCCATCACCTCCAAGCCATCAAGCACCACCGTCTCCAAGGCGCCAAGAACCACCATCTCCAAGACACCAAGCAAGGCCACCTCGAAGGAGTCATGTGCAACAACCTCCTAGGCATCAAGTGCCACCAACTACAAAAAGAGCGGCGCCCCAACATCACCTTCCAAAAGAGGCGCCAAGAAGCAAGAATCTTCATCAACATACATCCTCTCATGATCATCACCAACATCAAGAGGATACAAGACGTCGTTCAAGGCATCTTCGCCATGAAGACGAAGAATGCATGTTGAGCACCATCCATAATGCTCAACCAAGCTCAAGAATGCACCACCATCACAAGAAGAGTGCCAAGGACAAGGAGCATCGTCGCGAGCGTCATGTGGATGATCAAGTGCGCCATCTACATCAACCTTTGGCAAGGCACGCCAATGACCTCCGTTGACACCATCATAAGGCACCTTCAACTACTCGTGCCACCACCAAAATGGCTCCAAGAGCAAGCTCTCCTCCACGCCATCAAGCTTCAACGCCAAGACTTGACGTCCTAGATGACGCATGCAACCTCATGGATGAGGAGGACGAAGACCTCTACTTCGCCAAGTTGGACGAGTACGTCAAGAGGACTACACAAGCCAAGGTGCAAGCTGGCGACGACAAGGTTAAGAATGGTGAGCATGGTATTTTCACTTCACCAAAGGAGGCACAAGGAGTTGAGCACACCGAGCCTATCCCTACATGCTTTAGTGATGATGTGGTACCAATCCCATGTGAGTATGAGAGCCACTTAGCCCACTTAAGTGGAAACAAGAGTGAGATGAGTGGCTCCACCATACGTGAGATTGAGTGCTTCCACTTAGAGGGCATGAGTTGATATGGGGTAGCCCGATCTTCTCAGCAAGCTCTTGTCGATGGTGATGGTGGATGATAGATAACTAGTGCGTAGCTATGATCTCTCCCGCTCAATCCCTGATGCCAGCGCAACAGATCTCAAACCTTGTAGGATATTCACAACACCACACTCTTGCGCACGCAGCCGTGACCACGAACGGTAGTATGCAATCTACTAGTTCCCAATAGATCACACTCAATTATAGTTGGTAGATTCGAACACAGGGTAATTCCAGAGGTTCTATGAAAGAAACAACTCCAAAATATTTTAACGTGGTCTTCAAACCTAACTTGTGATGGCTACGGAGGTTTATATGAGGGCTGGGGCGTCCTCCCCTCTAAACGGGCCTAAAAACAGCCATAACTTGGCCCAAACTAACTCGGTTCGACTCAAACTGATACATACCGACCCATATATGGGTTCGGCATTATTGGCACGCAGTCCAAACGTCGTGGAACACCTCAAACATGTAATTCTTGGTGCGCCATCTCTCACTCTTGCTCATACGTGATTTCCTCATTGCCTCCTAGTGCGCATGCCTCCCGCTCCTCCCTCGCGCACTTGTTGATATTGGAAATCAGCGCTTGTCCTTCTTGCTGAAACTCTCCTCCTCCTCGCGCAATGCTTGTGTTATCAATAAACCTGATCATACAAAGATGCATAGACTTAGGTAGTATAAAGTTCTCATTAAGTAAAACATCAGGTTCAATTAGGAATGAATTCACCTGATAGTCATTATTGATTTGACTCAATATTTCCTTCTAGTGCAGGCAGTCAGAATCATCATAATCCATGTATATATCCTCATCATCCTCCCTTTCTTCATGAAAAGCCGTCCTCGGCTTTGGGTAAGCTGAAAGTGGGAGAAACAAAAAGAACAACGTGTACGCAAAGTATATGTATATATAACATGTTGTATTATTGTTGTTCACATGAAAAGTATGTCCAGCATACATCAAGCAACTTAAATTGCAGGTATATGTGAAGTACAAATAATCATGATCATGGTGAAAAAAAACTAAATAGATAGTCATGTTCTTCAATATTAAATTCAGTTTTCTCAAAGAAGATCTATGATCAAATTTGTGAACAAGATCAAACCAATTCAATATGTCTGAAAACCAAATTGAATCATGACAAGCTTCAACTGCGCTACTCTAATTATTATGAACATGATCATGTTGTCCAGTATGTAAAATGCAACTCAATTTGCAAATATCAAGGAAGTCTAAAGTAGTAACAAAACTAGACAAAGACTTTTGGGACAAACATAGTGAATATGAAAACTTGGTTCCTATTCTAGCAAGATTAGAACAATTCAAGATAGGTAAAATTACTTGTGTTGGTCGCAATATATCAACTAGACCAGAATGTATTTCCATAATATCTGGAACATGAGCTATTGTCCCATAACAAACATTTTGTGATGTATGGCTGAAAACAGCATGTTTCAGTTCAACGATTCTATCACAAGTAATGCATATGTGATCCACAAGAAAATTTTCATGCATGCTATATTTACCAATCAGATTGAAAGTGAAACAAGGAGAATATGTGCTAGAATTCAGAAATGAAATATCAGAAATCTTATCCATAGCACAACTCATACTCATAGGTTCATTTAGCATGATGGAATACACAATATCAGCAGGTGGTATTCGAGCAAGTATTTCCTTATGTGTTATCAGTACCACATGATCAAAATTTGAATTTGGTAAACTATCACATGGTGCTGAAATAGTAGTGCAAGGCAAATCACAAGGAGGCTTCAGTAAAGGAATAGACTCACAATATGTCGCACATGTTGGCTGAAGCTCCAAAACAGTACCAATGTCATCAACAATCTCCTCAGTTGTAGTAGGTACTAAAACATCCACCGCAAGTGACAATGCACAGTCCGACGATGTAGGTTGTAAAATAGATTGCTCCCTTTCTTTAAAAGCAACCTGCATAGCACAAGAAACAATACCAGGAGTAGAGATGATTACATTAGTAGAAATATCCTCACATGTATTAGCATCTACTGCACTGATGTTTTCTTTTTCTCTCATACTCTTAGAATGGATGCTCTCAACCTCACGTTTAGTGGAATCACACAGCTCACTTTTGATAACACTCTCACTCAGCTTGGCTATGTGGCTCTCATTCTCACATGGGTTGTAATGCACACCGTGTTCAAGATGACAAATAATAGAATTGTCACCATTCATCATGACCTTGTACTTAGCAGACAAACTGAACTCTTTTGTCCTCTCCTTGCGAAGAAGATGATACTCATGAAATTTGTCGGCTGAAATCCTAAGCATAACACGCCTCTTCATGTTCCATTTGAAAGAAATCCTTCCAACAACAGGACATATTTGAGCGTCAAACCTTCTGCTCCAAGGTTCTCCCAATAGTATGTGACAAGAATCAAGTGGTATAGGAGATACATCACAACGCACAATCTCAGTATGCTCTTTAAAAGTCATAGGAACATCAGCGGTGTGTGAAATCAGCAATGTGCCATATGATGAATGCAAGAGATATGGCACCGCACGGGCACATGTGGGTAGCTGCAACTTTTGTACAACTTCAACGCTGATCAAATTAATGGTAGAGTTACTATCAATGGTAATGGAAGCACATCGCTCACCAATCATCACGCTATGGTGGAAAAGACCATCACCATCAAAAATACCGCGTTCTTCCTTCCAAACAGTTCCATTACAACGCCAATTGTCGATGAATTTGTAACCGTACGTCTCCACATTATTTGTAACATCACCTGCCTCCATTTTCTGCATCACATCAACACTACTAGAAGACATGATTAGTACATTAGTGCACAAATCAAAATCAGTATGGTGGAAACTCTCACAACTCACTCACAACTGATAAGAAAGAAGATCTTACCATTCCAAAGTGAATAGAGATGCTCTACCAAACGTAATCAAAGACTGATGCACTGAAGTGATGAAGTGAATATCAAAGGTATAGAGAACAATCACAGGGCACACAGGGTATTTATGGTGGAGTTGTAGGTATGGTATCCTATCTACACCGCAAACAAGTCCTAGTGCTGATCGTATGACATAGACCCACGGAAACACACACGGTGGAGATAAATGGGGCAATTGCAACTATGAAAATGAGCTCAAAAAAGTAAGGTATGTCGGAGGAATGCTCGTGTTGCAATGCACAAGGAGAGACGCTAGCAATGTCTCAACGAAACGGGCACAAGATTGCTAACTAAGCAGCCCGCAGAGCACTAAGCACGCTAGTCTCGTAGGATAGTTGTAGACACAAAGAAAGGCTTACTAAGGCTCAGAAGGATAGGTACGCTATGTCGACTCAGTAAAAAAAATAAACAAAAAAAAATTTGACATGAGAATTAGTCTCTGCCACAGCAGAAAAACGGCCTAAAATCCTGCCGCGGCAGGATGGCGGCAGAAATTTTTTTTCTCGTACTAGCACAGACTGGTCTGTGGTAAGGCGACGGTTCGATTTTTTTTCGGAAATTTTTTTTTGGTCACGCTGGAGCACAGACTTGTCTGCGGTCAGGCGTGAGGCAGCGAGCCGATTTTTTTATTCTGACTCGCCAAGTAGTACACAACTAGAACTCTTTACTTGGATCGGATCTGACTTGATGGTAGCGGAAAAAGATGGTGGAAAACAACTAGAACAACTAGAAAAG
This sequence comes from Avena eriantha, assembly GCA_910589775.1. Taxonomy (NCBI): domain Eukaryota; kingdom Viridiplantae; phylum Streptophyta; class Magnoliopsida; order Poales; family Poaceae; genus Avena; species Avena eriantha. The sequence continues at coordinate 174,461,320 of OU342740.1, read as the reverse complement.
AAATCTACGAAGAACAGATCTAGATCTAATCTAATAGAGGAACGCGACCAGCAACTATTACTCGAATACGATGTAATCTAGGCTATGTCAGCTCTTTTTGTGAGGCTTTTTCTGTATAGGATGAAAAACACTCTCTAATCTATGGATGGATTGTGGATTTCTTACCGAGGCAACGAGGAAATCTGATACCAAGATGATATTGCTTACCGAGTAAACTCAGCGCTCTGATACCAAGATGATATGGGGTGGCCCGATCTTCTCAGCAAGCTCTTGTCGATGGTGATGGTGGATGATAGATAACTAGCATGTAGCTATGAACTCTCCCGCTCGATCCCTGATGCCAATGCAACAGCTCTCGAACCTTGTAGGATATTCACAACACCACGCTCTTGCGCACGCAGCCGTGACCACGAACGGTAGTATGCAATCTAGTAATTCCCAATGGAACAATTGATCACACTCAATTATAGTTAGTAGATTCGAACACAGGGTAATTCTAGAGGTTCTATGAAAGAAACGACTCCAAAATATTTTAACGTGGTCTAAACCCTAACTACGGGTCGTCCCAGGGCTCATAAGGGCAGCTGGGGCGGCCAGAAACCGAAACAAAACGCAAACGACTCAAACTGATACAAACCGACTTGGACCAGATTCGGTCGGCGGGCGGACACTCCGGTCGAAATCGGCCGGACAGTCCGGTCAGGCCGGACACTCCGGGTGGAGCGTGCCGGACAATCCGGTCTGGCCGGAAACTTTGAAGTTTCCGGGTGGAGTCCGTGTAGTGTCCGAACTCACATACTGAATGTCCACGCCAGTTTACCTCTTGACCAGGCCGGACAGTTCGGGTGGATCTGGGCGGACACTCCGGTCGTGGCAGATCTTTTTGCCTCCGTCTTGATGATCTTCTCTTGCGCCTTCCTCCCGCTCCTCCCTCGCGCATCCTTGGGAGATCATCATGTTGGGCTTCTCTTGTAGCCCTTCTCCTCCTCGCGCCATGCTTGTTTCTCCAACGAACCTGATCATACATAAATGCATAGACTTAGGAAGTATAAAGTTCTCATCCATCAAAGTACCAGATTCGTTTAGGAGTAAATTCACTTGTTGTTCTAGTAGCTTAGCACGAGCTCTTGTAATAGGTCCAATTCTAATCTCATTGGACTGATCCTTTCTTGCAACAGTTGTAGCATCTTCAGTAGTCATTGGGGTAGGTGTAATTGTAGGGATGTCCTCATCATCTCCCCCCTTGAAAAGGCGTCGTCCTCGACGCTCCAAGGTCTTCTCCAGCATATGGTGACAAATCAGCAACGTTGAAGTTGTTGCTAACTCCACCAAACTCCTCAATAGGTATATCCACCGAGTAGGCGTTATCATTAATCTTGGCTACCACCTTGTAAGGACCAGCACCACGTGGCTTCAATTTGGACTTTCGAAGTAGTGGAAACCTATCCTTTGATGCACATAATCAGCACGTTTTGATGCCTCCATATCAACTCTCTCTTGTAATGGCAGAGGCAACATATCAAGTGGCGTCAATGGCTTGAAACCATACACCACCTCAAAAGGACAAAGCTGAGTAGTTGAATGCACAGCCCTGTTGTAAGCAAACTCAACATGTGGCAAACAACTCTTCCCACTCCCGCAGATTCTTTTTGATCATGGTCCTTAGCAGCTGTGACAATGTTCGGTTCACCACTTCCGTTTGACCATCTGTTTGGGGATGGCATGTAGTACTGAACAGCAGCTTCGTTCCTAGCTTCCCCCATAAGGTCTTCCAAAAGTAGCTCATCAACTTCACATCACGGTCAGAAACAATCGTCTTTGGTACTCCATGTAATCTCACGATGTCCTTGAAAAACAGGTTAGCAACATGCGAAGCATCGTCGCTTTTGTGGCAGGCAATAAAATGAGCCATCTTAGAGAACCTATTCACTACCACAAATATAGAATCATGACCTCTCTGTGTTTTAGGTAGACCTAGCACAAAATCCATACTAATGTCTTCCCATGGAGTAGTCGGTGTAGAGAGAGGTGCATACAAACCGTGAGGCTTCAGCTTAGATTTCGACTTGTGGCATGTAATACATCGGCTCACAAATCTGTACACATCACGCCTCATCTTGGGCCAATAAAAGTGATCAGCAAGCATGAGCAACGTCTTCTCACACCCAAAGTGACCCATCAAACCACCAGCATGTGATTCCTGCACTAAAAACAAACGCAACGACGATTCTGGAATACATAGTTTGTTAGCTCGAAACATATATAGATCATGTATATGATACTTATCCAATGCGTTTCTAAGAGCACACAAACGATATGGGTCAGCATTATCATGGTCAGTTGCATAAAGTGCACAAATAGCCTCTAATCCAGGAATTTTAACATCAAGATTGGTTAATAGCATGTTCTTCCTAGATAGAGCATCAGGAACAACATTCTCTTTTCCCTTCTTATAGTTAATGATGTAAGGAAAAGACTCAATGAACTCAACCCATTTAGTTAATCTTCTATGCAAGTTTGATTGAGCTTTCAAGTATTTCAATGCTTCATGATCAGAATGTATGATGAATTCCTTTGGCCACAAATAATGTTGCCAAACCTCAAGTACTCGAACAAGTGCATACAATTCTTTATCATAGATTGAATAATTCAAACGAGCACCAGTCAATTTCTCAGAAAAATAAGCTATAGGCCGACCCTCTTGCATCAAAACGCCACCTATGCCTATGCCACTAGCATCACATTCAACTTCAAATTGCTTTGAAAAATCAGGTAATGCAAGTAATGGTGCAGAAGTAAGCAAACGTTTTAATGTATCAAATGCAATGTCTTGGGCCGTGCCCCACACAAAAGGAACACCTTTCTTTGTCAAATCATTTAATGGTGCAGCAATGGTGCTAAAATCTTTCACAAAGCGCCTATAGAAACCAGCGAGACCGTGGAAACTACGCACTTGACTAACATTCATTGGAGTAGGCCAATTCTGAATGGATTCAATTTTAGATTGATATACCTCTACTCCATGCTTAGAAACAACAAATCCCAGGAATATGACCTTATCTTTTAAAAATGTACACTTCTCAAGATTAGCATATAGTTTATTATCACGTAACACTTGCAAAACTTGTCTAATATGAGTGCAATGTTCAGATTTGGTGTGGCTGTATATAAGTATATCATCAAAGTAAACAACCACAAAACGACCAATAAACTCTCTCAAAACATGATTCATCAAACGCATGAAAGTACTATGTGCATTAGTAAGACCAAACGGCATGACTTACCACTCATACAAACCGAATTTAGTTTTGAAAGCAGTTTTCCATTCATCCCCTTCTTTCATCCTAATTTGATGATAACCACAACGCAAGTCAATTTTAGAGAAAACAGCAGCACCACTCAATTCATCTAGCATATCCTCTAAGCGTGGAATAGGATGACGATATCGAATAGTGATGTTATTAATTGCTCTACAATCAACACACATACGCCAAGTACCATCTTTCTTAGGAACTAAAATAACAGGAACAGCACAAGGGCTAAGAGAGACATGGATATACCCTTTATCCAGCAAAGCTTGTACTTGCTTCTGAATTTCCTTAGTTTCTTCGGGATTAGTCCTGTAAGGTGCATGGTTGGGAAGTGTGGCGCTAGGAATCAGGTCCACTTGATGTTCTATACCACGCAATGGAGGCAAACCTGCGGGTACGTCTTCTAGAAACACATCCCCAAAGTCCTGCAAAACAGAAGAGACACCAAGAGAAATAGGGGTCATGTCGTTAGAAACCAATACCTCGCCCCTATACATGAGCACAAGTGGCATGGCTGTAGGATCCTCATGAAACTCTCTCATATCCTCCTTGGTGGCTAATATCAATAACCCAGGCACTCTCTCACTTTTCGTTATATCACTCAATTTAGGCTCAATTATATCAGGAACTGCTGTGACACAGTCTCGCCGAGTGGTAGTATCTTCCTTCAAGTTCACCTCTATCTTCTGGCGAGAATCGTTCACAATTTCTTGTGGTGTCATTGGCTGCATAGTAATCTTCTTTCCTTTGAATTCCAAGTGATATGTATTGGCTCAGCCATTGTGTTGCACATGGCGATCATAGAGACAAGGCCGACCCAACAGTAGGTGACACACAGTCATCGGAACCACATCAAAATTAATAGAATCTTTGTATGGCCCTATTTGAAAATTCACACGTACCATATGATTTACCTTCATCTCACCATTGTTGCTCAACCATTGTATGTAGTATGGCTTGGGATGAGGTAAGTATGTCAAATTCAGTTTGGCACATAGTTCCTTACTTGCAAGATTTCTGCAGCTACCTCCATCAATAATGACCTTGCAAGCTTTGTTTGGTCCAACGAGAGCTTTTGTTTCGAACAAGTTGCAACGCTGGGATTCCTCAACCGGTTGCACACTAAGTACACGTGAAGATACGGAAATAGTGGGTGCACGCTCAGCATATGCATCACCACCAACCTCGCCGTCATCAATATCATCATCAGAAGCTTCCTCTCCACTTTCTACTTCACCTTGTTCATTAACAAACATAACCTTGCTGTTTGTACAATCTTTCTTGTAGTGACCTCTACCTCCACAAGTATGGCACACCACATCACGAGTACGTGCAGTAGACATGTTGGAACCCGAGCTAGCAGCAGGAGCAGCTTGTTTCCGAGCATTAGAACCAAATGAAGGTGTACTTGCGGGCTTGGCCGATGGTGTAAAGGGAGCAGCAGCTGGTGGTGCGGCTGTAGAAGGTGTAGACCTGGCTGAAAATCTGCTGGAGGACGGAAAACGAGCATGTGACTTCGCCTCTTCTGCCAACTGGGATTCGGCCTCTCTAGCATGATGCAACAACTCATTCATGGTCTCATAATTGTGATGACGAACAATGCTCTTGATCGGTAACTTCAAATTGTTTAGGAATCGCTGCATGGTCATCTCAATGGACTCACGAATTCTAGCACGCTGCATAAGTATCTCCATCTCCATGTAGTACTCATCAACTGTCATGGTGCCTTGCTTCAGTTGCGTCAATTTATCAAAAACTGATCGCAAGTAGTTGGTTGGTACGAAACGAGCTTTCATGATTTGCTTCATCTCGCGCCAATCCATCACAGGAAGTTCATTATCCTCCCTTCTATGTTGCACAAGTGCATCCCACCAACGTAAAGCATAACCATCAAATTCCGATGCTGCAAGCTTGACCTTCTTATCTTCTGGATAGTCAAATAAGCGCCAGAGTTTCTCAATCTTCAACTCCCATGTGAGGTAGTCTTCAGGATCAATGGAACCATCAAACTTAGGAATTGAAAATTTTGGCTTGCCCAAACCGTCATCAGCAGCTTGGTTGGGCACACGTGGACCACGCCCAAGATGGGCAAACCCACGACCATGAGCAGGTGCATGGACATGGGGAATAGCACGTCCCCTGCCAACATGTGGAGCAGCATCAACAGCGCTACCCTCATCGAAATCATCAAAGGCATCAGCATGTTGAGGATCTTCCCTTCTATGTAAGGCGGCTGTCAAACCCTCAATGGACTGCTGCAAAGCGGTGACATTGACATTGAGCGTAGCCACTTGCGTTTGGATAGTATCAACCGTCCCAACATGCTGATCCAATCTCATATTCATATCTTGGAGATTCTTGTCAATGGCATCTGTCGTGTTAGTAAACACACGTGTCAAGTGGGATTTCAAAGCCTCATATTCACGCCAATTAACAAGCTCCTCATCCTTCTTTTTATGCATCACAACATCATCATCACTAGAAGACATGATTAGGAGGTTAGTGCAAAAATCAAAATCTGTATGGTGGAACTCTCACAGCTCACTCACAACTAATAAGAAAGGAGATCTTACCGTTCCAAAGTGAATAGAGATGCTCTACCAAACGAAATCAAAGACTGATGCAGTTGATGTGATGAAGTGAATATCAAAGGTATAGAGAACGATCGCAGGGCACACAGGTTATTTAAGGTGGAGCTATAGGTATGGTATCCTATCTACACCGCAAACAAGTCCTAGTGCTGATCGTACAAATACCCAAGAAACACAGACAGTGGAGATAAACGTGGCAAAGCAACTTATGAAAAGGAATATTGCAATGCACAAGAAAGACGCTAGTAATAGCTCAAATAGAACAGGCACAAGATTGCTCAATCTACTAGTGCTATACACAACAAGGCCTCCAATATTGCACACTTCGATATCTCTTTTCGTCAGGCTTGTAGCTCTTTTCTCTTTTTTTAATACTGATTCTCTTTTCTTTTCTCTTTTTTTTCAACTATATTATTCAATGAAAACGAGTACAGCAACGTATAACAGAACTGGGCCGGATAGTCCGGTTGATATGCGCCGGAGACTCCGGTTGAGCCGGATAGTCCGGTTTCGCCTGTCAAATTTTTTTGCACTTCAACAACCTAATGAGCAGCCTGTCGGAGCAAAGCAACTAGTCTCGTGGGTACGTTCCTAGGCACAGATGCTATAGATAGGCTGTGTCTATGGTAAGCAAACAAAAGTACGCTATGTGGACTCGGAAAACGATAAAGACTTGCGGAAACGGTAACGGTGGGAACAGCGGAAAACAAAATCAAACCCTAAACCTAGACACAAACAGAAACTAGACTCCTACGAGGAAAACCTGCAGATCGGATCTACGAGAAGATACAATCAGCAACTAAAACTCGAAAACGATGCAATCTAGTCTATGGCAAATCTTTTTGTAAGGCTTTTTCTGTATAGGACGAAAAACACTCTCTAATCTATGGATGGATTTGTGGATGCTTACCGAGGCAACACTGGAAATCTGATACCAAGATGATATGGGGTGGCCCGATCTTCTCAGTAAGCGGATGGCGGTGATGATGGTGGATGATAGATAACTAGCTTGTAGCTATGAACTCTCCCGCTCGATCCCTGATGCCAATGCAACAACTCTCGAACCTTGTAGGATATTCACAACACCACGCTCTTGCGCATGCAGCCGTGACCACGAACGGTAGTATGCAATCTACTAATTCCCAATGGAACAACAGATCACACTAAATTGTAGTTGGTAGATTCGAACACAGGGTAATTCTAGAGGTTCTATGAAAGAAACAACTCCAAAATATTTTAACGTTGTCTAAAACCTAACTAGGGGTCGCCCCAGGGCTTATAAGGGCAGCTGGGGCGGCCAGAAACCGAAACGACACGCAAACGACTCAAACTGATACAAACCGACTCGGACCAGATTCGGTCGGCGGGCGGACACTCCGGTCGAAATCGGCCGGACAGTCCGGTCTGGCCGGACACTCCGGGTGGAGCGTGCCGGACAGTCCGGTCTGGCCGGAAACATCAAAGTTTCCGGATTGTGTCCGTGCAGTGTCTGATTTGATATACTGATTGTCCACGCCAGTTCGCCTCTCAACCAGGCCGGACAGTCCGGGTGGATCCGGCCGGACACTCTGTTCGTGGCAGATCTTCTTGCCTCCGTCTTGATGATCTTCTCTTGCGCCTTCCTCCCGCTCCTCCCTCGCGCATCCTTGGGCGATCATCATATTGGGCTTCTCTTGTAGCCCTTCTCCCCCTCGCGCCATGCTTGTTTCTCCAACGAACCTGATCATACATAAATGCATAGACTTAGGCAGTATAAAGTTCTCATCAATCAAAGTACCAGATTCGTTTTGGAGTAAATTCACCTGTTGTTCTAGTAGCTTAGCACGAGCTCTTGTAATAGGTCCAATTCTAATCTCATTGGACTGATCCTTTCTTGCAACAGTTGTAGCATCTTCAGTAGTCATTGGGGTAGGTGTAGTTGTAGGGATGTCCTCATCATCACGCCTCATCTTGGGCCAATAAAAATGATCATCAAGCATGAGCAACGTCTTCTCATGACCAAAGTGACCCATCAAACCACCAGCATGTGATTCCTGCACTAAGAACAAACGCAACGACGATTCTGGAATACATAGTTTGTTAGCTCGAAACAAATATCCATCATGTATATGATACTTATCCCATGCGTTTCTAAGAGCACATAAACGATATGGTTCAGCAAAATCATGGTCAGTTGCATAAAGTGTACAAATAGCTTCTAATCCAGGAATTTTAACATCAAGATTGGTTAATAGCATGTTCTTCCTAGATAGAGCATCAACAACAACATTCTCTTTTCCCTGCTTATAATTAATGATGTAAGGAAAAGACTCAATGAACTCAACCCATTTAGCTAATCTTCGATGCATGTTTGATTGAGCTTTCAAGGATTTCAATGCTTCATGATCAGAATGTATGATGAATTCCTTTGGCCACAAATAATGTTGCCAAACTTCAAGTACTCTCACAAGTGCATACAATTCTTTATCATAGATTGAATAATTCAAACGAGCACCAGTCAATTTCTCAGAAAAATAAGTGATAGGCCGTCCCTCTTGCATCAAAACGCCACCTATGCCTATACCACTAGCATCACATTCAAATTCAAATTGCTTCGAAAAATCAGGTAATGCAAGCAATGGTGCAGAAGTAAGCAAACGTTTCAATGTATCAAATGCAATGTCTTGGGCCGCGCCCCATACAAAAGGAACACCTTTCTTTATCAAATCATTTAATGGTGCAGCAATGGTGCTAAAATCTTTCACAAAGCGCCTAAAGAAACCAGCGAGACCGTGGAAACTACGCACTTGACTTACATTCATTGGAGTAGGCCAATTCTGAATTGATTCAATTTTAGATTGATATACCTCTACTCCATGCTTAGAAACAACAAATCCTAGGAATATGACCTTATCTTTTGCAAATGTACACTTCTCAAGATTAGCATACAGTTTATTATCACGTAACACTTGCAAAACTTGTCTAATATGAGTGCAATGTTCAGATTCGGTATGGCGGTATATGAGTATATCATCAAAGTAAACAACCACAAAACGACCAATAAACTCTCTCAAAACATGATTCATCAAACGCATGAAAGTACTAGGTGCATTATTAAGACCAAACGGCATGACTAACCACTCATACAAGCCGAATTTAGTTTTGAAAGCAGTTTTCCATTCATAAAGCAGTTTTCCATTCATCCCCTTCTTTCATCCTAATTTGATGATAACCACTACGCAAGTCAATTTTAGAGAAAACAGCAGCACCACTCAATTCATCTAGCATATCCTCTAAGCGTGGAATAGGATGACGATATCGAATAGTGATGTTATTAATCGCTCTACAGTCAACACACATGCGCCATGTACCATCTTTCTTAGGAACTAAAAAACAGGAACATCACAAGGGCTAAGGGAAACACGAATGTACCCTTTATCCAGCAACGCTTGTACTTGCTTCTGAATTTCCTTAGTTTCTTCGGGATTAGTCCTGTAGGGTGCACGGTTGGGAAGTGTGGCGCCAGGAATCAAGTCCACTTGATGTTCTATACCACGCAATGGAGGTAAGCCTGTGGGTGCATCTTCTTGAAACACATCCCCAAAGTCCTACAGAATAGAAGAGACACCAAGAGAAATAGGGGTCATGTCGTTAGAAACCAATACCTCGCCCTTATACATGAGCACAAGTGGCATGGCTGTAGGATCCTCACGAAATTCTCTCATATCTTCCTTAGTGGTTAATATTAATAAACTAGGCACTCTCTCACTTTTCGTTATATCACTCAATTTAGGCTCAATTACATTAGGAACAGCTGTCACGCAATCTCGCCGAGTGGTAGTATCTTCCTTCAAGTTCACCTCTATCTTCTAGCGAGAATCATTCACAATTTCTTGTGGTGTCATTGGCTGCATAGTAATCTTCTTTCCTTTGAATTCCAAGTGATATGTATTGGCTCGGCCATTGTGTTGCACATGGCGATCATAGAGCCAAGGCCGACCCAATAGTAGGTGACAAACAGTCATAGGAACCACATCAAAATCAATAGAAACTTTGTATGGCCCTATTTGAAAGTTCACTCGTACCATATGATTTACCTTCATCTCACCATTGTTGCTCAACAATTGTATGTAGTATGGCTTGGGATGAGGTAAGTATGTCAAATTCAGTTTGGCACATAGTTCCGTACTTGCAAGATTTCTGCAGCTACCTCCATCAATAATGACCTTGCAAGCTTTGTTTGGTCCAATTAGAGCTTTTGTTTGGAACAGGTTGCAACGCTAGGATTCCTCAACCAGTTGCACATTAAGTACACGTGAAGATACGACAATAGTGGGTGCACGCTCAGCATATACATCAGCACCAACCTCGCCGTCATCAATATCATGATCAGAAGCTTCATCTCCACTTTCTACTTCACCTTGTTCATTAACAAACATAACCTTGCTGTTTGGACAATCCTTCTTGTAGTGACCTCTGCCTCCACAAGTATGGCACACCACATCACGAGTACGTGCAGTAGACATGTTGGAACCCGAGCTAGCAGTAGGAGCAGCGGGTTTCCGAGTATTAGAACCAAACAAAGGTGTACTTGCTGGTTTGGCCGATGGTGTAAACGAAACAGCAGCTGGTGGCATGACAGTGGGAGGTGTAGATCTGGCCGAAAATCTGCTAGAAGATGGAAATCGAGCACGTGACTTTGCCTCTTCAGCCAGCTGGGACTCGGCCTCTCTAGCATGGTGCAGCAGCTCGTTCATTGTCTCATACTTGTGATAACGCACAATACTCTTGATTTGAAGCTTCAAATTGTTGAGGAAAAGTTGCATCGTCATCTCTCGTGATTCACGAACATTATCACGCTGCATAAGCATCTCCATCTCTATGTAGTACTCATCAACTATCATTGTGCCTTGCCTCAACTGTGTGAGCTTGTCAAACACAGAACGCAAATAATTGGAGGGAACAAAACGATCCGCCATGATGGCCTTCATCTCACGCCAATCCCTCACAGGAAGTTCATTGTCGTTCCGTCTATTCTGCACAATAGCTTCCCACCAACGCAAAGCGTAACCATCAAATTCTGATGCAGCAAGTTTGACCTTCTTGTCTTCTGGGTAATCAAATAAACGCCAGAGCTTTTCAATCTTCAACTCCCAAGTAATATAATCCTCAGGATCAAGCGAGCCATTGAACGAAGGAATTGAGAACTTGGGCTTGCCCAAACTATCATCAGCTGGATTGTAAGCACGCTGGGCACGTCCAATAGGAGCATACCCACGGCCATACAGAGGAGCAGCCGCAGGTGCAGCGGGATTTGCACGTCCCCTGCCACGATGTGGAGCAGCATCAGCCGCACTCCCCTCATCAAAGTCCTCAAACCCATCATCATGTTGTGCAAGTCCGGGCTGGAGTGTTGCCTGAATTGCCTCAATGGAACGCTGCAAGGTGGCAAAGTTGACATTCATAGCAGTCAGTTGCGTCTGAATATTATTGATGGCTCCAATATTATTCTCCACAGCATCTTGTATGTCGGTGATATTTCTATCAACAGACTCTCTCCAAGTAACAAGCTCCTCCGCCTGCTTTTTCTGTGACACAATTTCATCATCACTCAAAGACATGATTAGTAAGTTAGTGCAAAAATCAAAATCAGTATGGTGGAAACTCTCACAACTCACTCACAACTGATAAGAAAGAAGATCTTACCGTTCCAAAGTGAATAGAGATGCTCTACCAAACGTAATCAAAGACTGATGCACTGAAGTGATGAAGTGAATATCGAAGTTATAGAGAACGATCACAGGGGACACAGGTTATTTATGGTGGAGCTATAGGTATGGTATTCTATCTACACCGCAAATAAGTCCTAGTGCTGATCGTATGACATAGACCCACAGAAACACACACGGTGGAGATAAATGGGGCAATTGCAACTATGAAAATGAGCTAAAAAAGTAAGGTATGTTGGAGGAATGCTCGTGTTGCAATGCACAAGGAGAGACGCTAGCAATGTCTCAACGAAACGGGCACAAGATTGCTAACTGAGCAGCCCGCAGAGCACTAAGCACGCTAGTCTCGTAGGATAGTTATAGACACAAAGAAAGGCTTACTAAGGCTCACAAGGATAGGTACGCTATGTGGACTCAGTAAAAAAAATAAACAAAACAGAAAAAAATTTGACCTGAAAATTGGTCTCTGCCACGGCAGAAAAACGGCCTAAAATCCTGCCGCGGCAAGATGTCGGCAGAGACAAAAATTTCTCGTATGAGGACAGACTTGTCTGTGGTAAGGCGAAGGTTCGAATTTTTTTTTCGGATTTTTTTATTATTATTCCGACTCGCCAAGTAGTACACAACTAGGACTCTTTACTTGGATAGGATCTGACTTGATGGTAGCGGAAAAAGATGGTGGAAAACAACTAGAACAACTAGAAAACAAATCTACGAAGAACAGATCTAGATCTAATCTAATAGAGGAACGCGACCAGCAACTATTACTCGAATACGATGTAATCTAGGCTATGGCAACTCTTTTTGTGGGGCTTTTTCTGTATAGGATGAAAAACACTCTCTAATCTATGGATGGATTGTGGATTGCTTACCGAGGCAACGAGGAAATCTGATACCAAGATGATATGGGGTGGCCCGATCTTCTCAGTAAGCGGATGGCGATGATGATGGTGGATGATAGATAACTAGTGCGTAGCTATGATCTCTCCCGCTCGATCCCTGATGCCAGCGCAACAGATCTCGAACCTTGTAGGATATTCACAACACCACACTCTCCCGCACGCAGCCGTGACCACGAACGATAGTATGCAATCTACTAATTCCCAATGGAACAACAGATCACACTCAATTATAGTTGGTAGATTCGAACACAGGGTAATTCCAGAGGTTCTATGAAAGAAACAACTCCAAAATATTTTAACGTGGTCTAAAACCTAACTTGTGATGGCTACGGAGGTTTATATGAGGGCTGGGGCGTCGTCCCCTCTAAACAGGCTTAAAAACAGCCATAACTTGGCTCAAACTGACTCGGTTCGACTCAAACTGATACATACCGACCCATATATGGGTTCGGCCTTATTGGCACGCAGTCCAAACATCGTGGAACACCTCAAACATGTAATTCTTGGTGCGCCATCTCTCTCTCTTGCTCATACGTGATTTCCTCATTGCGTCCTAGTGCGCCTGCCTCCCGCTCCTCCCTCGCGCACTTGGTGATATTGGAAATCAGCGCTTGTCCTTCTTACTGCAACTCTCCTCCTCCTCGCGCAACGCCTGTGTTATCAATAAACCTGATCATACAAAGATGCATAGACTTAGGTAGTATAAAGTTCTCATTAAGTAAAATATCAGGTTCAATTAAGAGTGAATTCACCTGTTGCTCAATCAGCTTTGCACGAGCTCTTGTAATGGGTCCAATCCTGATTTCATTGGACTTGTTCTTTGCAGCAACATCTTCATTGTGAATAGGAGTAGGAGATAGTGGAATAGTATGGATGTCCTCATCACCTGTTGTTCTAGTAGCTTAGCACGAGCTCTTGTAATAGGTCCAATTCTAATCTCATTGGACTGATCCTTTCTTGCAACAGTTGTAGCATCTTCCGTAGTCATTGCGGTAGGTGTAATTGTAGGGATGTCCTCATCAGCTCCTCTATCACACACAAACATATTTGGCTTGGTCTTTGTTGTGTGAAGGTACAATTGCTTATGCGTCAACCTCTATGGACCATAAGTTGACAAGAGGAACCGTAGAGAGTTACCTATGGCTACCCCTCAACGAGCTATCTCTACATCATAAGGTGACTCCGCTGTACTTGAGCACTCATGCTATAATCTCCATGAATTGGCTACGCTTTGAGTGTTGCTTTGCTTTTGTGGTGAGCCTTGTAGGCTTCATGGAAGGTGAAGGAACATTGAGGTGCTGTCGATTCAAACTTCTCAAGGACGACTATATGGTGAACCCCAGGATCAAGAAGGTCTCTCGACATCATCTTCTTAGGATGAGCATGAAGAGTCAAGGACGACAATTTTTGAAGGGGGGAGCTGATGCAGCCCGTCCTACGGACGCTACTACATCCACAACGCCAAGTCCCCAAGATCGTCCCCAAGTCAACCAAGAAGATGGACTAGGAGCAACCAGCTCCAGAACGAGAGTCTTCGCCGTCATCGCCCCGGAGAGTCTGCCCGAATCTGGCCGGAGTGTCCGGCCTACCCCAGCCCCGTCCTGGCACGGACATTCTATGTGCTACATCGGACTCTACCCGGACACTACCCAGAGTGTCCGGACACCCCCGGACTGTCCGGCCCACTCGACCCGAAGTGTCCGGCCTAAGTGATGGGCCTGCGTGCCAACATCTGGGCCCTTGGCCCATGAACCCCACTATTCCACACCAAACACTAGTTTTATGCCCAAACTACCCCTGAACTTGTGGATGGCCTATAAATAGAGCCCCCACCCCTCATTGTATCTCTGAGGCATAGATGATAGACTAAAGACAACCCCCTTTGTGGAATCTCTAGTTTTGCCTCATCCCCTTCTACCAAAGGGGATCGACTATCGTCACCATCTCGTTGGAGTTTGCATCGCGCCTCCCTCGTTGTACAAGGCCTTGGCATCGGTGTCCCTTTGCCAAGACGTCAAGACCCTCTCCAATGTGTTCTTCCCTCTCCGCTTGGGATTGACGAGAGCACGTTGACCGATCTTTCCTTGCGAGGATTCTATCGGACCGGTGGCCACCGGTGAGAGCAATCGGCCTTGTATCGTGTGTGTTTTGCGTGTGTTCATCGTGTTCTTCGCGAGGTGTGCGTCCGCTTCCGCTACCTTCTCCCTTTCCCCTCGCTTTCCCATCGATTTGACCACGAGATCCGTGAAGATCGGGCCACCCACGAGGTTTGCCCTCATCAGGTTGTGCCGGACACACAACTTAGACCAATGTGAAAGTCGGCAGATGACTAGGTTCCACTTGTCATGGGCATGGAGATGCTATTCCGACTTACACGGATTCGGCTAAAGAGTTTAGCGAGTCGGACTGACCCATATTGAGATGCAACAAACAAGTCGTCATTTGCATGTCTCAATCAATGTAATCCTTAGACCTGAGGTTATTGCACAATCCGAGTTGAGGATCTCCGACTTAGGTTCTGTGTTGAGGGCAAACCTCTAGGGTGGCCCGATCTTTCACGATTCACTTTCAAATCGAGGGTGGAGTGCGGGGGAAGGAGGGAAGGATGAACACGACGAACACACGCACGAAGAACGCGATGAACACACACACGCAAAACCACGATAAACACCAATAGCTCATGCCGGCGGTGACCGGTCCGGCGCAATCCCTAGGATCGGCGTCGGGCGGAGGACTCTCTCGAACTGGCACGGCGAGATGGGAGACTCGGTGAGATCTTGACGTCTAGGCAAAGGGACACCGATGCCTAGGCCTTGTACAACGCGGAGGCACAATGCAAACTCCAACGAGGTTTGGGGATATTGGTGCTCCTTAGTCAAGGAGCATGAGGCAAGAATTAGATAGATCCACAAAGGGGTTTCCACTAATTCCAATATCAATCCTAGGGTTTACAATGGAGGTGGGGGTCTATATATAGGCCAACCACAAAGTCAGGGGTAATTCAGGCATTAAAGTAGAGTTCTGGGCGAAATAGAGGGGTACATAGGCCATAGGGCCCAGCTAGCCTCGCAGGCCCATCACTTGGGCCGGATACTCTGGGTCGAGTGGGCCGGATAGTCCGGGATGGCCGGACACTTCGGGAAGTGTCCAGGAATTGTCCGAACTGGCACACAGAATGTCCGCGCCAGGTTCGGTCTCGGGCAGGCCGGACACTCCGGCTGAGTCGCGCCGGACACTCCGGCTATAGCAGCTTCAGCACAGGTGCAGCTTTAGAGCTTGTGGATCGACGTGGTGGGGGCTCGTACCTGATGATGCACAATGTAGTGGTATGAAGTAGCACGCCATCCAAGGAGGTATCAAATTGGCACAAGGAGAGGAGCGAGTTCACGTTAGCTTGGAGGAGTTTGGCTCGGGCACAAGTCATGGGTCCACTTGGGGGACTTGTTGTTGTAGATGTAGAAGCGTCCGTAGGACGGGCTGCATCAGCTCCCCCCTTGGGAAAGAGTCGTCCTCGACTCTTCATGGATATCATCTTGAGCATCTCCATGGTAGGGTGCGAGGTCCTTGACATTTAATGTATTGCTTGCAAGGTACTTGGAGGTCGGTATGTCGATGATGTAGGCGTTGTTGTTGATTCTTTTGAGGACCTTGAAGGGACCATCTCCTCTTGGCTTGAGCTTGGAGTCATGTTCCTTGGGGAAGCGGTCCTTGCTTAGGTGTATCCACAGAATGTCACCTTCTTCAAATATCATCTCCGTCTTGTCCTTGTTTAATCTTGAAGCTTGGCGAAGGACTTGTTGTTCAATAGTAGCTCTTGTTTCTTCATGAAGCGTCTTCATAGCTTGTGCGCGCTTCTCGACGTCCATGTTCGTGCGCTCATGGAGAGGTAGTGGTAAGCGTGGTGAGGGGCTCGAAACCATAGACGATCATGAATGGACTCATCTTTGTTGTTGAGTGCTTGGCTCGATTGTAGGCGAACTCGGCGTGTGGAATGCATTCCTCCCAATCCTTCAGGTTTTTCTTGATCAACACACGAAGGAGAGTTCCGAGGCTTCGGTTGACAACTTCGGTTTGGCCATCAGTTTGAGGACATGATGCGGATGAGAAGAGAAGCTTGACGCCGAGCTTGGCCATGAGGGTCTTCCACAAGTAGCTCATGAATTTGACGTCACGGTCGGAGACGATTGTCCTTGGCACACCATGAAGACGGACGATTTCCCTGAAAAACAGATTTGCAACATGTAAAGCATCGTCGGTCTTATGGCACGGTATGAAGTGTGCCATTTTGGAAAAACGTTCCACAACGACAAATATAGAATCATGACCATGCTTAGATCTAGGCAATCCTAACACGAAATCCATGCTAATGTCGGACCAAGGTGTATGAGGAATAGGTAATGGCATATAAAGACCATAGGGGTTAGCTTGCGACTTAGCTTGAACACATGTCGTGCATCGTTGAATGTAGTGCTCCACGTCACGCTTCATCTTGGGCCAAAAGTATTGATTGGAGAGCATGTCCAATGGCTTGTTGCGACCAAAGTGACCCATAAGGCCTCCACCATGAGATTCTAGGAGAAGCAAAAGTTGAAGCGACGACTTAGGGGTGCATAGCTTGTTTTGTTTAAATAGAAAGCCCTTATGCAAATAGAAATCATCAACTCCTTTGTCATTGGAGCACTTTGCAAAAATTGGTTCAAAGAACGGATCGGAAGCATACAAAGGTTTTATTTCCTCAAGACCCAACACGTGGATTTCAAGTCTCGAAAGAAAGCTTGTATGTTTGCGAGACAATGCGTCCGCAACTACATTATCTTTGCCCTTCTTATACTTGACAATGTATGGAAAAGACTCCATGAACTCAACCCACTTAGCGTGTCTCTTGCTGAAGTTAGCTTGGCCTTTGAGATATTTCAACGACTCGTGGTCGGAATGTATGATAAATTCCTTGGGCCAAAGGTAGTGTTGCCAAACTTGAAGGACACGAACTAAGGCAAAAAGCTCTTTGTCATAAATCGGATAGTTAAGGCGAGCACCATCAAGTTTCTCGCTATGGTAGGCGATAGGACGTCCGTTTTGCATAAGGAATCCTCCAATGCCAATACCACTAGCATCACACGCTATATCAAAAGTTTTTGTGAAATCTGGTAAAGCAAGAAGAGGTGCTTCGGTGAGCCTCTTTTTAAGTTCATCAAAAGCTTTTTGTTGTGCTTTGCCCCACACGAAGGTGACATTCTTTTGGTCAATTTATTAAGGGGACAAGCAATGGTTGAAAAGTCTTTCACAAAGCGACGATAGAAACCGGCCAACCAATGAAAACTTCGGAGTTCACTCACATTTTTTGGTATGGGCCAATCTCGTATGTCCTTTACCTTGGAAACATCAACTTCAATTCCCTTCGAAGAAATGACAAATCCAAGAAAAATCAACTTGTCTTTAGCAAAAGTGCACTTGGGAAGATTAGCATAAAGCTTTTCACGTCGAAGGATTTGCAAAACTTCCTTGACATGTTTTACATGGTCCTCAAGTGATTTGCTATAAACAAGAATATCATCGAAATAGACAACAACACTTTTTCCAATGAGAGAACGCAAGATGTGATTCATAAGGCGCATGAAAGTGGATTGGGCATTTGATAAACCAAAGGGCATAACCAACCACTCATAGAGACCAAAATTGGTCTTGAAGGCGGTTTTCCACTCATCACCTTCAGCCATGCGTATTTGATGGTAACCACTACGAAGATCAATTTTCGAAAAAATAGTGGCTCCACACAACTCATCAAGCATGTCATCGAGACGTGGTATGGGATGTCGATAACGCACGGTAATAGCATTGATTGGACGGCAGTCCATGCATAACCGTAACGTATCATCCGTCTTTGGAACAAGAATCACGGGTACAGGACTTGGACTAGTGCTAACTTGGATAAACCTTTGGAGATGAGTTGGTTGATTTGACGTTCGATCTCCTTCGTCTCCTCCGGGTTCGTGCGGTAAGCGGCACGGTTGGCAAGTGGTGCACCGGGGATGAGGTAAATTTGATGTTCGATGCCGCGAAGAGGAGGTAGTCCATGTGGAAGCTCTTCGGGAAACACATCCTTGAATTCCTGCAAAACATTCATCAAAGATGCAGGAACATTGGTTAATTCATTAGTTCCTTGCGCTAGTCCCTTGCAAAGGAGGACATAGTGCAAGATGGATGGGTTGTTCCGAACATCTCTCATCTCACTTTTGGTGGCAAGGAGAACACTCTTAGTTATTCCACTCGAATTTGGCTTGTGGCTCTCACTCACTATGAGGTGGTTCTCTCTCTCACCGCTCTTCTCACAAGTAGGTGTTGTGCTTTGCGCCCTTGCTAAAGCCTTTGCATTGTCCGCAATTATTTGGCTAGGAGTCATCGGTTGCAAAACACATGTTTTGTTGAGCCATTTGAAGGTGTATATATTGGTGCGACCATCATGTTGAGCAGCCTTGTCAAATTGCCATGGTCGACCAAGAAGCATGTGGCAAACTGTCATAGGAACCACATCACACTCCACCGTATCTTTGTAAGGACCAATGGCGAAGGAGACCGATACGGTATGCTTGATCTTCATGGACCCTTGGTCACTTAGCCATTGCACGTGGTAGGGGTGCTTGTGTGGATGGAGGTTGAGGTTGAGCTTCTCACACAACTCGGTGCTAGCAAGGTTGTGACAACTCTCTCCGTCAATGATCACCTTGATAGATTTGCCGTTGATGCCGGCTTGTGTTTGGAAGATATTGGAGCGTTGGTCTTCATGCTCTTGTGCTCGAGTGGTCAAGATCCCTGTGACGACAAGCGATGGACTTGCGTCATGCTCACACATGAGGAGTTCTTGATCATCTTCCACTCGTTGCCTTGCCATTGCTTCCTTGACATGGGCATCAAACTCATCTTCACTCAAGTACTCTTCATCACCATTGTCATGGATGAACAAGACTTTCTTGTTTCCACATTCGGCCGACTTGTGTCCTTTACCTCCACACTTGTAGCATTCACCGTTGAAAGGTGTATCACTCTTTGCTTGCTTGCCACTTGGGGGCAGTTTTCCTTGAGGAGTGTGGGCTTGAAGGAAGGCTTGGAGGTACTTGAGGAGCTTCCATTGAAAGTTGTTGGTGTAGCGGTTGAAGCTTGCTTGTAGGTGAAGTACGTCTTGGGCTTGTTGTATTTGATATCCTCTTGCACTTGATGTTCGGCCTTTGTTGCGAGGTGCACAAGCTCAACCATGGTGTTGTATGTTTGGAACTCGACGATGCGCTTGATTGGGTGATTCGAGACAATAAGGAAATGTGCCATTGTTTGCTCCATGCGCTCATCAATGTTGACGCGAATCAAGTTGAGTTCCATTTCCTTGAATTATTCTTCCACGGTCTTTGTCCCTTGACGAAGAGCTTGAAGGTTGTTGAAGAGGTCACGCGTGTAGTGCACGGGGACAAACCGGGATCTCATGTGAGCCTTCATGTCATGCCAAGTTGTGATTGGCGGCTCTTGTCTTGCATCACGAGCAACTTGAACTTGTTCCCACCAAAGGTTGGCGTAATCATTAAACTCAAGCGAAGCCATGGCGGCCATCTTCTCGTTGCTATAGTTGTGCATGCGGAAGATCTTGTCGACTTTGAGTGCCCACGAGAGGTATTCTTCGGGGTACAAAGAAAAATAGTCTCCCCTTGCAAAAGAGAGTCTCAAAGCTTGTAAGCAAGAGAGAAAGAAGAGCGCCCAAGGCAAGTGCACAAATCCGTTGCTCACTTTTCTTCTTTGCAAACGAGCCACGGTATCTCCTTGCATTGGCACGACAACGAGCTTAGTCTTCATTAGGACATTTTGTTTCCTCATTTTCATAGTCGTGTCAATCCCAACTTTCTCCACGTGTGTGTAAA
The DNA here is from genome assembly GCA_910589775.1 of Avena eriantha. NCBI lineage: Eukaryota > Viridiplantae > Streptophyta > Magnoliopsida > Poales > Poaceae > Avena > Avena eriantha. The sequence goes on along the minus strand of OU342740.1, from coordinate 174,440,907 downwards.
TAGTCGTAGGTTCCCGTCACCCTTTTGAGTTGTTGACCTTCGCCTTTGTCTTGAGTTTTGTTGGATTTTATCCACTTTTGACTATCCCTTTTCTTTTGGTTGTGTCTTTGGCTTTCCACAATCCTAACCTACCACAAACAAGCTTTTGAGAGTTAGTTCTTTCTTTAATGTGAGTTTTCTTTGCATTTCCACTTTGCACGCTTATAGCTCTCACTTGTGGTTTCTAGTTTGGTGCAATCCCCAAGGTGAAGTACAAGGCTAACACCACCATATTCCACTTCCATATACAATACTTGTGTGTTTGGCATGATGGATAGGCACGGTGAGGTGAGCCAACCACCTCCCCACGAAGAAGATTAAGGACCGTACATGACATGCGCAAGTCACTTCATCGTTCGACAAGAGTTCCGTGAACGTTGCCAAGCCCTTGAGACGCGACAAGATGAACAATTTGGCGAGACGCGAGCCGAGTTCAAGAACATCGACAACCGCTTGGACGGCCTCGAACGACAAATGCACGCAATGCATCACAACTTCGGCCACCAAAATGAAGCGCTCCAACGCTCCATTGCCGAAACAAATGAAAACCTTCGACGCCTCATCGATGGTATGGCAAGACCACGTTCACGCGCTTCAAGCTCTTCAAGTTCTTCGCATCGCCATGCACCTCTTCCACAAGATCTACATCCAAGTGCTACAAGATGCAATGATGCCCCCGTGGTTGAAGATGGAAGTTCTTCGAACTATGTACCTTCCCCACGGCATGCCGCAACATCAAGGTATGATGGTGACCTCTCTTCAAGGCCACGAGCAAGGCAAGAAGCACACCGTCATCACGCAAGGGCACTAGTGATCCAACAATAGCAACCACGAGAAGAACCACAAGTGCAACCGCAAGTCTACCACCATCGACCGCGACACATACTTGACACACCAAGTGATGACTCCAACTTGGAGAATCAAGCTCGTCATCGACGTGAAGCTCTCCAAGATCCTCCCCCTCGTCATCAACGTCATGAACGTCAACAACGCCATCATGGTCATCACGAGGCGCCTCCCCCACATGAACAAAACTTGGAGCGTCAAGTGATACAAGTTGAGCGACGCCCACCATATCAAGATGCTCACGACCATGATCTTCGCCGTCAGGCCCATGTGCCTAACCAACGTCACCAACCGAGGAACGAGCCTCCCATTCATCGTCAACCGCGTCAAGAGGCTCCGCATCGTCACCACCATGAGGCCCAGGCGCCTCAACCACGTCAACAACCGCGCCAAGAGCAAGAGCAAGCTCCTCAACAACAATATCAAGAGCAAGCTCCGCAACATGGACGCGAGAACCAAGTTCCACCTCCCCAACAGAAGATCATCAACAAGGTCACCAAGCTCCTCGCAATGACCGCAACGATGAAGAAACTTTTGGCGAGCTCAAGTTCACGATGCCCAAGTTCACCGGATCCAATGACCCCGAAGAATACCTCTCGTGGGCACTCAAAGTCGACAAGATCTTCCGCATTGACAACTATAGCAACGAGAAGATGGTCGCCATGGCTTCGCTTCAGTTTGATGATTACGCCACGCCAACCTTTGGTGGGAACAAGTTCAAGTTGCTCGTGATGCAAGACAAGAGCCGCCAATCACAACTTGGCATGACATGAAGGCTCACATGAGATCCCGGTTTGTCCCCGCGCACTACACGCGTGACCTCTTTAACAACCTTCAAGCGCTTTGTCAAGGGACAAAGACCGTGGAAGAGTACTTCAAGGAAATGGAACTCAACTTGATTCATGCCAACATTGATGAACGCGTGGAGCAAACAGTGTCATGTTTCCTTATTGGTTTGAATCACCCAATAAAGCGCATCGTCGAGTTCCAAACATACAACACCATGGTTGAGCTTGTGCACATAGCAACAAAGGCTGAACGTCAAGTGCAAGAGGACATCAAGTACAACAAGCCCAAGACATATTTCACCTACAAGCAAGCTTCAACCGCTACACCAACAACTTTCAATGGAAGCTCCTCAAGTACCTCCAAGCCTTCCTTCAAGCCCACACTTCCTCAAGGAAAACTGCCCCCAAGTGGCAAGCAAGCAAAGAGTGATACACCTTTCAACGGTGAATGCTACAAGTGTGGAGGTAAAGGACACAAGTCGGTAGAATGTGGTAACAAGAAAGTCTTGTTCATCCATGACAATGGTGATGAAGAGTACTTGAGTGAAGATGAGTTTGATGCCCGTGTTAAGGAAGCAATGGCAAGGCAACGAGTGGAAGATGATCAACGACTCCTCATGTGTGAACTTGACGCAAGTCCATTGCTTGTCGTCACAAGGATCTTGACCACTCAAGCACAAGAGCATGAAGTCCAACGCTCCAATATCTTCCAAACACGAGCCGGCATCAATGGCAAATCTATCAAGGTCATCATTGACGGAGGGAGTTTCCACAACCTTGCTAGCACCGAGTTGTGTGAGAATCTCAACCTCACCCTCCACCCACACAAGCACCCCTACCATGTGCAATGGCTAAGTGACCAAGGGTCCGTGAAGATCAAGCATATCGTATCGGTCTCCTTCGCCATTGGTCTCTACAAAGATACGGTGGAGTGTGATGTGGTTCTTATGAAAGTTTGCCACATGCTTCTACGTCGACCATGGCAATTTGACAAGGCTTCTCAACATGATGGTCACACCAATGTATACACCTTCAAATGGCTCAACAAAACATGTGTTTTGCAACCAATGACTCATAGCCAAATAATTGCGGATAATGCAAAGGCTTTAGCGAGGGCGCAAAGCACGACACGTACTTGTGAGAAGAGCGGTGAGAGAGAGAACCACCTCATAGTGAGTGAGAGCCACAAGCCAAACTCAAGTGGAAAAATTAAGAGTGTTCTCCTTGCCACCAGAAGTGAGATGAGAGATGTTCGGAACAACTCATCCATCTAGCACTATGTCCTCCTTTGCAAGGGACTAGCGCAAGGAACTAACGAATTAACCAATGTTCCTCCATCCTTGATGACTATTTTGCAGGAATTCTAGGATGTGTTCCCCGAAGAGCTTCCACATGGACTACCTCCTCTTCGCGGCATCGAACATCGCATTGACCTCATCCCCGGTGCACCACTTCCCAACCGCGCCACCTGCCGCACGAACCCGGAGGAGACAAAGGAGATTGAACGTCAAATCAACCAACTCGTCTCCAAAGGTTTGATCCAGGTTAGCACTAGTCCAAGTGTCGTACCCATGATTCTTGTTCCAAAGACGGATGATACGTTACGGTTATGCATGGACTGCCGTCCAATCAATGCTATCACAGTGCGTTATCGACATCCCATACCACGTCTCGATGACATGCTTGATGAGTTGTGTGGAGCCACTATTTTTTCGAAAATTGATCTTCGTAGTAGTTACCATCAAATACGCATGGCTGAAGGTGATGAGTGGAAAACCGCCTTCAAGACCAAACTTGGTCTCTATGAATGGTTGGTTATGCCCTTTGGTTTGTCTAATGCCCCATCCACCTTCATGCGCCTAATGAATCATATCTTGCGTTCTCTCATTGGAAAAAGTGTTGTTGTCTTTTTCGATGATATTCTCGTTTATAGCAAATCACTTGAGGACCATATAACACATGTCAAGGAAGTTTTGCAAATCCTTCGACATGAAAAGCTTTATGCTAATCTTCCCAAGTGCACTTTTGCTAAAGACAAGTTGATTTTTCTTGGATTTGTCGTTTCTTCGAAGGGAATTGAAGTTGACGTTTCCAAGGTAAAGGACATACGAGATTGGCCCATCCCAACAAATGTGAGTGAACTCCGAAGTTTTCATGGGTTGGCCAATTTCTATCGTCGCTTTGTGAAAGACTTTTCAACCATTGCTTGTCCCCTTAATGAATTGACCAAAAAGTATGTCACCTTTGTGTGGGGCAGAGCACAACAAAAGGCTTTTGATGAACTTAAAAAGAGGCTCACCGAAGCACCTCTCCTTGCGTTATCGGATTTCACAAAAACTTTTGAGATAGAGTGTGATGCTAGTGGTATTGGCATTGGAGGAGTCCTTATGCAAAACAGACATCCTATAGCCTACCATAGCGAGAAACTCGATGGTGCTCGCTATAATTATCCAATTTATGACAAAGAGCTTTTTGCCTTAGTTCGTGTCCTTCAAGTTTGGCAACACTACCTTTGGCCCAAGGAATTTATCATACATTCCGACCACGAGTCGTTGAAATATCTCAAAGGCCAAGCTAACTTGAGCAAGATACACACTAAGTGGGTTGAGTTCATGGAGTCGTTTCCGTACATTGTCAAGTATAAGAAGGGCAAAGACAATGTAGTTGCGGACGCATTGTCTCGCAAACACACAAGCCTTCTTATGAGACTTGAAATCAACGTGTTGGGTCTTGAGGAAATAAAATCTTTGTATGCTTCCGACCCATTCTTTGAACCAATTTCCGCAAAGTGCTGCAATGACAAAGGAGATGATGATTTCTATTTGCATAAGGGATTTCTATTTAAACAAAACAAACTATGCATCCCGAAGTCGTTGCTTCAACTTTTGCTTCTCCAAGAATCTCATGGTGGAGGCCGCATGGGTCACTTTGGCCATGACAAGACATTGGACATGCTCTCCAATCACTACTTTTGGCCCAAGATGAAGCGTGACGTGGAGCGCTATGTTTAACGATGCACGACATGTGTTCAAGCTAAGTCGCAAGCTAACCCTTATGGTCTTTATATGACATTGCCTATTCCTCATACCCCTTGGTCCGACATTAGCATGGATTTTGTGTTAGGATTGCCTAGATCAAAGCATGGTCATGATTCTATATTTGTTGTTGTGGATCGTTTTTCCAAAATGGCACACTTCATACCATTCCATAAGACCAACGATGCTTCACATGTTGCAAATCTGTTTTTCAGGGAAATCATCCGTCTTCACGGTGTGACAAGGACAATCGTCTTCGACCGCGACGTCAAATTCAGGAGCTACTTATGGAAGACCCTCATGGCCAAGCTTGGCGTCAAGCTACTCTTCTCATATGCATCGCATCCCCAAACTGATGGCCAAACCGAAGTTGTCAACCGAAGCCTCAGTACTCTCCTTCGTGTGTTGATCAAGAGGAACTTGAAGGATTGGGAGGAATGCATCCCACACGCTGAGTTTGCCTACAACCGTGCCAAGCACTCAACAACCAAGATGAGTCCATCCATGACCATCTATGGTTTCGAGCCCCTCACCGCGCTCAACATCCTACCACTACTTCTCCATGAGTGCACAAACATGGACATCGAGAAACGCGCACAATCTATGAAGAAACTTCATGAAGAAATAAGAACTACTATCGAACAACAAGTCCTTCGCCAAGATTCAAGGTTAAACAAGGACAAGAAGGATATGATCTTTGAAGAAGGTGACCTTGTGTGGATACACCTAAGCAAGGACCGCTTCCCCGAGGAACGTGACTCCAAGCTCAAGCCAAGAGGAGATGGTCCCTTCAAGGTCCTCAAAAGATCAACAACAACGCCTACATCATCGACATACCGACCTCCAAGTACCTTGCAAGCAATACATTCAATGTCAAGGATCTCTCACCCTACCATCGAGATGTTCAAGATGATATCCATGAAGAGTCAAGGACGACTCTTTCCCAAGGGGGGGAGCTGATGCAGCCCGTCCTACGGACGCTTCTACATCTACACCAACAAGTCCCCCAAGTGGACCCATGACTCGTGCGCGAGCCAAACTCCTCCAAGCTAAGGTGAACTCGTTCCTCTCCTCGTGGCAATTTGATACCTCCTTGGATGGTGTGCTACTTCATGCAACTACCCTATGCATCATCAGGTACGAAGCCTCGACACATCACCAAGCACCCAAGGATGGTGAGCAAGGAGCAGAACGTGAAGCAAACGCCGCTGGAGCTAGTAAGACCGGAGTCTCCGGTCTGCGCACACCAGAGTCTCCGGCCTGCCAAAGTCTCCGGCCTGAAGACATCGAAGACTCCGGACCTCTCTCCGGTCTGACCCCCTGCACCAGGCCCTAGGACAATCTGAAGGCCCCTCTAGAGGCTGGTCCGGTGGCTACACCGGAATCTCCGGCCTAGACCGAAGTCTCTGGTCCACCACACCGGAGTCTCCAGTCCGACCGTCGTCAGGCATGAAAAGGCCTTTGGGCCTTCGGCCCATGTAGCCCTTAGTCCATCCAGAACTTGTCTTTTATTCCTAAAGTACCCCTGTTTAAGTGGCTGGCCTATATATAGACCCCCACCTCCATTGTAAACCCTAGGCATGATATTGGAATTAGTGGAAACCCCTTTTTGTATCTATCTAATTCTTGCCTCATGCTCCTTGACTAAGGAGCACCAATATCCCCAAACCTCATTGGAGTTTGCATTGTGCCTCTGCCTTGTACAAGGCCTAGGCATCGGTGTCCCTTTGCCTAGACATCAAGATCTCACCGAGTCTCCCATCTCACCGTGCCGGTTCAAGAGAGAGTCCTCCGCCCGACGCCGATCCTAGGGATTGCGCCGGACCGGTCACCGCCGGCGTGAGCTATTGGTGTTTATCGTGGTTTTGCGTGTGTGTGTGTTCATCGCGGTCTTCGTGCATGTGTTCGTCGTGTTCATCCTTCCCTCCTTCCCCCGCACTCCACCCTTGATTTGAAAGGGAATCGTGAAAGATCGGGCGACCCTAGAGGTTTGCCCTCAACGCCCTCCTCAAGTGTTTGGTCTCTCCCTATCAAGGATTCTAGTAGTGCTTGGTCTCTCCCCTTTAGGATTCTACTTGGTTGCTACTCTCTCCTTAGTTTGGATTCTACCATCTACTTGCCGATCTCTCCTTTGGTGATTCTACCGCAAGGTCTCTTGCCGAGGATTCTATTGGATTGGTTGTTCGAACCAATGGGAGCAAATCGAATTGGGTGTGATTTGGCGTGTGTTTGTATCTTTACCTTGCATTAGAGTTGTGTTCATCATGTTCATCATGTTTTCCCTCACTTCCGCCTCAAATCCGTGAAGATCAGGCCACGCCAAGGGTGTCTTGGCTTCAGGGCCATCCTTGATGCATCTTCTTGGCATCATGCTCATGGGCCTAGTCACATCATGGGAATTTGTCTCAAGTAGGATTCACACATACAGCACCTCCGCCGGTATCCACACGTATGAGGAGGAGCGCCGGCGATGGACTGCTAGGTCCGGTACGGCGGCGACAGGATGGACTGGGGCTAGGGTTTCCAACACATGGACTGACCTAACCTTTTTCTCTAAGCACCTGCACCCCAGCTTATATAGGGAGTGAAAGTGGGCTCCACTCACTTGTGGCCCATTCACTAAAAAGGCCTATATTAGCCACTGCAAGTCTCACTTGCTGACTAAGTCCATGTCTCTATTTGGGTCCAACCCAAATAGGTTTCCTGTTTGGGTCTAACCCAAACTTGCTCCCGCTCTTAAGTGTGTGACCCGACAAGCTCATGGTAACCTGGACACGATTCCGAGTCTCACTCGTGATCGATCAGTTGGTAGCGGCTCCTAGCAGAACGTGTCAACTCCCAAGTACCAATAAGTCATGACGACATACCTTCCAATGCGACTTTCGTCTGAGTCCCTTTTGCCTCACGATATACCTTGTCGGACTATAGGCGAATGATCGTCATCCCTTAAATAGTCTGACTTTCTTTCTCGATCCGAGATAAGTGATTCATCTGACTAACTCTTAGTCGGTTGCCTCGGTTAACACTTAATCCGAGACGCGCATGGCCATGCTTTCCGAATCATATCTTCCGAGAGGGCCCAGAGAATATCTCTCCAGATGGAGGGGCAAAATCCCGTCTTGGTTATTCATATCTCGCAGCTTGATTCTCAGACGACCCGAACTCCGCCTTTATAACTGCCCAATGACGGAACAACGTTTGACATAACCTAAGTCGGAGATCCTCAACTCGGATTGTGCAATAACCTCAGGTCTAAGGATTACATTGATTGAGACATGCAAATGACAACTTGTTCGTTGCATCTCAATATGGGTCAGTCCGACTCGCTAAACACTTTAGCCGAATCCGTGTAAGGCGGAATAGCATCTCCATGCCCATGATAAGTGGAACCTAGTCATCTGCCGACTTTCACATTGGTCTAAGTTGTGTGTCCGGCACAACCTGAATGACCAAGGACAATTAGTATGAACAACATGAATATGTAGTTCCACAATCAAATCACATATTCGATGATACATATCAGCAGTTCATACATGGACCATAACCTTATGAATACACAGGAATATCATCATTCATGATTGCCTCTAGGGCATATTCCCAACAATCTCCCACTTGCAATAGAGTCAATCTTCCGACATCACATGTCTAGGCATCTAATGCCCATTGCTCTCAGGTGCGCCTCATGCTTCGGCTGTGGAATTGGCTTTGTCAACGGATCTGCAATGTTTGCATCTGTGTGTACCTTGCATAACTTGATATCACCTTGATCCACGAACTGGCGAATAAGGTGGTACCGCATGAGTATATGTTTGTTCTTCTGGTGTTGTCTAGGTTCCTTGGCTTGGGCAATAGCACCATTGTTGTCACAATACACGTCTAACGGATTGGACGAGCCCTGAACCACACCAAGATCCATGAGGAAATTCCTCATCCAAACGGCTTCTTTTGCCGCCTCCGAGGCAGCAATATACTCAGCCTCTGTCGTAGACGCAGACACCGTTTCTTGCTTGGAACTTTTCCAGCTCACAGCCCCTCTATTTATCACAAACACATATCCGGATTGCGAACGAGAATCATCCGAGTTAGTGATATAACTCGCATCCGTGTAACCCTTTACACTGAGTTCATTCTCACCTCCATAAACCAGGAACATATCCTTAGTCCTTCTCAAGTACTTGAGGATATTTTTAGCCGCTGCCCAGTGGATCTCTCCAGGGTCAGCCTAGTATCTGCTCATAACACTTAGAGCATAGGAAACATCTGGCCTAGTACAAATCATAGCATACATGATGGATCCGATTCCAGAAGCATACGGAATCGCACTCATCCGACTTCGCTCATCAGTTGTCCAAGGACACTGAGTCTTGCTAAGTTTTACGCCATGGGACATCGGTAAGAACCCTTCTTAGACGATTCCATGTTGGACTTCTTCAACACTTTGTCCAAATATGTACTCTGACTCAATCCAATGAGCCGCCTTGATCTATCTCTATAGATCCGGATTCCTACTATGTAAGTCGCCTCACCCAAGTCTTTCATCGAAAAACTCTTTTCCAATGATTCCTTGGTTTCTTGCAACATCTGGACATCATTTCCAATCAGTAATATGTCATCCGCATATAAGATCAGAAAGTTCACTTTGCTCCCACTAAACTTCTTGTATAAACAAGAATCATGATCACTCTTGATGAAGCCAAATGATTTGACTACCTCATCAAAGCGAATGTTCCAACTCCGAGATGCTTGCTTCAACCCATAAATGGATTTCCAAAGCTTGCATACTTTGTCAGCATTAGCTGGATCGACAAAACCCTCGGGTTGTATCATATACACGTCCTCGGTTAAATTTCCATTAAGGAAAGCTGTCTTGACATCCATCTGCCATATCTCATAGTCGAAATAGGCTGCTATAGCTAACATGATCCGAACTGATTTAAGCATCGCTACAGGAGAGAAAGTCTCATCGTAGTCAACTCCTTGAACTTGTCGGAACCCCTTCGCGACAAGCCGTGCTTTATAGATGGAAACATTTCCATCCATATCACTTTTCTTCTTAAAGACCCATTTGCACTCGACGGGTCTTGCACCGTCTAGCAGATCAACCAAGTTCTAAACTTGATTTTCATCCATGGACTTTAACTCGGATCTCATGGCTCCAAGCCATGACTCAGAATCCGAACCCACCATCGCTTCCAAATAAGTTGTTGGCTCACACTGTCCAACAGCATCACAACACGAACACTTCGCAATCTAGCCGATATTCATAGTGTCGGTGCAGTTTCCGGCTCAGGTACCATGTCCGGCTTAACCTCCAAGGCTTTTGTCGACTCGCTGCTAGCCGGCATCTCTCGAATTTCTTTGAGATGCACCGTACTCCCACTGACTCCCCGACAGAGAAACTCTTTCTCAAGGAAGACACCATTTCGAGCGACAAACACTTTGCCCTCTTCTCGGTTGTACAAGTAGTAACCCAAGGTTTCCCTCGGATACCCCACGAAAATACACTTATCCGACTTAGTTGTAAGCTTGTCCGACTGAAGTCGCTTGACAAAAGCTTCACATCCCCAAATCTTAAGAAAAGACAAACTTGGCTTCTTGCCAGTCCACATCTCATGTGGTGTCTTCTGTACCGACTTTGATGGTACTCTGTTTAGTGTGAACGCTGCAGTTTCTAGACAATAACCCCAAAATGATAAAGGCAGATCTATCCGACTCATCATTGATCGTACCATGTCCAACAAGGTCCGATTCCTCCTTTCCGACACACCATTTCTCTCCGGCGTTCCTGGAGGAGTGAGCTGGGGAACAATTCCACAACTCTTTAGATGGTCATCAAACTCATGGCTCATGTACTCGCATCCTCGGTCTGACTGAAGAAACTTTATTTTCTTGCCAAGTTGATTTTGTACCTCATTCTGAAATTCCTTGAACTTTTCAAAGGCTTCTGACTTATGTTTCATCAAGTAGATATATCCATACCTACTCAAATCATCAGTGAAGGTAATGAAATACTCATAGCCACGTCTGGCTGTTGTGCTCATTGGGCCACATACATCACTATGTACCAGTCCCAATAAGTCGGACGCCCTTTCACAACTCTTTGCAAAAGGTGTCTTGGTCATTTTGCCGAGAAGGCAGGATTCGCATGTCTCGAACGAATCCAAGTCGAACGAAGTTAGGAGTCCATCATCATGGAGCTTCTTCATGCATTTCCAACTTATATGACCAAGCCGACAATGCCAAAAGTAAGTCATATTCAGATCATTTGGTTTTAACCTTTTCACATTTATGTTATAGACAGATTCACTATCAAGATTCAAAATAAATAACCCGTCCCGGACGGGCGCAAAGCCATGAAATATATCATTCAAATATAAAGAACAACCATTATTCTTAATATTCGACTCATAGCCCTGTCTCATCAAACATGAGGCAGAAATGATGTTTCCACTAAGCACTGGAACATAATAACAATTATTTAGCTCCATTATGAATCCAGAAGGTAAATGAAGTTGCATTGTGCCGACTTCCAACGCAGCGACTCTCGCTTTATTTCCGACTCTAATGTCAACCTCGCCTCTTGCAACACTCCTAGTTCTTACCAGTCCCTGCAACGAGTTGCAGATGTGAATGACTGATCCGGTATCATATACCCAAGAACTACCAGGTGCATGAGCAAGATAAATGTCTATAACATTGCAAACAAGCGTACCTGAGCCAGAAGTCACACCTCCGCTCTTGGCTTTATCAGCCAAGTACTTGCTGCAATTCCTCTTCTAGTGGCAATCCGACTTGCAGTAGAAGCAAGTGGATCCGGCTGCAGGAGATGGCTTAGTCCCTGAGGAAGCGCTTTGAATTGGGTCCTCCGCCTTACCTCCTGACTTTGCCTTCTTCTTCTTAGTCCAAGAACTCTTCTTGAACTTAGCCTTGTTTTGTACCATCAACACTTGACTGGCACCTTTCTTGAGATCCGCCTCAGCCTGCTTGAGCATCCCATGCAATTCACTGAGCTTCTTATTGATGAGGACATCCCTACAATTACACCTACCCCAATTGCTAATGAAGGTGTTCCAGTTGCAAAGAAGGATCAATCCAATGAAATAAGGATTGGACCAATTACAAGAGCTCGTGCTAAGCTACTAGAACAACAGGTGAACTTGTTTCTTAATGAACCTGGTGTTTTAATTAATGAGAATTTTATACTACCTAAGTCTTTGAATTATTGTATGATCAGGTACTTAGGAGAAGAAGGCATAGCACAGAGTGAGGAGCTGAAGAAACATGGCGTGTTGATCAATGAGCAATGCGCGAGGGAGGAGAGGGAGGAAGCGCAAGGAGCTGTCCAAGGCAAAGATCAACAAGAGGAGGAAGTTCTCTGCCGCGGCAGAGAAAAGCCTCGTTTCTCTGCCACCGCAGGCTACCGTGGCAGGAAAACCGACTAGGACTCTGCCATGGCAGAGCCAGTCTTGGCCGAGCCACTTATGGCCGGTTTGTATCCAGTTTGGGTGGAACCGACTCGGTTTCCACCATAGGCCGCCGCCTTTGGACCCATAAATAGATGGGGACACTATAGATTAGGGTTTCAGACCACGTTAAAATATTTTGGAGTTGTTTCTTTTATAGAACCTCTGGAATTACCCTGTGTTTGAATCTACCAACTATAATTGAGTGTGATCTGTTGTTCCATTGGGAATTAGTAGATTGCATACTACCGTTCGTGGTCACGGCTGCGTGCGCAAGAGCGTGGTGTTGTGAATATCCTACAAGGTTCGAGAGCTGTTGCATTGGCATCAGGGATCGAGCGGGAGAGTTCATAGCTACAGGCTAGTTATCTATCATCCACCCTCACCATCGACAAGTGCTTACTAAGAAGATCGGGCCACCCCATATCATCTTGGCATCAGATTTCCTCGTTGCCTTGGTAAGCAATCCGTAATCCATCCATAGATTAGAGAGTGTTTTTAGTCCTATACAGAAAAAGGCCCACAAAAAGATTTGCCATAGACTAGATTGCATCGTAGACGAGTAATAGTTGATGGTCGTGTTCATCAATTAGTCTAGATCTGTTTTGGTTTTCATCGTTTTTTTTCCTCTGTCTAGTCGTTTTTCCACCATTGTTTCCGCCACCATCTAGTAGATCCGATCTAGTTTCGAGTCCTTGTGTTTTAACTCCAGGCCGATTCGGTTTGCATTAGTGAATTTTTTTTTACTTTCCAAGTTACCGAGTCTGCCACGGCAGGATTTCAGCGTCGTTTTCGGTCACGGCAGGACTTTCTGACTTACCAAGTTACTGCTCTGCCACGGCACGTTTTCTGGCTGTTTTGCTGCCATGACAACGTAATTACAAAGTGTGATCAATTTGCACTTTTCCAAAACCCTTAGCCATAGCCAATCTACTATATAAGTGTAGGAACTTGCCTATTGAGACTAGTTTCTGCTCCTACAGGCTGCTCTTAGGACTTTTGGTGTTGTACTTTGTAATTGGCCGTGTGTTACCTATATCAAAAAAAAAGAGCAAGCAAGATAGCAAAAGAAAAAGTATAAAAAAAAAGAAAGCTATACAAAAGAAAAAGAAAAGTTATGGAAAAAGAGAATTTGAGCAAGAGGCCTAGTGATATCTTTGTGCACCGGTAGATTGAGCAATCTTGTGCCTGTTTACTTTGAGCTTTGCTAGTGTCTCTCGAGCGTAGTGCAACACCCTTCATAGTTGCATTGCCACGTTTTTCTCCACGTGTGTGTTTCTTGGGTGTTTGTACGATCAACACTAGGACTTGTTTGCGGTGTAGTTAGGATACCATACCTACAGCTCCACCATAAATAACCTGTGTGCCCTGTGATCGTTCTCTATACCTTTGATATTCACTTCATCACATCAAGTGCATCAGTCTTTGATTTCGTTTGGTAGAGCATCTCTATTCACTTTGGAACGGTAAGATCTCCTTTCTTATTAGTTGTGAGTGAGCTGTGAGAGTTCCACCATACAGATTTTGAATTTTATGCACTAACCTACTAATCATGTCTTCTAGTGATGATGATGTTGTGATGCAGAAAAAGAAGGATGAGGAGCTTGTTAATTGGTGTGAATATGAGGCGTTGAAGTCCCACTTGACACGTGTGTTCACTAATACAACAGATGCCATTGACAAGAATCTCCAAGACATGAATATGCGATTGGATCACCATGTTGGAACGGTTCATACTATTCAAACACAAGTGGCTACGCTCAATGTCAATGTCACCGCTTTGCAGCAGTCCATTGAGGGTTTGACAGCCGCTCTACATAGAAGGGAAGAGCCTCAACCGACTCGGGTTCCACCATAGGCCGCCGCCCTTGGACCCATAAATAGATGGGGACGCTGTAGATTAGGGTTTCAGACCACGTTAAAATATTTTGGAGTTGTTTCTTTTATAGAACCTCTGGAATTACCCTGTGTTCGAATCTACCAACTATAATTGAGTGTGGTCTGTTGTTCCATTGGGAATTAGTAGATTGCATACTACCGTTCGTGGTCACGGCTGCGTGCGCAAGAGCGTGGTGTTGTGAATATCCTACAAGGTTCGAGAGCTGTTGCATTGGCATCAGGGATCGAGCGGGAGAGTTCATAGCTATAGGCTAGTTATCTATCATCCACCCTCACCATCGACAAGTGCTTACTGAGAAGATCGAGCCACCCCATATCACTTATCCATACCATGCATGTGGTAGTTCGATGTGAACTGGCCATAGACACTAGGAAGAGAGTTCAGAATTATGTCTGTAGCGAACTCTTTGCTAATGGGGTAGCCAAGCCTTTCCAGAGACTACACGTAACCAACCATCTTGATCACATGCGGACTCTGTGGATCGCCATCCTTAAGCTTGCAGCTCAACAAAGCCTGAGAGACTTGATACCTCTCAGTCTTTGCCTGAGCCTAGAACATACTTTTGAGGCTTTCGATCATATCGTAGGCCTCAACATTCTCGAACTGCTGCTGCAACTCCGGTTCCATGTGAGCAAGCATAAGACAGCTAATCTCCATGGATTCATCACAAATCCGATGGTAGGCATTGGTGGCTGCGACAGTCGCATTCTCATCCGGCTTAGCTGGAAGTGGGTTGTCTAGGACACGATCCCTCTTTTCTTGTTTGAGAACAATTCTCAGATTACGGTACCAGTTGGTGAAATTAGTTCCATTCAGCTTATCTTTCTCTAAGATGGTTCTCAAAGCAAAACCGGAAATCTAAGGAAGACTGCTAGGTGCCATTGATCTACAACAGAAAAAATGCAAAACACTTAAGACATGTATCCATAAAGAGCAAGCATATTAAACACTTTAATATTTATGCTCCCACTAGAACCAACACCCCTCCGATGGTTACTTAGTGATTCAGGACCCTAAATAAGCAAGTCGACTAGTGAGCTTCAGCATCACCGCTAGCCGTCAAGTGATCTAGGTAGACAACTCCTTGTCAATCGTATCTCATACAACTCCTGTTGGATGGGTGGCATCACATGCCCCGGCTCCAATCCGACTTTTCCCCAAGTCCCACAACCGTTGTGATAGACCTGTCTAGATTACCAAGTGCTTCCGCTGTAAGAGTCCGACTCGAACCCACCTAGTCGGAAAGAATTGATAGCACCTCAATTTTATGAGCCCACTACCAAAAATGTCCGACTTGTGATGGTGCAGCACTTGGCAGGGAAACCGACTAGACCTTCTTTGAGGGATTATATTCTACCAACTATCTAACAGAGGTAAAAAAAGAGACATAACAATAACACAAAATAAAAGCAATTATAATGTGAAATGGTATGGCTCTCTTCATGGCGATCTCCATCCCCATAAAGCCTGTAATCCGACTCGTGTCAACTCTTGTCACGTGCCGTCTTACACCATGTAGCCGATTTGTACACCGACTTGCATGCCTTCCGGATTCTCCAAACAGCTACACTAGCTAGTAATCCAAATTACACAGAGAATCCGGCACGCATGCCGTTATACAATAAGATGACAGCACCTAGGCTCCAGCCGGCTGACAAAATCCATGATACGCAGATCACGTATGGATTACACACATTAGATGCACATAAGCCATACCATTCACAACATCATCCTGCAAAAACAAGTTATGCATAGATACGATATCTACCGGCGTTGTAAAACTCGCAACGACATCTAAGGCGCTATGACAGGGCGAAGCCGACGGTCCCGCTAGCCGGATAGCGGGCGGGGAGTCCAAAAACGCAGATCTCATCTGTATTCCGGACATAGATTTCATCATCGGATAAAACAATTTTACCCAGATCCGATCCGGACTCCGGTTCGATCAAACCATTTGATCTTCGATCACCGCATCCGGGTTTACGTGTCACAGTCTACCCCGATGGCGGAAACCGACCGGTAGGGGTATGTCGTTCCACGACCTTAGCAGTTAGATCACGGAAGCCAGATCATCCATTCCCCCGAGTACAGTTGATCTAATCAACTTAGTACAAAACCAATCTATCTCATAGATCGACCACCAAAACTGCAATTAGATCCAATCTAACGCCAACCGCATATCACATATGCGCGATCTCGAGCCTAAAACCAGAAGCTAGCTCTCTGATACCACTGTTGGTCCACGTAGAGATAAACAAAACTTTTTCCCTACGCGGTGATCCCAAGATCCAGCTCAGGTAGAAGGCCACGAGGATTACGACTAGACGCGCAGTTGCGGAATTGATGAAGCACGTCGCTTGATGCAGTGCAGTCCTCGCGATCTGTTCCGGTACCACGATCCACGATCCGTACTTTCTTCACGATCGTCAAAGTGCTGAACGTACAGCACCTCCGCCGGTATCCACACGTACGAGGAGGAGCAACGGTGATTGACTGCTAGGTCCGGTACGGCGGCGACAGGACGGACTGGGGCTAGGGTTTCCAACACATGGAGTGACCTAACCTTTTTCTCTCTAAGCACCTGCGCCCCAGCTTATATAGGGAGTGAAAGTGGGCTCCACTCACTTGTGGCCCATTCACTAAAAAGGCCTATATTAGCCACTGCAAGTCTCACTTGCTGACTAAGTCCATGTCTCTATTTGGGTCCAACCCAAATAGGTTTCCTGTTTGGGTCTAACCCAAACTTGCTCCCGCTCTTAAGTGTGTGACCCGACAGGATCATGCTAACCCGGACACGATTTCGAGTCTCACTCGTGATCGATCAGTTGGTAGCGGCTCCTAGCAGAACGTGCCAACTCCCAAGTACCAATAAGTCATGACGACATACCTTCCAATGCGACTTTCGTCTGAGTCCCTTTTGCCTCACGATATACCTTGTCGGACTATAGGCGAATGATCATCATCCCTTAAATAGTCTGACTTTCTTTCTCGATCCGAGATAAGTGATTCATCTGACTAACTCTTAGTCGGTTGCCTCGGTTAACACTTAATCCGAGACGCGCATGGCCATGCTTTCCGAATCATATCTTCCGAGAGGGCCCAGAGAATATCCCTCCAGATGGAGGGGCAAAATCCCGTCTTGGTTGGGGGCTCTATTCATAGGCCAGCCACAAGTTCAGGGGTAGTTTGGGCATAAAACTAGGGTTTGGTGCGAAATAGAGGGGTACATGGGCCAAGGGCCCAGCTGTTGGCTGCAGGCCCATCACTTGGGCCGGACAGTCCGGGTCGGAGTGACCGGGCAGTCCGGGGTGGCCGGACACTCCGGGTAGTGTCCGGGTAGTGTCCGAACTGGCCTTCTGAATATCCATGCCAGGTTGGGGCTGGGGCAGGCCGGACACTCCGGCCGAGTCGCGCCGGACACTCCGGCTGGATTCGGGCGGACTCTCCGGGGCGATGACGGCGGAGACTCTCGTTCTGGAGCTGGCTACTCCTGGTCCATCTTCTTGGTTGACTTGGGGACGATCTTGGGGACTTGGCGTTGTGGATGTAGTAGCGTCCGCAGGACGGGCTGCATCAGCTCCCCCCCTTCAAAAAGAGTCGTCCTCGACTCTTCATGCTCATCCTAGGAAGATGATGTCGAGAGACCTTCTTGATCCTGGGGTTCACCAGATAGTCGTCCTTGAGAAGCTTGATGTGGCAACTCTTCAATATTCCTTCACCTTCCATGAAGCCTACAAAGCTCACAACAAAAGCGAAGCAACACTCAAAGAGTAACCAATTCATGAAGAATATAGCATGAGTCCTCAAGTAGAAGGAAGGCACCTTATAATGTAGAGATAGCTCATTGAAGGGTAGCCCTAGGTAACTCTCTTCGATTCGTCTTGTCAACTCTTTATCCATAGAGGTTGACGCGTATGCAATTGTACCTTCATACAACAAAGACCAAGCAACATATGTTTGTGTGTGATAGAGGAGCATGTCATTTGTGGCATGTCCATTCTTGTTCACAACACTATTAGCACAACTCAAGTATCGCAAACGAAATGCGTATCCAAGGTCAAAGTGCATGGAAGTTAATTGAACATCATCCAAATGTGGGAACTCAAAAACTCCATATAACATCTTAGTGTGGCACTCAAAGCAAGTGACTAAAATCTTGATCAACATCTTTGATGCAAAGCTAGGATAATTCGGCAAAAACACATGAGGAAGAATATCCAAAGCAACAACATTATGTATGCAAACCAACCATTGGAAAGAACAATTGTTCAATATGTTGGATGCCATACACATATCATCAAAAGCCAAAATCATGGGGGTATGAGTATCGCAAGCGGTAGCAAAAAAAACATGTTTGCAAAAAAACCATATGAAAGAGCAAGTGGTCCTTATGTTTGTTGCAACAACAATACGAGAGACTTAGGAGCTCTCGTGACAATACATGCTCATAATGGCATTATAGTTGCACACAAAACATTGGAAAGAGAAATTGTTCAACATTTTTGTGGCAACACACAAAGTATCAATATCCAAAAGCAACGAGACATGATTGTCACAAGGTGAAAGAATACCATCAACATGCTTGCAATCAAACCATAGGAAAGAGCAATCTGTCAACATGAAAGATGCAAAGCATGCAAAAGGTATCAGAGCAGGGTTCGATCTTGAACTCACTTGGGGGATGCTCTCTAGAGCTCTTTTTGTCAACTCGTGCTCAACCGAGGTTGACATTCTCTTGCGGGTACCTACACACATCAAGCACAAAAGGAAGAACGTGTGTGCATGGTAGAGAAACACATCATCCATCATGACGTATCTCTTCTTGTGCACATCCCCATGAGTGTCAATCAAGTATGAAGTAGATGCATGGGGAATATGCAAGTGGTGAACATGCTTATCATGGCAATCATCAAAATCTCCAAAATTTGAGAAAGCTATGGGGGCCATCTCAATATAAACCATATGAGAATTATTGTTGCAAGCAAAACAAGTGAAAGAGCAATTGTTCAACTTATTGCAAGCAACGGGAGAGATTGTAAAACATTCATGACAAAGCATGGTTCGATGGGTACCATTGGTAACATCATCGCAAGCAAAACATTGGAAAGAGCAATTGTTCAACAAAGTGCAAGCAATGATATCATCAACGTAACGTGTAGAGCATGGCATGTCTATGGCAACATCATCACAATCAAATAATTTCACATGCTCAACATTATGCAAAGGCAAAGTATCACATGGAAATATCAATGAAGCATATGTGATATCACAAACATCATCCATAGCATGCCAATCATCACAAGTCATCATGTCCACTAGTGGGATCATGGCATCATCAACACCCGTATTCTTACCTTGTTCATACCTCTCATATGAAGTGGGTGTTGTGGTAGCATTGGCCTCCATGTGGGCGACTTCTTCATCATGTATGGGGATGGCATCATCTTCATCCACCATGTACATCTTATCTGTCGGAGGCATCATCATCTCCAAGCTTGGCGCTTCTTGATCCATGGAACCTAGCACATCATGAGGAAACACACTAGAGGTAGAGGGTAAGTTGTTAGCAATGAAAGTGGTCTCACATGACCTATCAACTACCACTCTCAACTCACTCGGTGTATCACTCATGCCCTCCAAGTGGAAGCACTCAATCTCACGTATGGTGGAGTCACTCATCTCACTCTTGTTTTCACTCAAGTGGGCTAAGTGGCTCTCATACTCACATGGGATTGGTACCACATCATCACTCAAGCATATGGGGGTAGGCTCGGTTCTCTCAACTCCTTGCGCCTCCTTTGGTGAGGGGAAAGTCCCATGCTCACCATTCTCGACCTTGTCGTCGCCATCTTGCACCTTGGCTTGTGTAGTCCTCTTGACGTACTCGTCCAACTTGGCGAAGTAGAGGTCTTCGTCTTCCTCATCCATGAAGGTGCATGCGTCATCTAGGGCATCAAGTTTGGGCATTGAAGCTTGATGGCGTGGAGGAGAGCTTGCTCATAGTGCCATTTTGGTGGTGGCACGAGTAGTTGAAGGTGCCTTATGATGGTGTCGACGGAGGTCATTGGCGTACCTTGCCAAAGGTTGATGTAGATGGCGCACTTGATCATCCACATGACGCTCGCAACGATGCTTCTTGTCCTTGGCACTCTTCTTTTCATGGTGGTGCCTTCTTGAGCTTCGTTGAGCATTATGGATGGTGCTCAACATGTACTCTCCGTCTTCATGGCGAAGATGCCTTGAACGACGTCTTGTATCCTCTTGATGTTGGCGATGATCTCTAGAGGATTTATGTCGATGAAGATTCTTGCGTCGTGGCGCCTCTTTGGGAAGATGATGTTGGGGCGCCACTCTTCTTGTAGGCGGTGGCACTTGTTGCCTTGGAGGTTGGTGCACTTGACGCCTTGGAGATGGTCGTGCTTGGCGCCTTGGAGATGGTGGCGCTTGACGGCTTGGTGGTGATGGCTCTCGTCGCCTTGGAGATGGTGGTGCATCACGGCTTGGAGGTGATGGCGCTCGTCTCCTTGGAGATGGTGGTGCATGACGCCATGTAGGTGGTGGCGCTTGACGCCTTGGAGGTGGATCATCGAAGTAGGTGGTGCCCTTTGGTGTGGCACACTTGGCCTTGAAGGTCATGGTTTCTTGATGATGCGTCTCCGCTAG
This sequence comes from Avena eriantha, assembly GCA_910589775.1. Taxonomy (NCBI): domain Eukaryota; kingdom Viridiplantae; phylum Streptophyta; class Magnoliopsida; order Poales; family Poaceae; genus Avena; species Avena eriantha. The sequence goes on along the minus strand of OU342740.1, from coordinate 174,420,173 downwards.
CTTGGCGTAGTAGTCCTCCATCTCCAAGCGGTGGAGGTATTCTTCATGGCTCATGGAAGAGCCCTCGAAGTGGATGAAGCTCGCCATGGCGTCCATGCTTGTTGAGGCGTCGTCGTTGTAGCACTCGAAGTCATCCATGCTTGGGGAGTCGTTGTTGATGTAGTACTCCATGTCACCCAAGCATGTGGAGCCATTGTCGGTGTAGAGCTCCAATTCCTCCATGCTTGAGGAGCCATAGTTGATGACGTGCTCCATGTCTTCCATACATGTGGAGCCGTCATAGGTGTAGTGCTCCGGGTCCTCAAAGCATGCGGAGCCATTATCGGTGTAGTGCTCCATCATGTCGTCTATACTTGTGGAGTCGTAGTCGTGGTGGCTCATCATGGATTCTTCATAGATATCCTCCCCGGTTCCGGAGTCCCTAGACATGATTCACAAGACCAAGTGGTGTATATGGAAGTGGTAGGGGTTAGGAATGCAACGTCAAACCTTACTTTACCTTGGAAGATAGTATCGTGCAAGTGGCAACAATTGAGAGCAATCAAAACCAAGCAAAGTGAAGTTCACGCGGAACACCAAAACCAACTAACCACTAAAAAACACACACACACAAAGCTTATGGTGGATGGGTATGGAAGGTGGCATGTCAAGAACCAATCCAAAATCAAGATGTTGTAATGGCAAGTAAAGAACCACGATGATCACAAAGCAAAACAAGTCAATCCACAAGATTGGAATATATACAAGGAAACACACACGGTGGGATAAATGGGACTTGTGCGACGGAGAAAGTGAGCTAAGAACCAAATGATTACCTAGCGAAGACTATAAGCTCGTGTCGCACAAGTGCAAGGAGAGATGCTAGTTTGATTGCAATAAATTGGTGGGCTACAAGATATGTACAATAAGTACCACCTATTTGATGTTCATCGAGCATGCACTTCCTATTCTATGAGGCACTTGTTTGTTTCTATCTTTTTTCTTCTTTTTCTATTTTTTTCTCTTTTTTCTTTTCTTTTTCACTTGCCCCTTGTGCCAACAACTATACAAGATAACTATATGAGATAGCGCGCTCACAACTTTTGCTCGGAATTCTACAAGGTATCAAATGTGCATAGCCTAAGAAATCATAGGAGGAACTAGTCTCAATAGGTGTTTGTTGGACGCAAAGATAGTGTGGCTCACAAATGGATGCAAGTGGGGAGAAGTCACGGAATTTTTATACCTTTCGTCGCCGATCTTCACCCTTTATTGGTGGATTCCGCCTTGCTCACGGAATTTGGATGGAGTAGATAGCATGAACCACGGATATGATGATGTAGAGCTCTTTCTCCTCTTCAAAACGAGCTAAAGAACACCAAAATCCGAGTTCGTATGCAAAAGTTATGTTCAAAACCGTGAAGCAGATTTTTCTGTCAGCAGGGGCGGACAATCCGGTGCGCGTAGGCCGGACAGTCTGTTTTGGCAGGAAACTCTGGTGGAGCGGATATTCCAGTCTGTTTTGGCCGGACAGTCCGGTCCGGTCGAACCAGAACTTCCAGAACACGAATGGGACGAGTTTTGGCGGAAAAACTGGGACCAAAACATCAAATTCTGGGGGAAATCAAGGAATTAGGCCATGGGAACGCAGGGGAAGGTAGATCAACAAGTTTAGCAAGTAATCCACGGATCAAAACCTACCAAAACGCACTCAAATCACAGATCGATCCAAAACACGAAATTGGGGCTATTTTTTGGGGATTTTCGAATTTATGGGGGAAAAGACCAAATCGAGGAGAAATCCGTGGCAACCAAAAGCTGCTGATACCAGATGATGAGGGCAAACCTCGTGGGTGGCCCGATCTTCACGGATCTCGTGGTCAAATCGATGGGAAAGCAAGGGGAAAGGGAGAAGGTAGCGGACGCACACTCGCGAAGAAGACGATGAACACACGCAAAACACACACGATACAAGGCCGATTGCTCTCACCGGTGGCCACCGGTCCGATAGAATCCTCGCAAGGAAAGATCGGTCAACGTGCTCCCGTCAATCCCAAGCGGAGAGGGAAGAACACCTTGGAGAGGGTCTTGACGTCTTGGCAAAGGGACACCGATGCCAAGGCCTTGTACAACGAGGGAGGCGCGATCCAAACTCCAACGAGGTGGTGACGATAGTCGATCCCCTTTGGTAGAAGGGGATGAGGCAAAACTAGAGATTCCACAAAGGGGGTTGTCTTTAGTCTATCATCTATGCCTCAGGGATACAATGAGCGGTGGGGGCTCTATTTATGGGCCAGCCACAAGTTCAGGAGTAGTTTGGGCACAAAACTAGGGTTTGGTGTGGAATAGAGGGGTACATGGGACAAGGGCCCAGATGTCGGCACGCAGGCCCATCACATAGGCCGGACACTCCGGGTCGAGTGGGCCAGACAGTCCGGGGGTGGCCGGACACTCTGGGTAGTGTCCGAGTAGAGTCCGATGTAGCACACAGAATGTCCGCGCCAGGACGGGGCTGGGGTAGGCCGGACACTCCGGCTGAGTCGCGCCAGACTCTCCTGCCGGATTTGGGCGGACTCTCCGGGGCGATGACGGCGGAGACTCTCGTTCTGGAGCTGGCTGCTCCTGGTCCATCTTCTTGTATGACTTGGGGACGATCTTGGGGACTTGGCGTTGTGGATGTAGTAGCGTCCGTGGGACGGGCTGCATCACAACCCCAATGACCAAGGACAATTAGGATGAACAACATGAATATGTAGTTCCACAATCAAATCACATATTCGATGATACATATCAGCAGTTCATACATGGACCATAACCTTATGAATACACAGGAATATCATCATTCATGATTGCCTCTAGGGCATATTCCCAACACAAAAGGCAAAGCATGGAAGGATTTCACCTTTGGAGTGATTATTAGTGTGGCATGATGTGGACCAAAGGTGGTTTTCATATGTTGGGCTACATCAGTCTTGATGATCTTCTCTTGCGCCTTCCCCCTGCTCCTCCCTCGTGCATCCTTGGGCGATCATCATGTTGGGCTTCTCTTGTAGCCCTTCTCCTCCTCGCGCCATGCTTCTTTCTCCAATGGACGCGATCATACGTAAGTGCATAGACTTAGGTAGTATAAAGTTCTCCTCCGTTTAGGAATTTGTTCAAGTAGCTTAGCATGAGCTCTTATAATGGATCCAATTCTAGTCTCATTGGACTGATCCTTCCTTGCAATAGCTGGAACATCTTTAGTACCAACTGGGGTAGGTGTAATTATAGGGATGCCCTCATCATCTCCCCCTTCAAATATCGTCGACCTTGACGCTCCAAGGTCTTATCCATCATATGGTGATAAATCAGCAACGTTGAAGCTATCACTATCTCCACCAAACTCAGCAATAGGTATATCAATCGAGTAGACATTATCATTAATCTTGGATAACACCTTGTAAGGACCATCACCAGGTGGCTTCAATTTGGATCGTCGCAGTAGTGGGAACCTGTCCTTGCGCAGATGCACCCATACCATGTTGCCAGGCTAGAACAAAACTTCCTTCCTTGCTTGATTCCTTGCAGCAGCAATGTTCTTGCCTTTCTTCTCAATAGCCTCTCGAGTCTACTCATGAATCTTCTTCACATATTCAGCATGCTTTGATGCCTCCATATCAACTCTCTCATGTAATGGCAAGGGCAACAAATCAAGTGGCGTTAATGGCTTGAAGCCATACACCACCTCAAAAGGACAAAGCTGAGTAGTCGAATGCACAACCCTGCTGTATTCAAACTCAACATGTGGCGAACACTCTTCCCACTCCCGTAGCTTTTTCTTTGTCAGAGTCCTCAGCAATTGTGACAATGTTCTATTTGCCACCTCCGTTTGACCATCTATTTGGGGATGACATGTAGTACTGAACAACAGCTTCGTTCCCAGCTTCCCCCATAATGTCTTCCAAAAGTAGCTCATGAACTTCACGTCATGGTCAGAAACAATCGGCTTGGGTACTCCATGTAATCTCATGATGTCCCTGAAAAACAGGTTAGCAACATGCAACGCATCGTCAGTTTTGTGGCAGGCAATAAAATGAGCCATCTTAGAGAACCTATCCACTACCACAAATATAGAATCATGACCTCTCTGTGTTTTAGGTAGACCTAGCACAAAATCCATACTAATGTCTTCCCATGGCGTAGTAGGTGCAGAGAGAGGTGTATACAAACCATGAGGCTTCAGCTTTGATTTGGACTTGTGGCATGTAATGCAACGGCTCACAAATCTGTACACATCACGCCTCATCTTGGGCCAATAAAAATGATCAGCTAGCATGAGAAATGACTTCTCACGCCCAAAGTGACCCATCAAACCACCAGCATGTGATTCCTGCACTAAGAACAAACGCAATGACGATTCTGGAATAAATAGTTTGTTAGCTCTAAACAAATATCCATCATGTATATGATACTTATCCCATGCGTTTCTAAGAGCACACAAACAATATGGTTCAACAAAATCATGGTCAGATGCATAAAGTGCACAAATACTCTCTAATCCAGGAATTTTAACATCAAGATTGGTTAATAGCAGGTTTTTCCTAGACTAAGCATCAGCAACAACATTCTCCTTTCCATTCTTATACTTAATGATGTAAGGAAAAGATTCAATAAACTCAACCCATTTAGCTAATCTTCTATGCAAGTTTGATTGAGCTTTCAAATACTTCAATGCTTCATGGTCAGAATGTATGATAAATTCTTTTGGCCGCAAGTAATGTTGTCAAACTTCAAGAACTCGAACAAGTGCATACAATTCTTTATCATAAATAGGATAATTCAATCTAGCATCGGCAAGCTCCTTGATGGCTCAATGCACGACGCCTAAAAAATGCTTGATGGCGGTGTCAATGTAGAGCTCGTTGGGAACCCCGAGAGGAAGGTATGATGAGCACAACAGCAAGTTTCCCTCAGTTATGAAACCAAGGTTTAATCGAACCAGTAGGAGCATGGAAACACCCCAAAGGTGTTACTAGCTGAGCTTTCGCAGGGCGCACTACCGGTGCTAGTAGCAACGTGGAGACCTGCACAACACAACCACAGAACTTTGTCCCCAACTTGCGATGAGGTTGTCAATCTCACCGTGTTTTGCAGAAAACAAAGGATTAAACGTATCGAATGGAAAGTAAAAGTTTGCAGAAAGTAAACACAAAGCAGTAAACAGTTGTAGATTGTATGTAAAGTAAAAGGACCGGGATCCATAGTTCACTAGAGGTGGCTCTCCTTAGATAGATAACATGCTGGGTGAACAAATTACAGCAGGGCAATTGACAAACACCAAGAAAGCAATACATGCATATACTAATCATCTTGACTCCTTTGAGACTTGATTGGGCATTACAACATAATACATAGACCACCATCCAACTGCATCTATGACTAATAATCCACCTTTAGGTTATCATCCGAACCCCCTCCAGTATTAAGTTGCAAGCAACCGATTATTGCTTTACGAACTGCATGTAAAGTAAACAATACAATTGTTCTATGAACAAAGGATCGTTGTTTTCTCCCTAGTAGCAACAGCACATCTAGTACCTTAGAGATTTCTGTCACTTCCCCAGATTACCAGAGGCATGAACCCACTATCGAGCATAAATACTAACTCTTGGAGTTGCTAGCATCTACTTGGGCAAGATAGCTACTAACAACGGAAAGCATGCAAGATCTCAAATAACAAAGACATGATAGAATCAATAATCAATCTGAAATAGCATCTCAATATCCATCGGATCCCCGCAAACACAACATGTATGAATTACAAATAGATGATCTTGATCATGAACGGAGCTCACAAGATCTAAACATGAAAGCACAAAGGAGGAGAAACCAGCCATCTAGCTACTACATGGATCCGTAGTCCAAGGATGAACTACTCACGCATCACACCAGAGGCTTGCATGGTGATGAAGAAGGCCTCCAGGGTGAATTCCCCTCTTCGGCAGGGTGCCAGGAAGAGCTTCAGATCCCCCCCGATCTAGGGACAGCGACGACGGCGGCTACAGACTCTTTCGTGGATTTTTGATCGGGTACCTAGGGTTTTCGTCCCGAGGGCAACTTATAGGCGGAAGGAGAGGCCGAGGGGGTGCTGGGGTCGGCCAGACCACCCCCTAGCGCAGGCCAAGCCTGGCCGCACGGCCAGGTGGTGTGGCCGGCCCCTGGCCCCTCTCCGTCTCATATTCTGGCACTTGATCCCTTTCGGAAAAATAGGCACTTTGGCTTTTGTCCCGTCCAATTCCGAGAATATTCATTTTCTGACTTTCCTAGAACCAAAAACAGCAGAAAACAGGCAGCTGGCACTGTGGCTCTTGTTAATAGGTTAGTCCAAGAAATCATAATAGAAGTACTCCAAAGTTGGAACAAAACACATGAAAGTGGATAGAACTAAGCATGGAACATCAAAAATTATAGATACATTTACAATGTATCAACATCCCCAAGCTTAACTCCTGCTCGTCCTCGAGTAGGTAAGTGATAAAAAGAAAGAACTTTTGAGGTGACATGCACCATCAAAGACTTGATCAAAATATTTGCAAAATACTCAAAGCTGGGATCATAGTACTTCAACCATAACATGAAAGACAAAGTTCTAGCAATAAGCAAAGAAACTATGATGCAACATGAAAAGGTACAAACAAAAGATTCATGAATAACAATGCTTTGCAAGACGTTTGTTTGTTTCACATAAAGAAAACATAGCATAAAAGTATTCAGCTTGTCCCTCAATAGAGTAGCAAATATAAATGCATAGGACACCTTCAAAGTTCATAAGAGTGACTAGATACAATAGTTTAAAACAAGCAATAACAAGTTATGCATCAATCAACTAGTCTTGGGACAATGCACATAGAACTAAGAATGGCCACTATGCTCTCAAAGTAGGTGCATAAAGTTGGAAGGTGGAGACTCAATATAATGGTGGAAGAAAGGCCTTTTGTAAAAAGGAAGTAGGGATTCAAGTCTCATAAAGAGCTTCCAAAAATTATGGTACTTGTAGTTTTCAGCTCTCATTGCCCCTATCATAAGCATCTTGAAGGTGATTAAGGTTAAAGTGACACAACTAAGAGGATATGCTCGACAAGTTATAAACCGAAATCTCATGCCCCTTACTTACGAAGACCGATCCTCATGCTACTCAACTTCAGTCACGAGTAAGCTCTTGTCATTGTAAGTATATGTGTATCATTAAGAACCGCCAACGGGGTACCCCTTGCACATGATACGGGAGCTTTCCCATAATCAAAATGACAAGGCAAGCAGACAATGAGCATCTCAACGATCTTTTTATTTGCTATTTGCATAGGTTTTTATTGAGGATGCTTCATAGAGTGCTCATTATGGTGATGCTGCAAGGCTAGCGGCCCAGGCGTTTCTCTAACACACACACAAACTCTATGATCTTACAAGTTCCACTTTTATTTCACACCGTCGGGATCCGTAAGCAAAAGAATATAATATCAACGGGGTACAAAGTACAAGTGCAATGTTGAAAGCGTTCCCAATGAAACATGGTTCTGCTAATTTCAACTTATAAAGCGCAAGAATATACACAACAAAGAAGGACCCAATGGTTCAAGTTTATTAGAGGCAATAAAGTAAAGTGTGCCATCAAGTTCGTGAGAGCTTTAATCACTAGTTTTCTCATAACAAGTGAAAGGTAAACAAAAGCATGAATATACTTGGAATAGCATAAGCTAGTAGGTAGGTATGGTGGACTCTTTGGAATAATTTGGTTTAGGGAGTTGGATGCATGAGTGGAACTCATACTTTGTTGTGGAGGCTAGAAAAAGACTGGGAGCGACAAACTAAGAGAGCAATAATGGCCATAATCATGCAGAGCGACAAAACATCATTGATCAAAGCATAAAGTGATACTACAAGTTGAAAACTAAAGGATCATAAAGGCTATGGTAACTTGAGATAGTCATAACATCCCCCCCGATCTAGGGACAGAGACGACGGCGGCTACATACTCTTTTATGGATTTTTGATCGGGTACCTAGGGTTTTTGTCCCGAGGGCAACTTATATGCGGAAGGAGAGGCCGAGGGGGTGCTGGGGTGGGCCAGACCACCCCCTGGAGGGGGCCAAGACTGGCCGCACGGCCAGGTGGTGTGGCCAGCCCCTAGCCCCTCTCCGTCTCATATTCTGGCACTTGATCCCTTCCGGAAAAATAGGCACTTTGGCTTTTGTCCCGTCCAATTCCGAGAATATTCATTTTCTGACTTTCCTGGAACCAAAAACAGGCAACTGGCACTGTGGCTCTTGTTAATAGGTTAGTCCAAGAAATCATAATAAAAGTACTCCAAAGTTGGAAAAAACACAAGAAAGTGGATAAAACTAAGCATGGAACGTCAAAAATTATAGATACATTTACAATGTATCACTCCTCAGAAAAATAAGCTATAGGGCGACCCTCTTGCATCAAAAAGCCACCAATACCTATACCACTAGCATCACATTCAACTTCAAATTGCTTCAAAAAATCAGGCTCTGCAAGTAATGGTGCAGAAGTAAGCAAACATTTCCATGTATCAAATGCAATATCTTGGGCTGCACCCCACACAAATGGCACACCTTTCTTAGTTAGTTCATTCAATGGTGCAGCAATAGTGCTAAAATCCTTCACAAAGCGCCTATAGAAACCTAATCCATGGAAACTACGCACTTGACTCACATTCATGGGAATAGGCCAATTCTGAATTGATTCAATTTTAGATTGATCTACTTCTACCCCATGCTTAGATACAACATATCCCAGAAATATGACCTTATCTTTTGCAGATGTGCACTTCTCAAGATTAGCATACAATTTATTATCACGCAACACTTGCAAAACTTGTCGGATATGACTAAAATGTTCAGTTTCATTGTGGATATAGATAAATATATCATCAAAATAAACAATCACAAAACGACCAATAAATTCTCTCAAAACATGATTCATTAATCTCATGAAAGTACTAGGTGCATTAGTAAGACCAAATGGCATAACTAACCACTCATACAAACCAAATTTCATTTTGAAAGCACTTCTTTCATCCTAATTTGATGGTAACCACTACGCAGATCAATCTTAGAGAAAATAGCAGCACCACTCAATTCATCTAGCATGTCCTCTAAGCTTGGAATAGGATGGCGATATTGAATAGTGATGTTATTAATAGCTCTACAATCTACACACATGCGCCATGTACCATCTTTCTTAGGTACTAAAATAACAGGACCAACACAAGGGCTAAGAGAAACACGAATGTACCCTTTATCCAGCAACGCATGTACTTGTTTCTGTATCTCCTTTGTTTCTTTAGGGTTGGTTCTGTAGGGTACACAGTTTAGTAATGTGGTGCCAGGTATCAAGTCTATTTGATGCTCAATGCCACGCAATGGAGGCAGTCTTGTAGGCACATCTTCTGGAAACACATCGCCAAAATCCTGCAATACAGTAGATACACCAAGAGAAACATGGGTCATGTCGTTAGAAACCAATACCTCGCCCTTATACATGAGCACAAGCGACATGGCTGTAGGATCCTCACAAAACTCTCTCATATCTTCCTTGGTGGCTAATATCAAAAGATTAGGCACTCTCTCACTTTTCGTTATATCACTCTTTTTGGGATCTATTACATTACGTACAGCTGCAACACTATCTCGCCTATCTATAGATTCATCTGTCAAGTTCATCTCTATCTTTTGACGAGACTCATTCACAATCTGTTGTGGTGTCATCGGCTGCATATTAATTTTCTTGCCCTTAAACTCCAAGTGATAGGTATTGGCACGGCCATTGTGTTGCACATGGAGATCATAAAGCCAAGGCCGACCCAATAAGAGATGGCAAATAGTCATAGGAACCACATCAAAATCAATAGAATCCTTGTATGGCCCTATTTCAAAATTCACAAGTACCATATGATTTACCTTCATCTCACCATTGTCGCTCATCCATTGTATGTATTATGGCTTGGGATGAGGTAAATAAGTCAGATTCAACTTGCCACATAACTAACAAGGGCTATGCTCAGACCGAACCGGTACGTACGAAGCGGAGGCAGGAGGCAGCCGCCAGGCGATTGTGAAGCTCCCAGCTAAACCCATCTAGGGTTACGTCCCCTCGCCGGTGACGCTGCCAATCCGCTCCGTCTCCGATGGCCTTAGGACATTGGAGGTGTGGCGAACCATGGCCTCTCACCGGCGGGAGGGTTTTCGATTTTGTTTAGCCTTTTTTCAGTGTCTTCTTCAGGATGTTGAAGCGGCGGCTACGTCCTGAATTCAGAATAAGGTCCTCCCCGTCCTATCCTCGCTCCGGTGGTGCGTCTAGTTTCGGCGGAGGGCGCGTGGAGTCATGTGTCCGGTGGATCTCTTCAGATCCGATCGTTTTCTATATTCGTCGGTGGGGTTTGAGGTCAGTCTCTTCCGATCTACGGTTGTCATCTTCAGTGATGGTTGCTGCTCTTGTGTGCTGGTCCTATGGGGCCTTAGCACGACGACTTCCCGTCTGTCTACTACAACAAGCTCTACTACGACAAGCTTTTCCCGACTCCAGTGATGGAGGGGCGAGGACGGCGGCGCGCCTTCGGCTCGTGCTAGTGTTTGTAGTCGTCGCTAGGTGGTCCAATGACCTATTTGTAATTTCTATTACTGTTAGGACTCTTTGTACTACAATTGATGATCATAAATAGATTGGTGGAATTTCGCAAAAAAAAACTTGGCACATAACTCATTGCTTGCAAGATTTCTACAGCTATGTCCATCAATGATTACTTTGCAAGCTTTGTTGGTGCACGCTCAGGGAAAGGATCCATACGTTCCTCGCTGTCATAACCATCATCGCAAGTAGGATCAACTTCATCTCCACTCTCATAATCACCTTGTTCGTTGACAAACATAACCTTGCGGTTTGGACAATTTCGTTTGTAGTGTCCTCCACCTCCACAAGTATGGCACTCCACATCGTGAGTACGCGCGGTTGACATATTCTAACCCGAACTAGCAGTAGGAGCGGCGGGTTTCTTAGCATTAGAACCATAAGATGGTGTGGAGCATGCTTGGACGAAGATGGCGAAGGGTGGCTAGCAGCCGCTGCAGGTGGCACCGTAGGTGCTGCCGGTGTAGACCTGGCCAAAAAACGACTGGTAGACGGGAACCTCGCACGTGCCTTACCTTCTTCAGCTAGCTGTGATTCGGCCTCCCTAGCATGATGCAATAGTTCATTCATAGTCTTGTACTTGTGATGACGAACAATGCTCTTGATTGGTAACTTGAAATTATTGAGAAATCGCTGCATGGTCATCTCAAGGGATTCATGAACTCTAGCACGCTACATAAGCATCTCCATCTCCATATAGTACTCATCAACTAACATGGTTCCTTGCCTCAATTGTGTCAACTTGTCAAAAATTGTACGCAAGTAGTTGGTGGGTACAAAATGGTCCTTCATGATGCGCTTCATCTTTCGCCAAGTCATCACAGGAAGGTCATTTTCATCCCTTCTATTTTGCACAATAGCATCCCACCAACGCAAAGCATATCCATCAAATTCTGACGCTGCAGGCTTTATCTTCTTGTCTTCTGTATAATCATACACACACCAGAGTTGCTCGATCTTCAACTCCCATGTGAGGTAATCTTAAGGATCAAGTGAACCATCAAACTTGGGAATTGAGAATTTCGGCTTGCCCAAACCATCATCCACAGCTTGGTTAGGGACATGCTGAGCACGCCCAATAGGAGCAAAACCGCGTGCATATGCAAGTGCAGGCACAGCTGCAGGGGGATTAGCATGTCCCCTGCCAAGATTTGGGGTAGCATCAGCAACACTTCCTTCGGCATCTTCATCAACAGTATCCTCAAGTGGTTGTTACTGTCGTTTCGCAAGTGCTACTGTCAAAGCATCAATAGAACGCTGCAAGGCTCTGACATTGGTATTGATAGTTGTCACTTGTGTTTGTATTTTAGCAACTTCCTCTTCATTTTCTCCCAAAGCCACTTGCATGTCCTGAATATTCTTGTCAATGCCATCTGTCGTGAGAGTGAACACACGTGTCAAGTGAGATTTCAATGCTGCATGTTCCCGCCATCTAGCATGTCCTTCTTTTTCTGCGACACAACATCGTCATCACTAAGAGACATGATTAATAGGTTAGTGTGATATGGGGTGGCCCGATCTTCTCAGCAAGCTCTTGTCGATGATGATGGTGGATGATAGATAACTAGTGCGTAGCTATGATCTCTCCCGCTCGAACCCTGATGCCAGTGCAACAAATCTCGAACCTTGTAGGATATTCACAACACCACACTCTTGCGCACGCAGCCGTGAACACGAACGATAGTATGCAATCTACTAATTCCTAATGGAACAACAGATCACACTCAATTATAGTTGGTAGATTCGAACACGGGGTAATTCCAGAGGTTCTATGAAAGAAACAACTCCAAAATATTTTAACATGGTCTGAACCCTAACTTGTGACGGCTACGGAGGTTTATATGAGGACTGGGGCGTCCTCCCCTCTAAACGGGCCTAAAAACAGCCATATCTTAGCCCAAACTGACTCGGTTCGACTCAAACTGATACATACCGACCCATATATGGGTTCGGCCTTATTGGCATGCAGTCCAAACGTCGTGGAACACCTCAAACACGTAATTCTTGGTGCACCATCTCTCTCTCTTGCTCATACGTGATTTCCTCATTGCCTCCTAGTGCGCATGCCTCCCGCTCCTCCCTCGCGCACTTGTTGATATTGGAAATCAGTGCGTGTCCTTCTTGCTGCAACTCTCCTCCTCCTCGCGCAACGCTTGTGTTATCAATAAACCTGATCATACAAAGATGCATAGACTTAGGTAGTATAAAGTTCTCATTAAGTAAAACATCAGGTTCAATTAAGAGTGAATTCACATGTTGCTCAATCAGCTTGGCACAAGCTCTTGTAATGGGTCCAAATCTGATTTCATTGGACTTGTTCTTTGCAGCAACATCTTCATTGTGAATAGGAGTTGGAGATAGTGGAATAGTATGGATGTCCTCATCATCTCCCTCCAATCAAAAGGCGTCGACCTCGACGCTCCAAGGTCTTCTCTAGCATATGGTCATAAATCAGCAACATTGAAGCTATTGCTAGCACCACCAAACTCCTCAATAGGTATATCAACTGAGTAGGCATTATCATTAATTTTGGCTAGCACTTCGTAAGGACCAGCACCACGTGGCTTCAACTTGGACTTGCGAAGTAGTGGAAATGTGTCCTTGCGTAGATGCACCCAAACCATATCTCCAGGCTCGAACAACACTTCTTTTCTTGCTTGATTCCTTGCAGCAGCATTGTTCTTGCCTTTCTTCTCAATAGCCTCTCGAGTCTTCTCATGTATTTTCTTCACATAATCAGCACGTTTTGATGCCTCCATATCAACTCTCTCATGTAATGGCGGAGGCAACATATCAAGTGGCGTCAATGGCTTGAAGCCATACACCACCTCAAAAGGACAAAGCTGAAAAGTTGAATGCACAGCCCTGTTGTAAGCGAACTCAACATGTGGCAAACACTCTTCCCACTCCCGTAGATTCTTTTTAATCATGGTCCTTAGCAGCTGTGACAATGTTCTATTCACCACCTCCGTTTGACCATCTGTTTGGGGATGACATGTAGTACTGAACAGCAGCTTCGTTCCTAGCTTCCCCCATAAGGTCTTCCAAAAGTAGCTCATGAACTTCACATCACGGTCAGAAACAATCGTCTTAGGTACTCCATGTAATCTCATGATATCCCTGAGAAACAGGTTAGCAACATGTGATGCATCATCGCTTTTGTGGCAGGCAATAAAATGAGCCATTTTAGAGAACCTATCCACTACCACAAATATTGAATCATGACCTCTCTGAGTTTTAGGTAGACCTAGCACAAAATCCATACTAATGTCTTCCCATGGAGTAGTCGGTGCACAGAGAGGTGTATACAAACCGTGAGGCTTCAACTTGGATTTTGACTTGTGGCAAGTAATGCATCTACTCACAAATCTGTACACATCACGCCTCATCTTGGGCCAATAAAAGTGATCAGCGAGCATGAGCAACGTCTTCTCACGCCCAAAGTGACCCATCAAACCACCATCATGTGATTCCTCCAGTAAGAACAAACGCAACAACGATTCTGGAATACATAGTTTGTTAGCTCGAAACAAAGAGCCATCATGGATATGATACTTATCCCATGCGTTTCTAATAGCACACAAACGATACGGTTCAGCAAAATCATGGCCAGTTGCATAAAGTGCACCAATAGCTTCTAATCCAGGAATTTTAACATCAAGATTGGTTAAGAGCATATTCTTCCTAGATAGAGCATCATCAACAACATTCTCTTTTACCTTTTTATAGTTAATGATGTAAGGAAAAGACTCAGTGAACTCAACCCATTTAGCTAATCTTCTATGCAAGTTTGATTGAGCTTTCAAGTATTTCAATGCTTCATGATCAGAATGTATGATGAATTCCTTTGGCCACAAATAATGTTGCCAAACCTCAAGTACTCTAACAAGTGCATACAATTCTTTATCATAGATTGAATAATTCAAACGAGCACCAGTCAATTTCTCATAAAAATAAGTTATAGGCCGACCCTCTTGCATCAAAACGCCACCTATGCCTATACCACTAGCATCACATTCAACTTCAAATTGCTTCGAAAAATCAGGTAATGCAAGCAATGGTGCAGAAGTAAGCAACCGTTTCAATGTATCAAATGCAATGTCTTGGGCCACTCCCCATACAAAAGGAACACCTTTCTTTGTCAAATCATTTAATGGTGCAGCAATGGTGCTAAAATCTTTCACAAAGCGCCTATAGAAACCAGCGAGAACGTGGAGACTACGCACTTGACTTACATTCATTGGAGTAGGCCAATTCTGAATTGATTCAATTTTAGATTGATCTACCTCTACTCCATTCTTAGAAACAACAAATCCTAGGAATATGACCTTATCTTTTGCAAATGTACACTTCTCAAGATTAGCATACAGTTTATTATCACGAACACTTGCAAAACTTGTCTAATATGAGTGCAATGTTCAGATTCGGTGTGGCTGTATATGAGTATATCATCAAAGTAGACAACCACAAAACGACCAATAAACTCTCTCAAAACATGATTCATCAAACGCATGAAAGTACTAGGTGCATTAGTAAGACCAAACGGCATGACTAACCACTCATACAAGCTGAATTTAGTTTTGAAAGCAGTTTTCCATTCATCCCCTTCTTTCATCCTAATTTGATGATAACCACTTCGCAAGTCAATTTTAGAGAAAACAGCAGCACCACTCAATTCATCTAGGATATCCTCTAAGCGTGGAATAGGATGACGATAGCGAATAGTGATGTTATTAATCGCTCGACAGTCAACACACATGCGCCATGTACCATCTTTCTTAGGAACTAAAATAACAGGAACAACACAAGGGCTAAGAGAAACACGAATGTACCCTTTATCTAGCAACGCTTGTACTTGCTTCTGAATTTCCTTAGTTTCTTCAGGATTAGTCCCGTAGGGTGCACAGTTGGGAAGTGTGGCGCCAGGAATCAAGTCCACTTGATGTTCTATACCACGCAATAGAGGTAAGCCTGTGGGTACATCTTCGGGAAACACATCCCCAAAGTCCTGCAAAACAGAAGAGACACCAAGAGAAATAGGGGTCATGTCGTTAGAAACTAATACCTCGCCCTTATACATGAGCACAAGCGGCATGGCTGTAGGATCCTCACAAAATTCTCTCATATCTTCCTTAGTGGCTAATATCAATAAACCAGGCACTCTCTCACTTTTCGTTATATCACTCAATTTAGGCTCAATTACATCAGAAACAGCTGTCACGCAATCTCGCCGAGTGGTAGTATCTTCCTTCAAGTTCACCTCTATCTTCTGGTGAGAATCATTCACAATTTCTTGTGGTGTCATTAGCTGCATAGTAATCTTCTTTCCTTTGAATTCCAAGTGATATGTATTGGTTCGGCCATTGTGTTGCACTTGGCGATCATAGAGCCAAGGCCGATCCAATAGTAGGTGACAAACAGTCATAGGAACCACATCAAAATCAATAGAATCTTTGTATGGCCCTATTTGAAAATTCACACGTAACATATGATTTACCTTCATCTCACCATTGTTGCTCAACCATTGTATGTATTATGGCTTGGGATGAGGTAAGTATGTCAAATTCAGTTTGGCACATAGTTCCTTACTTGCAAGATTTCTACAGCTACCTCCATCAATAATGACCTTGCAAGCTTTGTTTGGTTCGACTAGAGCTTTTGTTTGGAACAAGTTGCAACGCTGGGATTCCTCAACCAGTTGCACACTAAGTACACGTGAAGTTACGACAATAGTGGGTGCATGCTCAGCATATGCATCAGCACCATCCTCGCCGTCATCAAGCTCAGTGTCAGAAGCTTCATCTCCACTTTCTACTTCACCTTGTTCATTAACAAACATAACCATGTTGTTTGGACAATCTTTCTTGTAGTGCCCTCTACCTCCACAAGTATGGCACACGACATCACGAGTACGTGCCGTAGACATGTTGGAACCCAAACTAGCAGCAGGAGCAGCGGGTTTCCGAGTATTAGAACCAAACGAAGGTGTACTTGCTGGTTTGGCCGATGGTGTAAACGGAGCAGCAGCTGGTGGCGCAGCTGTAGGAGGAGTAGATCTAGCTGAAAATCTGCTGGAGGATGGAAAATGAGCGTATGACTTCGCCTCTTCTGCCAAGTGGGATTCGGCCTCTCTAGCATGGTGCAATAGCTCATTCATGGTCTCATACTTGTGATGACGAACTATGCTCTTGATTGGCAACTTCAGATTATTTACGAATCGCTGCATGGTCATCTCAATGAACTCACGAATTCAAACACCCTGCATAAGCAGCTCCACCTCCATGTAGTACTCATCTACTGTCATTGTGCCTTGCTTCAGTTGCGTCAATTTATCAAAAACTGATCGCAAGTAGTTGGTTGGTACGAAACGAGCCTTCATGATTTGCTTCATCTCGTGCCAATCCATCACAGGAAGTTCATTGTCCTCCCTCCTATGTTGCACAAGAGCATCCCACCAATGCAAAGCATAACCATCAAATTTAGATGCTGCAAGCTTGACCTTCTTATCTTCTGGATAGTCAAATAAGCGCTAGAGTTTCTCAATCTTCAACTCCCAGGTGAGGTATGGTAATCTTCAGGATCAATGGAACCATCAAACTTGGGAATTGAAAATTTTGGCTTGCCCAAACCATCATCAGCAACTTGGTTGGGCACACGTTGAGCACGCACAAGAGGGGCAAACCCACGGCCATGAGCAGGTGCATGGGCAGGGGGAGTAGCACGTCCCCTGCCAACATGTGGAGCAGCATCCACAGCGCTACCCTCATCGAAATCATCAAAGGCATCATCATGTTGAGGATGTTCCCTTCTATGTAAAGCGGCTGTCAAACCCTCAATGGAACGCTGCAAACTGGTGACATTGACATTGAGCATAGCCACTTGCATTTCAATAGTATCAACCGTTCCAACATGCTGATCCAATCTCATATTCATATCCTGGAGATTCTTGTCAATGGCATCTGTCGTGTTAGTAAACACACGTGTCAAGTGGGACTTCAAAGCCTCATATTCACGCCAATTAACAAGCTCCTCATCCTTCTTTTTCTGCATCAAAACATCATCATCACTAGAATACATGATTAGTAGGTTAGTGCAAAAACCAAAATCTGTATGGTGGAACTCTCACAGCTCACTCACAACTAATAAGAAAGGAGATCGTACCGTTCCAAAGTGAATAGAGATGCTCTACCAAACGAAATCAAAAACTGATGCACTGATGTGATGAAGTGAATATCAAAGGTATAGAGAACGATCACAGGCCACACAGGTTATTTATGGTGGAGCTGTAGGTATGGTATCCTAACTACACCGCAAATAAGTCCTAGTGCGTATGACAAAGACCCACGAAAACACACACGGTAGAGATAAATGGGGTAATTGCAACTATGAAAATGAGCTCAATAAAGTGAGGTATGTCAGAGGAATGCTCGTGTTGGAATGCACAAGGAGAGACGCTAGCAATGTCTCAACGAAACGGGCACAAGATTGCTAAACTGAGCAACCCATAGAGCACTAAGCATGCTAGTCTAGTAGGATAGTTTTAGACACAAATAAAGGATTACTAAGGTTCACAAGGATAGGTACGCTATGTGGACTCAGTAAAAAAATTGACCTGAGAATTGGTCTCTGCCACGGCAGAAAAATGGCCTAAAATCCTGCCGCGGCAGGATGGCGGTAGAATTTTTTTTTCTAGTACTAGCACAGACTGGTCTGTGGTCAGGCGAGGGGTCCGATTTTTTTTTCACGTACGACCATAGAACGGTCTGGGGTTAGGCGTGAGCAGGGAGTGGAATTTTTTTTCTTTTTCACGTGAACTCACGTACCAGATCGTGACCTGTAGGATCGATTGAATTTTTTTCTTCTTCTTTGAAACGGATCTACAACTCTAGACTAAAGAAAACAGATCTAATAGATCTAAGACTCAAGAACACGACGAACAGTCTAGAAATAGTCTAGGGACTCCGACAACAGATCAAAAACAGACGAAAACTAGACAAAAAACTACGACTTAGATTTAGAAGAAAGGCTACACAAAAGGATTACGATCAACAACTAGAACGCACGAATAGTGTTACCTAGGCTATGGCAATGAACTATGAACCCTAATATTTTTGTGTGGCTTTTTCTGTATAGGACAAAAACAACTAATCTAGGGATGGATTTGTGGATGCTTACCGAGGCAACACTGGAAATCTGATACCAAGATGATATTGCTCACTGAGTAAACCCAACGCTCTGATACCAAGATGATATGGGGTGGCCCGATCTTCTCAGCAAGCTCTTGTCGATGATGATGGTGGATGATAGATAACTAGTGCGTAGCTATGATCTCTCCCGCTCGAACCCTGATGCCAGTGCAACAGATCTCGAACCTTGTAGGATATTCACAACACCACACTCGTGCGCAAGAGTGTTGTGAATATCCTACAAGGTTCGAGATCTGTTGCGCTGGCATCAGGGATCGAGCGGGAGAGATCATAGCTACGCACTAGTTATCTATCATCCACCATCATCATCGCCATCCGATTACTGAGAAGATCGGGCCACCCCTATCATCTTGGTATCAGAGCGCTGGGTTTACTCGGTGAGCAATATCATCTTGGTATCAGATTTCCTCGTTGCCTCGGTAAGCAATCCACAATCCATCCATAGATTAGAGAGTGTTTTTCATCCTATACAGAAAAAGCCCCACAAAAAGAGTTGCCATAGCCTAGATTACATCGTATTCGAGTAATAGTTGCCGGTCGAGTTCCTCTATTAGATTAGATCTAGATCTTTTCTTCGTAGATTTGTTTTCTAGTTGTTCTAGTTGTTTTCCACCATCTTTTTCCGCTACCATCAAGTCAGATCGGATCCAAGTAAAGAGTCCTAGTTGTGTACTACTTGGCGAGTCGGAATAAAAAAAATCGGCTCGCTGCCTCACGCCTGACCGCAGACAGGTCTGTGCTCCAGCGTGACAAAAAAAATTCTGAAAAAAAAATCGAACCGTCTTCTTACCACAGACCAGTCTGTGCTAGTACGAGAAAAAAATTATGCCGCCATCCTGCCGCGACAGGATTTTAGGCCGTTTTTCGTCCGTGGCAGAGACCAATTCTCAGGCCAATTTTTATTCTTTTTGTTTATTTTTTTACTGAGTCCACATAGCGTACCTATCCTTGTGAGCCTTAGTAAGCCTTTCTTTGTGTCTAAAACTATCCTATGAGACTAGCGTGCTTAGTGCTCTACGGGCTGCTCAGTTAGCAATCTTGTGCCCGTTTCGTTGAGACATTGCTAGCGTCTCTCCTTGTGCATTGCAACACGAGCGTTCCGCCGACATAACTTACTTTTTTGAGCTCTTTTTCATAGTTGCAATTGCCCCATTTATCTCCACCGTGTGTGTTTCCGTGGGTCTTTGTCATACGATCAGCACTAGGACTTGTTTGCGGTGTAGTTAGGATACCATACCTACAGCTCCACCATAAATACTCTGTGTGCCCTGTGATCGTTCTCTATACCTTTGATATTCACTTCATCACATCAGTGCATCAGTTTTTGATTTCGTTTGGTAGATCATCTCTATTCACTTTGGAACGGTAAGATCTCCTTTCTTATTAGTTGTGAGTGAGTTGTGAGAGTTTCCACCATACTGATTTTGATTTGTGCACTAATGTACTAATCATGTCTTCTAGTAGTGTTGATGTGATGCAGAAAATGGAGGCAGGTGATGTTACAAATAATGTGGAGACGTATAGTTACAAATTCATCGACAATTGGCGTTGTAGTGGAACTTTTTGGAAGGAAGAACGCGGTATTTTTGATGGTGATGGTCTTTTCCACCATAGTGTGATGATTGGTGAGCGTTGTGCTTCCATTACCATTGATAGTAACTCTACTATTAATTTGATCAGCGTTGAAGTTGTACAAAAGTTGCAGCTACCCACATGTGCCCGTGCGGTACCATATCTCTTGCATTCATCATATGGCACATTGCTGATTTCACACACCGCTGATGTTCCTATGACTTTTAAAGAGCATACTGAGATTGTGCGCTGTGATGTATCTCCTATACCACTTGATTCTTGTCACATACTATTGGCAGAACCTTGGAGCAGAAGGTTTGACGCTCAAATATGTCCTGTTGTTGGAAGGATTTCTTTCAAATGGAACATGAAGAGGCGTGTTATGCTCAGGATTTCAGCCGACAAATTTCATGAGTATCATCTTCTTCGCAAGGAGAGGACAAAAGAGTTCAGTTTGTCTGCTAAGTACAAGGTCATGATGAATGGTGATAATTCTATTATTTGTCATCTTGAACACGGTGTGCATTACAACCCATGTGAGAATGAGAGCCACATAGCCAAGCTGAGTGAGAGTGTTATGAAAAGTGAGATGTGTGATTCCACTAAACATGAGGTTGAGAGCATCCATTCTAAGAGTATGAGAGAAAAAGAAAACATCAGTGCAGTAGATGCTAATACATGTGAGGATATTACTACTAATGTAATCATCTCTATTCCTGGTATTGTTTCTTGTGCTATGCAAGTTGCTTTTGAAGAAAGGGAGCAATCTATTTTACAACCTACATCGTCGGACTGTGCATTGTCACTTCCGGCGGATGTTTTAGTACCTACTACAACTGAGGAGGAGGTTGATGACATTGGTACTGTTTTGGAGCTTCAGCCAACATGTGCGACATATTGTGAGTCTATTCCTTTACTGAAGCCTCCTTGTGATTTGCCTTGCACTACTGTTTCAGCACCATGTGATAGTTTACCAAATTCAAATTTTGATCATGTGGTACTGATAACACATAAGGAAATACTTGCTCGAATACCACCTGCTGATATTGTGTTTTCCATCATGCTAAATGAACCTATGAGTATGAGTTGTGCTATGGATAAGATTTCTGAAATTTCATTTCTGAATTCTAGCACATATTCTCCTTGTTTCACTTTCAATCTGATTGGTGAATATGGCATGCATGAAAATTTTCTTGTGGATCACATATGCATTACTTGTGATAGAATCGCTGAACTGAAACATGTTGTTTTCAGCCATACATCACAAAATGTTTGCTATGGGACAATAGCTCATGTTCCAGATATTATGGAAATACATTCTGGTCTAGTTGATATATTGCAACCAACACAAGTAATTTTACCTATGTTGGATTGTTCTAATCTTGCTAGAATAGGACCCAAGTTTTCATATTCACTATGTTTGTCCCAAAAGTCTTTGTCTAGTTTTGTTACTACTTTAGACTTCCTTGATATTCATGATCCTGTTCATAATAATCAAAGTAGCGCAGTTGAAGCATGTCATGATTCAATTTGGTTTTCAGACATATTGAATTGGTTTGATTTTGTTCACAAATTTGATCATAGATCTTCTTTGAGAAAACTGAATTTAATATTGAAGAACATGACTATCTATTTAGTTGTTTTTCACCATGATCATGATTCTTTGTACTTCACTTATACCTGCAATTTAAGTTGCTTGATGTATACTGGACATACTTTTCATGTGAACAACAATAATACAACATGTTATATATACATATACTTTGCGTACACATTGTTCTTTTTGTTTCTCCCACTTTCAGCTTACCCAAAGCCGAAGACGGCTTTTTATGAAGAAAGGGAGGATGATGAGGATATATACATGGATTATGATGATTCTGACTGCCTGAACTGGAAGGAAATATTGAGTCAAATCAATAGTGACTATCAGGTGAATTTATTCCTAATTGAACCTGATGTTTTATTTAATGAGAACTTTATACTACCTAAGTCTATGCATCTTTGTATCATCAGGTTTATTGATAACACAAGCATTGCGCGAGGAGGAGGAGAGTTGCAGCAAGAAGGACAAGCGCTGATTTCCAATATCAACAAGTGCGCGAGGGAGGAGCGGGAGGCAGGTGCACTAGGACGCAATGAGGAAATCACGTATGAGCAAGAGAGAGAGATGGCGCACCAAGAATTACATGTTTGAGGTGTTCCACGACGTTTGGACTGTGTGCCAATAAGGCCGAACCCATATATGGGTTGGTATGTATCAGTTTGAGTCGAACCGAGTCAGTTTGGGCCAAGTTATGGCTGTTTTTAGGCCCGTTTAGAGGGCAGGACGCCCCAGCCCTCATATAAACCTCCGTAGCCGTCACAAGTTAGGGTTAAGACCACGTTAAAATATTTTGGAGTTGTTTCTTTCATAGAACCTCTGGAATTCCTGCGTTCGAATCTACCAACCATAATTGAGTGTGATCTGTTGTTCCATTGGGAATTAGTAGATTGCATACTACTGCTCGTGGTCATGGCTGCGTGTGCAAGAGTGTTGTGAATATCCTACAAGGTTCGAGATCTGTTGCGCTGGCATCAGGGATCGAGCGGGAGAGATCATAGCTACGCACTAGTTATCTATCATCCACCATCATCATCGCCATCCGCTTATTGAGAAGATCGGGCCACCCCATATCATCTTGGTATCAGAGCGCTGGGTTTACTTGGTGAGCAATATCATCTTGGTATCAGATTTCCAGTGTTGCCTCGGTAAGCATCCACAAATCCATCCATAGATTAGTTGTTTTTTCCTATACAAAAAAAGCCACACAAAAATATTAGGGTTCATAGTTCATTGCCATAGCCTAGATAACACTGTTCGTGAGTTCTAGTTGCTGATCGTAATCCTTTTGTGTAGCCTTTCTTCTAAATCTGAGTCGTAGTTTTTGTCTAGTTTTCGTCTGTTTTTGATCCGTTGTCGGAGTCCCTAGACTATTTCTAGACTGTTCGTCGTGTTCTTGAGTCTTAGATCTAGTAGATCTGTTTTATTTTAGTCTCAGGTTGTAGATCAGTTTGAAAGAAGGAGAAAAAAAAGCAAACCGATCAGATCTATACTTGTATTGAGTTTGCTTCATGTTGAAGTAAAAAAATCGGATCGCTGCCTCACGCTTGACCGCAGACAGGTCTGTGCTCCAGCGTGAAAGCAAAAAAAATCCGAAAAAAAAAATTCGGACCTTCGCCATACCACAGACAGGTCTGTCCTCATACGAGAAATTTTTGTGTCTGCCGACATCCTGCCGCGCCAGGATTTTAGGCCGTTTTTCTGCCGTGGCAGAGACCAATTCTCAGGTCAAATTTTTTTCTTTTTTGTTTATTTTTTTACTGAGTCCACATAGCGCACCTATCCTTGTGAGCCTTTGTAAACCTTTCTTTGTGTCTAAAACTATCCTACGAGACTAGCGTGCTTAGTGCTCTGCGGGCTGCTCAGTTTAGCAATCTTGGGCCCGTTTCGTTGAGACATTGCTAGTGTCTCTCCTTGTGCATTGCAACACGAGCATTCCTCTGACATACCTTACTTTATTGAGCTCATTTTCATAGTTACAATTGCCCCATTTATCTCCACCATGTGTGTTTCCGTGGGTCTTTGTCATACGATCAGCACTAGGACTTGTTTGCGGTGTAGTTAGGATACCATACCTACAGCTCCACCATAAATACCCTGTGTGCCCTGTGATCGTTCTCTATACCTTTGATATTCACTTCATCACATCAGTGCATCAGTTTTTGATTTCATTTGGTAGAGCATCTCTATTCACTTTGGAACGGTAAGATCTCATTTCTTATTAGTTGTGAGTAAGCTGTGAGAGTTCCACCATACAGATTTTGATTTTTGCACTAATGTACTAATCATGACTTCTACTAGTGTTGATGTGATGCAGAAATCAGATGATGTTTACCATGACTATTTAGCTATTATGGTTGGCATGGCATATGATCCAACTACAATCAAGTGGCGATTGGAAAGTTCCGCCACACCCGCAGAATATCAGATTTGGGAAATTGATATGGGATTTGGTTTTGCGAGATGTCGTACTTTCGATAGCAAGTTTAATGGCCATATAGAATACATTCTTGCTCACTGACGTGTGGATGAAGAGGTAGCTCGTTGGTGCAAGGACGCAAGGATTGTGTATGGTGTCATGGGAAAAAAATCCTTTGGGAAGATTTCAAGCAATTTCTACGTTCTATGTTTTTGAACAACTGCAAATGGCCTCTTCTAGAAATTTTGAGAGTGGACACTAATGAGAAATGTGAGTTGTCTACTAACGTAATCATGTCTACTCCTAGTGTTGTATCTTGTGATGTGCAGGTTGCTTTTGAAGAAAGGGAGCCGCCTATTTTACAACCTGCATCACACGAGCTGGTATTGTTACTTGAGGAGGATGTCGTAGTACCTACTACAGCTGAGAAGATTGTTAATGACATTGGTACTGATTTGGAGCTTCAGCCAACATGTGCGACATATTGTGAGTCTATTCCTTTACTGAAGCCTCCTTGTGATTTGCCTTGCACTACTGTTTCAGCACCATGTGATAGTTTACCAAATTCAAATTTTGATCATGTGGTATTGATAACACATAAGGATATACTTGCTCGAATACCACCTGCTGATATTGTGTATTCCATCATGCTAAATGAACCTATGAGTATGAGTTGTGCTATGGATAAGATTTCTGAAATTTCATTTCTAAATTCTAGCACATATTCTCCTTGTTTCACTTTCAATCTGATTGGTGAATATAGCATGCATGAAAATTTTCTTGTGGATCACATATGCATTACTTGTGATAGAATCGCTGAACTAAACATGCTGTTTTCAGCCATACATCACAAAATGTTTGCTATGGGACAATAGCTCATGTTCCAGATATTATGGAAATACATTCTGGTCTAGTTGATATATTGCAACCAACACAAGTAATTTTACCTATGTTGGATTGTTCTAATCTCGCTAGAATAGGACCCAAGTTTTCATATTCACTATGTTTGTTCCAAAAGTCTTTGTCTAGTTTTGTTACTACTTTAGACTTCCTTGATATTCATGATCCTGTTCATAATAATCAAAGTAGCGCAGTTGAAGCATGTCATGATTCAATTTGGTTTTCAGACATATTGAATTTGTTTGATCTTGTTCACAAATTTGATCATAGATCTTCTTTGAGAAAACTGAATTTAATATTGAAGAACATGACTATCTATTTAGTTGTTTTTCACCATGATCATGATTCTTTGTACTTCACTTATACCTGCAATTTAAGTTGCTTGATGTATACTGGACATACTTTTCATGTGAACAACAATAATACAACATGTTATATATACATATACTTTGCGTACACGTTGTTCTTTTTGTTTCTCCCACTTTCAGCTTACCCAAAGCCGAGGACGGCTTTTCATGAAGAAAGGGAGGATGATGAGGATATATACATGGATTATGATGATTCTGACTGTCTGAATTAGAAGGAAATATTGAGTCAAATCAATAATGACTATCAGGTGAATTTATTCCTAATTGAACCTGATGTTTTATTTAATGAGAACTCTATACTACCTAAGTCTATGCATCTTTGTATGATCAGGTTTATTGATAACACAAACATGCGCACTAGGAGGCAATGAGGAAATCACGTATGAGCAAGAGAGAGAGATGGCGCACCAAGAATTACATGTTTGAAGTGTTCCACGACGTTTGGACTGCGTGCCAATAACGTTGAACCCATATATGGGTCGGTATGTGTCAGTTTGAGTCGAACCGAGTCAGTTTGGGCCAAGTTATGGCTGTTTTTAGTCCCGTTTAGAGGGGAGGACGCCCCAGCCCTCATATAAACCTCCGTAGCCATCACAAGTTAGGGTTAAGACCACGTTAAAACGTCGTGGAACACCTCAAACATGTGGTCTGAACCCTAACTTGTGATGGCTACGGAGGTTTATATGAGGACTGGGGTGTCCTCCCCTCTAAACGGGCCTAAAAACAGCCATATCTTGGCCCAAACTGACTTGGTTCGACTCAAACTAATACATACCGACCCATATATGGGTTCGGCCTTATTGGCACGCAGTCCAAACATCGTGGAAAACCTCAAACACGTAATTCTTGGTGCGCCATCTATCTCTCTTGCTCATACGTGATTTCCTCATTGCCTCCTAGTGCGCATGCCTCCCGCTCCTCCCTCGCGCACTTGTTGATATTGGAAATCAGTGCTTGTCCTTCTTGCTGCAACTCTCCTCCTCCTCGCGCAACGCTTGTGTTATCAATAAACCTGATCATACAAAGATGCATAGACTTAGGTAGTATAAAGTTCTCATAAAGTAAAACATCAGGTTCAATTAAGAGTGAATTCACCTGTTGCTCAATCAGCTTTGCATGAGCTCTTGTAATGGGTCCAATCCTGATTTCATTGGACTTGTTCTTTGCATCAACATCTTCATTGTGAATAGGAGTAGGAGATAGTGGAATAGTATGGATGTCCTCATCATAGTGCAAAAATCAAAGTTTGTTTGGTGGAACACTCACAACTCACTCACAACTAACAAGAGAGCGGATCTTACCATTCCAAAGTGAATAGATATGCGCACTAATGTGATGAAGTGAATATCAAGGGTATGGAGAACAATCACAGGGCACACAGGTTAATTATGGTAGAGCTCTAGGTATGGTATCCTAACTACACCACAAAAAAGTCCTAGTGCTGAGCGTACAAAAACCCAAGAAACACACATGGTGGAGATAAACGTGGCAAAGCAACTTATGAAAAGGAATATTGCAATGCACAAGAGAGACGCTAGTAAAAGCTCATATTAAATAGGCACAAGATTACTCAATCTACAAGTGCTATGATGAACTAGGCCTCCAATAATGCACACTGAGATATCTCTTTTTGTCACGATTGTAGCTCCTTTTCTCCTCATTCTTTTGTACTGATTTTCTTTTCTTTTTTTTCTTTTTTCAACTATATGAGTCAATGCAAACACGAGTGCAGCAACTTATAACAAAATTGTGCCAGATAGTCTAGATGATTCATGTCGGAGACCTCGGTCGGGCCGGATAGTCTGGTGTATGTATGCCGGATAGTCCGGTTTTGCCTGTCAAAAATTTCTACACTTTGAAACCCTAATGTGCAGCCTGTCCGAGCAAAGCAACTATGGTACGGATCAAGCCGATGATCCTTGAGTTTTGTCCCGATCTTTCATAGCGAGTCAACCATGTAGGTAATCTTCCAATAACACTGATGAACGTCACCTGAAGAAGAGGAATCAATCCAGCAAGTAACATGATGAAGATCACCACGCCTCAAACCACAGCTCGATAATCCTTGATGCACACAAGAACCTTCGTAGCAAATCACTCGATATAATAGATAACGGTATCGCCGTCCCCGGAGGGATGATATACGGGTGAGCACAATATAGTTTTTAGACTAAACAACTGAACTCTCCTAAACCCTAGGTGGTTGGCTCCTTTATATAGGAGTCCTGCAACTAGTATGTTGGATAGACCCAAACCGAACACACAAACGGACTCGAACCTAACCTGGACTCGGACTCAATAACATAGCAACAATATTTGACACAACCTTAGACTTGTCATTACATATCGTAGGTCGTCCTGGCGTGCCAATCATAATGGGATGCGCCCGCATCACCTAGCTTGGTGGAGTCCTGAAATTAGGCTTCACCTCCTCCTTCGCGCCCATATCATCATCCCCCCTTCAACAAGCGTTGTCCCCAACGCTTGCGGGTCGGGTTAGAAAGGTGGCGTGATATAAACAATAGCTTCACGCGTATTCGCCGTCTTTAGGTCTTGCTTGCTTTCCACTCCGCATCCTCCCTCTCGGCGTGCTTGACTTGAAACAGCCCTTGGTGCCTGCACCTCCTTGCGTCTCCATACAAGCTTGGACCTAGGTGCCACCGTCTTCTTGTTCTCAACTCTTGTTGGAACTCATGGTTGTTGAACATGTACCTTCTTTGCACGACCTGGCATCAGATGAGTAATGCCTAGACCACACAACTGTCGAACATGTCAATCCTTGCCTCTAGGCATCCGCACAACTGTCCCCAAAAATGCCTCACATTTGTGTTAACAAAACTGCTCGTGTTACCCCGCTGCACCACATGCACTGGAACATCAGGAGCACAACTATCATCCGTCTGAACACCAGTGTCAACACAAACAACCTTCTGAACACATGTTGCAACATCCTTTGATGTGGGGTGGCCCGATCTTCTCAGTAAGCGGATAGCGATGATGATGGTGGATGATAGATAACTAGTGCGTAGCTATGATCTCTCCCGCTCGATCCCTAATGCCAGCGCAACAGATCTTGAACCTTGTAGGATATTCACAACACCACACTCTTACACACGCAGCCGTGACCACGAACGGTAGTATGCAATCTACTAATTCCCAATGGAACAACAGATCACACTCAATTATAGTTGGTAGATTCGAACACAGGGTAATTTCAGAGGTTCTATGAAAGAAACAACTCCAAAATATTTTAATGTGGTCTAAACCCTAACTAGGGGTCGTCCCAGGGCTTATAAGGGCAGCTGGGACAGCCAGAAACCGAAACAAAACGCAAACGACTCAAACTGATACAAACCGACTCGGACCACATTCGGTCGGCGGGCGGACACTCCGGTCGAAATCGGCCGGACAGTCCGGTCAGGCCGGAAATTTGAAGTTTCCAGGTGATGTCCGGGT
Source organism: Avena eriantha (assembly GCA_910589775.1). Lineage (NCBI taxonomy): Eukaryota > Viridiplantae > Streptophyta > Magnoliopsida > Poales > Poaceae > Avena > Avena eriantha. The sequence continues at coordinate 174,390,983 of OU342740.1, read as the reverse complement.
AGTGTCCGAACTGGCATACTGAATGTCCACGCCAGTTTGCCTCTCGACCAGGCCAGACAGTCCAGGTGGATATGGCCGGACACTCCGGTCGTGGTAGATCTTTTTGCCTCCGTCTTGATGATCTTCTCTTGCGCCTTCCTCCCACTCCTCCCTCGCGCATCCTTGGGCGATCATCATGTTGGGCTAGCTACTCTTGTAGCCCTTCTCCTCCTCGCGCCATGCTTGTTTCTCCAACAAATCTGATCATACATAAATGCATAGACTTAGGCAGTATAAAGTTATCATCAATCAAAGTACCAGATTCGTTTAGGAGTAAATTCACCTGTTGTTCTAGTAACTTAGCACGAGCTCTCGTAATAGGTCCAATTCTAATCTCATTGGACTGATCCTTTCTTGCAACAGTTGTAGCATCTTTAGTACTCATTGGGGTAGGTGTAATTGTAGGGATGTCCTCATCATCTCCCCCCCCCCTTGAAAAGGCGTCGACCTCGACGCTCCAAGGTCTTCTCCAACATATGGTGACAAATCGGCAACGTTGAAGCTATTGCTAACTCCACCAAACTCCTCAATAGGTATATCAACCGAGTAGGCGTTATCATTAATTTTGGCTAACACCTTGTAAGGACCAGCACCACGTGGCTTCAACTTTGACTTTCGAAGTAGTGGAAACCTATCCTTGCGTAGATGCACCCAGACCATATCTCCAGGCTCGAACAACACTTCTTTCCTTGCTTGATTCCTTTAGAGCGGCAATGTTCTTGCCTTTCTTCTCAATAGCCTCTCGAGTCTTCTCATGTATTTTGTTCACATAATCAGCACGTTTTGATGCCTCCATATCAACTCTCTCATGTAATGGCAGAGGCAACATATCAAGTGGCGTCAATGGCTTGAAACCATACACCACCTCAAAAGGACAAAGCTGAGTAGTTGAATGCACAGCCCTGTTGTCAGCAAACTCAACATGTGGCAAACACTCTTCCCACTCCCGCAGATTCTTTTTAATCATGGTCCTTAGCAGCTGTGACAATGTTCGGTTCACCACCTCCATTTGACCATCTGTTTGGGGATGACATGTAGTACTGAACAACAGCTTCGTTCCTAGCTTCCCCCATAAGGTCTTCCAAAAGTAGCTCATGAACTTCACGTCACGGTCAGAAACAATCATCTTTGGTACTCCATGTAATCTCACGATGTCCCTGAAAAACAGGTTAGCAACATGCGACGCATCGTCGCTTTTGTGGCAGGCAATAAAATGAGCCATCTTAGAGAACCTATCCACTACCACAAATATAGAATCATGACCTCTCTTTGTTTTAGGTAGACCTAGCACAAAATCCATACTAATGTCTTCCCATGGAGTAGTCGGTGCAGAGAGAGGTGTATACAAACCGTGAGGCTTCAGCTTAGATTTCGACTTGTGGCATGTAATACATCGGCTCAAATCTGTACACATCACGCCTCATCTAGGGCCAATAAAAGTGATCAGCAAGCATGAGCAACGTCTTCTCACGCCCAAAGTGACCCATCAAACCACCAGCATGTGACTCCTTCACTAAGAACAAACGCAACGACGATTCTGGAATACATAGTTTGTTAGCTCGAAACAAATATCCATCATGTACATGATACTTATCCAATGCGTTTCTAAGAGCACACAAACGATATGGTTCAGCAAAATCATGTTCAGTTGCATAAAGTGCACAAATAGCTTCTAATCCAGGAATTTTAACATCAAGATTGATTAATAGCATGTTCTTCCTAGATAGAGCATCAGCAACAATGTTCTCTTTTCCCTTATAGTTAATGATGTAAGGAAAAGACTCAATGAACTCAACCCATTTAGCTAATCTTCTATGCAAGTTTGATTGAGCCTTCAAGTATTTCAATGCTTCATGATCAGAATGTATGATGAATTCCTTTGGCCACAAATAATGTTGCCAAACCTCAAGTACTCGAACAAGTGCATACAATTCTTTATCATAGATAGAATAATTCAAACAAGCACCAGTCAATTTCTCAGAAAAATAAGGTATAGGGCGACCCTCTTGCATCAAAACGCCACCTATGCCTATACCACTAGCATCACATTCAACTTCAAATTGCTTTGAAAAATCAGGTAATGCAAGTAATGGTGCAGAAGTAAGCAAACGTTTTAATGTATCAAAAGCAATGTCTTGGGCCACGCCCCACACAAAAGGAACACCTTTCTTTGTCAAATCATTTAATGGTGCAGCAATGGTGCTAAAATCTTTCACAAAGCGCCTATAGAAACCAGCGAGACCGCGGAAACTACGCACTTGACTAACATTCATGGGAGTAGGCCAATTTTGAATTGATTCAATTTTAGATTGATCTACCTCTACTCCATGCTTAGAAACAACAAATCCTAGGAATATGACCTTATCTTTTGCAAATGTACACTTCTCAAGATTAGCATACAGTTTATTATCACGTAACACTTGCAAAACTTGTCTAATATGAGTGCAATGTTCAGATTCGGTGTGGCTGTATATAAGTATATCATCAAAGTAAACAACCACAAAACGACCAATAAACTCTCTCAAAACATGATTCATCAAACGCATGAAAGTACTAGGTGCATTAGTAAGACCAAACGGCATGACTAACCACTCATACAAACCGAATTTAGTTTTGAAAGTAGTTTTCCATTCATCCCCTTCTTTCATCCTAATTTGATGATAACCACTATGCAAGTCAATTTTAGAGAAAACAGCAGCACCACTCAATTCATCTAGCATATCCTCTAAGCGTGGAATAGGATGACGATATCGAATAGTGATGTTATTAATCACTCTACAATCAACACACATGCGCCAAGTACCATCTTTCTTAGGAACTAAAATAACAGGAACAACACAAGGGCTAAGAGAGACACGGATGTACCCTTTATCCAGCAACGCTTGTACTTGCTTCTAAATTTCCTTAGTTTCTTCGGGATTAGTCATGTAAGGTGCACGGTTGGGAAGTGTGGCGCCAGGAATCAGGTCCACTTGATGTTCTATACCATGCAATGGAGGCAAACCTGCGGGTACGTCTTCTGGAAACACATCCCCAAAGTCCTTCAAAACAGAAGAGATACCAAGAGAAATAGGGGTCATGTCGTTAGAAACCAATACCTCGCCCTTATACATGAGCACAAGTGGCATGGCTGTAGGATCCTCACGAAACTCTCTCATATCCTCCTTGGTGGCTAATATCAATAACCCAGGCACTCTCTCACTTTTCGTTATATCACTCAGTTTAGGCTCGATTACATCAGGAACAGCTGTGACACAGTCTCGCCGAGTGGTAGTATCTTCCTTCAAGTTCACCTCTATCTTCTGGCGAGAATCATTCACAATTTCTTGTGGTGTCATTGGCTGCATAGTAATCTTCTTTCCTTTGAATTCCAAGTGATATGTATTGGCTCGGCCATTGTGTTGCACATGGCGATCATAGAGCCAAGGCCGACCCAATAGTAGGTGACAAACAGTCATAGGAACCACATCAAAATCAATAGAATCTTTGTATGGCCCTATTTGAAAATTCACACATACCATATGATTTACCTTCATCTCACCATTGTTGCTCAACCATTGTATGTAGTATGGCTTGGGATGAGGTAGGTATGTCAAATTCAGTTTGGCACATAGTTCCTTACTTGCAAGATTTCTGCAGCTACCTCCATCAATAATGACCTTGCAAGCCTTGTTTGGTCCAACTAGAGCTTTTGTTTGGAACAAGTTGCAACGTTGTGATTCCTCAACCGGTTGCACACTAAGTACACGTGAAGATACGACAATAGTGGGTGCACGCTCAGCATATGCATCAGCACCAACCTCGCTGTCATCAATATCATCATCAGAAGCTTCATCTCCACTTTCTACTTCTCCTTGTTCATTAACAAACATAACCTTGCTGTTTGGACAATCTTTCTTGTAGTGACCTCTACCTCCACAAGTATGGCACACCACATCACGAGTACGTGCAATAGACATGTTGGAACCCGAGCTAGCAGCAGGAGCAGCGGGTTTCCGAGCATTAGAACCAAACGAAGGTGTACTTGCTGGCTTGGCCGATGGTGTAAAGGGAGCAGGAGCTGGTGGCGCAGCTGTAGGAAGAGTAGGTCTGGCCGAAAATCCGCTGGAGGATGGAAAACGAGCACGTGACTTCGCCTCTTCTGCCAACTGGGATTCGGCCTCTCTAGCATGATGCAACAACTCATTCATGGTCTCATACTTGTGATGACGAACAATGCTCTTGATTGGTAACTTCCAATTGTTTAGAACTCGCTGCATGGTCATCTCAATGGACTCATGAATTCTAGCACGCTGCATAAGCATCTCCATCTCCATGTAGTACTCATCAACTGTCATGGTACCTTGTTTCAGTTGCGTTATCAAAAACTGATCGCAATAGTTGGTTGGTACGAAACGAGCTTTCATGATTTGCTTCATCTCGCGCCAATCCCTCACAGGAAGTTCATTGTCCTCCCTCCTATGTTGCACAAGAGCATCCCACCAACGCAAAGCATAACCATCAAATTCCGATGCTGCAAGCTTGACCTTCTTATCTTCTAGATAGTCAAATAAGCGCCAGAGTTTCTCAATCTTCAACTCCCAGGTGAGGTAATCTTCAGGATCAATGGAACCATCAAACTTAGGAATTGAGAATTTTGGCTTGCCCAAACCATCATCAGCAGCTTGATTGGGCACACGTTGACCACGCCCAAGATGGGCAAACCCACGACCATGAGCAGGTGCATGGACAGGGCGAATAGCACGTCCCCTGCCAACATGTGGAGCAGCATCAACAGTGCTACCCTCATCGAAATCATCAAAGGCATCATCATGTTGAGGATCTTCCCTTCTATGTAAGGCAGCTGTCAAACCCTCAATGGACTGCTGCAAAGTGGTGACATTGACATTGAGCGTAGCCACTTGCGTTTGGATAGTATCAACCGTCCCAACATGCTGATCCAATCTCATATTCATATCTTGGAGATTCTTGTCAATGGCATCTGTCGTGTTAGTAAACACACGTGTCAAGTGGGATTTCAAAGCCTCATATTCACGCCAATTGACGAGCTCCTCATCCTTCTTTTTCTGCAACACAACATCATCATCACTAGTAGACATGATTAGTAGGTTAGTGCAAAAATCAAAATCTGTATGGTGGAACTCTCACAGCTCACTCACAACTAATAAGAAAGGAGATCTTGTCGTTCCAAAGTGAATAGAGATGCTCTACCAAACGAAATCAAAAACTGATGCACTGATGTGATGAAGTGAATATCAAAGGTATAGAGAACGATCGCAGGGCACACAGGTTATTTAAGGTGGAGCTCTAGGTATGGTATCCTATCTACACCGCAAACAAGTCCTAGTGTTGATCGTACAAATACCCAAGAAACACACACAGTGGAGATAAACGTGGCAAAGCAACTTATGAAAAGGAATATTGCAATGCACAAGAGAGACGCTAGTAATAGCTCAAATAGAACAGGCACAAGATTGCTCAATCTACCAGTGCTATACACAACAAGGCCTCCCAAATTGCAAACTTCTATATCTCTCTTTTTGTCAGGCTTGTAGCTCTTTTCGCTCTTTCTCTTCTTGTTTTTTTATACTGATTCTCTTTTTTTTTGCTTTCATGCTGGTGCACAGACCTGTCTGCGGTCAGGCGTGAGCACTAGGCCGGATAGTCCGGTTGATATGCACCGGAGACTCCAGTTGGGCTAGATAGTCCGGTGTGATTCGGCCGGATAGTCCGGTTTTGTCTGTCGAAAATTTCTGCACTTCAAAAACCTAATGAGCAGCCTGTCAGAGCAAAGCAACTAGTCTCGTGGGTACGTTCCTAGGCACATATGCTGTAGATAGGCTTTGTCTATGGTATGCAAACAAAAGTACGCTATGTGGACTCGGAAAAAATGATAAAGACTTGTGGAAACGGTAACAGTGGGAACAGCGGAAAACAAGATCAAACCCTAAACCTAGACACAAGCGAAAACTAGACTCCTACGAGGAAAACCTGCAGATCGGATCTACGAGAAGATACAATCAGCAACTAAAACTCAAAAACGATGCAATCTAGTCTATGGCAAATCTTTTTGTAAGGCTTTTTCTGTATAGGACAAAAACACTCTCTAATCTATGGATGGATTTGTGGATGCTTACCGAGGCAACACTGGAAATCTGATACCAAGATGATGTGTGGGGTGGCCCGATCTTCTCAGTAAGCGGATGGCGATGATGATGGTGGATGATAGATAACTAGTGCGTAGCTATGATCTCTCCCGCTCGATCCCTGATGCCAGCGCAACAGATCTCAAACCTTGTAGGATATTCACAACACCAGACTCTTGCGCACGCAGCCGTGACCACGAAAGGTAGTATGCAATCTACTAATTCCCAATGGAACAACAGATCACACTCAATTATAGTTGGTAGATTCGAACACAGGGTAATTCCAGAGGTTCTATGAAAGAAACAACTCCAAAATATTTTAACGTGGTCTAAACCCTAACTAGGGGTCGTCCCAGGGCTTATAAGGGCAGCTGGGACAACTAGAAACCGAAACAAAACGCAAACGACTCAAACTGATACAAACCGACTCGGACCAGATTCGGTCGGCGGGCGAACACTCCGGTCGAAATCGGCCAGACAGTCCGGTCAGGTCGGACACTCCGGGTGGAGTGCGCCGGACAGTCCGGTCTGGCCGGAAACTTTGAAGTTTCCGGGTGATGTCCGGGTAGTATCCGAACTAGCAGACAGAATGTCCACGCCAGTTTGCCCCTCGACCAGGGCGGACAGTCCGGGTGGATCCGGCCGGACACTCCGGTCGTGGCAGATCTTTTTGCCTCCGTCTTGATGATCTTCTCTTGCGCCTTCCTCCCGCTCCTCCCTCGCGCATCCTTGGGCGATCATCATGTTGGGCTTCTCTTGTATCCCTTCTCCTCCTCGCGCCATGCTTGTTTCTCCAACGAATCTGATCATACATAAATGCATAGACTTAGGCAGTATAAAGTTCTCATCAATCAAAGTATCAGATTCGTTTAGGAGGAAATTCACCTGTTGTTCTAGTAGCTTAGCACGAGCTCTTGTAATAGGTCCAATTCTAATCTCATTGGACTGATCCTTTCTTGCAACAGTTGTAGCATCTTCAATAGTCATTGGGGTAGGTGTAATTGTAGGGATGTCCTCATCATCCTTCCTCTCAGCAATAAGAGGATGTACTTCAACTAGCTTGTCACTAACAAGTTCCACTGGCTTGTCATCTACAGGCATAGCTAAAGCAATATCAACATTGTCGCACTGCGCATCATGCTCTCCATACTGCACCTTAGCTAGCCCAAATTTTGGTTTAGCCTTGCGCACCTTCTCCTTATGTACCACCAGCTCTATATCAGACTTTATGTGATCATTCTGCATAGGTCTCAAAGTCTGTTGTTTGCCACCATGCACAAAAGAATATGTATTTGCTCTTCCAGCATGTGTAACGTTGCGATCATACTGCCATGGACAACCAAGTAATAACCCACATACCTCCAATGGCAACACATCGCACTCAATCTCATCAACATTAATCACCAACTGTAAATGGCACACGCACCTTATGAGTTACCTTCACCATACCACAGCTATTTAACCACTGTAGATGCTTAGGTTCAGGAATACGCCATGTGGACAACCCCAACGCTGCCACCATTGCCTTGCTAATGCCATTAGTACATCTTCCTCCATCAACAATCAACTTGCATGCTTTGCTTTTGATCATACCCTGCGCTTGAAATAAATTCCAACGCTGGCATTTGTCAACTGTCATGCAAACATCGCCTTGTACCTTCTTGAGTTGCAAATTCAGCCTACTTAATGGTACAACATCCTCCACTGTAGTTTCAGCACACACAACAACCTTGGCTTGTACCTCGGAAACAACCAGCTTGTCCAACTCCATGGACTTCTCCATAAACCTAGTGCGCAAAAATTGCTTGAAATCCTCCCAACTAGATGTCTTACTTGTGATGCCTTTCAGTGATCTTGCTTCCTTCGACCAACTAGACACCATTGTATCCACTCGTCGGTAGGCAATAACATATTCCGTATGACCACCAAACTTGCTACCCCATGTACGACACCGTGCAAAACCAATGCCCATGTGAGATTCCGAAGTCTCATATTCTGCAAATGTTGCGGTACTATCCAATCTCCATTTAATTGTAGTTACATCAAATTGACAGCTGACCACGATACTGATATAGTCATGATATACATCATCGGACTTCTCGGCAACACAAACAGACTTTGATAAGACCATATTGTCTCTTTGCCAAGAAAATGTACCAGAGCAGAAAAAACAGCTCAATTTCGGTCCGCGGTGCGGAAGGAAATATCACGTTCCTGAGACAAGGTAGCGATCAGGATTTTTTTCTTTTAGTAAGCTGAAGTGGAGATCGGATATCTCTTTCTTTTTTTACCCACACGTACGTGATCAGGGGAAATCTGATCAATCTCAACAGAGCAATCAGGACTCCCTTTTTTTCTATACGCACTTGCAGATCCGATCGAATTTCCTCTCCCGATCTCCCACTTGCCACGAGGATATTGATCTGGTCCACACGTAACTCCTCCCGTGGTACTTGCGATACTTCCGATCGATCGCCCTACGCAGCGTGCAGTCCATCCGACTGAAAATAAATCTGATCCGATCTCGAACCACAAGATGCAAACACACGAGATTAGTCGCAGCCTTCCGAATCGATCTCCAAACGTGCAACAAAACAAAATCGCCTACCAGAAAACTCGTCTTCCAATTTCTTCTCCACAACTCATCTATAAAGTGCTTATAGAAAAACAGTCTGCAGATGGTCCAAAAACACGCTATGATCAACGAGAGCTCTGATACCACATGATACGGATCACACCGATGATCTTTGAGTTTTGTCCCGATCTTTCACAACGAGTCAACCAGGTAGGTAATCTTCCAATAACGCCGACGAACATCACCTGAAGAAGAGGAATCAATCCAGCAAGTAACGTGATGAAGATCACCACGCCTCAAACCACAACTCGATAATCCTTGGTGCACACAAGAACCTTTGCAGCAAATCACTCGATATAATAGATAACAGTATTGCCGTCCCCGGAGGGATGATACACGGTGGAGCACAATATAGTTTTTAGACTAAACAACTGAACTCTCCTAAACCCTAGGTTGTTGGCTCCTTTATATAGGAGTCCTGCAACTAGTCGGTTGGATAGACCTAAACCGAACACACAAACGGACTCGAACCTAACCTGGATTGATGCAGCCTGTCCTGCAGACGCTCCTACATCTACACCAACAAGTCCCCCAAGTGGACCGATGACCCGTGACTAAGCCAAGCTCCTTCAAGCTAAGGTGAATTCGCTCCTTCTCTCATGTGACTTCGATACATCCTTGGATGGCTTGGTACTTCATGCCAATACCTTATGCATCCTTGGGTACGAAGCCCAAGAAGAAGTGCCCAAGGAAGCAGCCAAGCCATCGCAAGACGGAGTCGCGGACCAAACCGACGCTAGGGCCGGCGGACCGGCACTCCCACCAGAATTTCTGGTGAACGCTCCGGCAGACCGGACCAGCGACTGGAAATACCAGCGCATGCCGAAACCTTCCGGCGACGATCAAAAGGGGCTTCTGTGAGCCATTCCGGTTTCGAACGGAATTTTCGGCAGCGGACGGAAATTCCAGCGCCGATTCCGGCACCGTCGGACTTATTGCCGGAATCGCCTCATGAATCCCTACTTGGGTTTGATGCCCGAGAATATTCTTATTTCGCTCAGTTTTTACCCTTTTATGCCTAAAGTACCCCTGAACTTGTGGTTGGCCTATATATATCCCCACCTCTATTGTAAACCCTAGGCATGATATCTAGAATTAGTGGAAACCCCTTGTAGATCTATCTAGTTATTGTCTCATGCTCCTTTGATAAAGGAGCACCAAATATCCCAAACCTCGTTGGAGTTTGCATCGTGCCTCCGCGTTGTACAAGGCCTAGGCATCGGAGTCCCTTTGCCTAGACGTCATGATCACACCAAGTCTCCCATCTTGCTGTGCCGGTTCAAGAGAGAGAGTCCTCCGCCCGACGCCGATCCTAGGGATTGCGTCGGACTGGTCACCGCCGTCGTGAGCTATTGGTGTGTATCGTGGTATTGCGTGTGTGTTCATCGTGTTCTTCATGCGTGAGTTCGTTGTGTTCATCCTTCCCTCCTCTCCCCGCACTCCATCCTTGATTTGAGTGGGATTCGTGAAACATCGGGCCACCCTAGAGGTTTTCCCTCAACATATTGGTATCAAGAGCTTCGTTGCTCATGAATTCCCCCACAATTTTTTTTCTATACACCAAAAATTTGAAAATCCCCAAATTGGCCTTCGGATCGATCTCTTGATTTGGTGCATTTTTCGTGGTTTTGTTCCACACATATATTGCTTTGGGTACCGATCTACCCTCCTAGAATCTTTTCCCAGCCCAATTTGGACAAATTTCCAAAAAAATTGACCGATTTGTCTGTTGGGAGTTCGTCACGAACTCAAACCGGCACCAAGCTCGGCGGACCGGCCCAGCCGCTGGAATTTTTGGCGCACAATCCGGCGAACCGGAATCACGAGGGGAATTTCCGACGCCAGGCTCGGCGCCGCCGGTTTGGCCGCCGAAAACCCTATTTCACTCATTTTTTGCCCGTTTTTCCTCTTGGGTTGTTCGTGTTTCGTGTGCGTGTCGCCCAACTAACTTCACGCTTCCGCAACAATATCCACATACCGCACTCATGGACACCGTGACACCGAACATTATCTCCAACACCGAAAGCAAGACATCAATACCGAAGGTATAACTTGCTCCACCTTGTTAACCCTTCTTCCTTGTGTGTATCTATCCTATGAGAGCAACTCATTTTGTGTTTGCCTAAGCATTATGCACTTATCCTTGGAAAGTGAGAGTGTGAGAGCAAATATAAGAGTGAACATAGTAGTATATAAAGGGAGAAAAATAATAAAAAAGCAAAAGAAAAATAGAAAGATACATAGTCTCCCAATATAAAGAGAGTCTCAAGCTTGTAAGCAAAGAGAGAAAAAGAGCGCGACCGAGGCAAGTGCACAAATCCGTTGCTTATTTCTCTTTTGGCGAACGAGTTGTGGTCTGTCCTTGCGTTGGCACGATACGGAGCGTAGTCTTCGTTAGGACTTTTGTGCTCATTTTCATAGTCGCGCTAACCACATCCGTCTCCACGTGTGTGTATCCTAGTGTTTTGTAGATCGCCTCCTATTTGCTTTTGATCTTTTGGTTCTCTACCACGTTTGACAATAACCTTTTCTTTGGATCGTTTCGTTTGGTTTTCCACAACCCTAACCTTCCCCCCACGGCTTTTGAGAGTTAGTTCTTTCTTTAATGTGAGTTTTCTTTGCGATTCCACTTTGCACGCTTATAGATCTCACTTGTGGTTTCTAGTTTGGTGCAATCCCCAAGGTGAGGAACAAGGATAACACCACCATATCTCACTCCCATATACAATACTTGTGTGTTTTGCATGATGGATAGGCACGGTGAGTCGAGCCAACCACCTTACCAAGAAGAAGAACAAGGACCGTACATGACGCTCGCAAGTCACTTCATCGTCTGACAAGAGTTCTGTGAATGTTGACATGCCCTTGAGACACGACAAGATGAACAATTTGGCGAGACGCAAGCCGAGTTCAAGAACATCGACAATCGCTTCGATGGCCTCGAACGACATTCACGCAATGCATCACAACTTTGGCCATCAAAATGAAGCGCTACAACGCTCCGTCGCCGAAACAAATGACAATCTTCGCCGCCTCATCGATGGAATGGCAAGGCCACCCTCACGTGCATCAAGCTCTTCAAGTTCTTCGCGTCGTCATGTTCCTCTCCAACAAGATCTTCGTACAAGTGCTCCAAGACACAATGAGGCCCCTGTGGTTGAAGATGGAAGTTCGTTGAACTATGTACCTTCCCCACGGCATGCCGCAATGTCAAGCTATGATGGTGATTTCTCTTCAAGTCCACGAGCAAGGCAAGAAGCACACCATCATCATGCAAGGGCACTATTGATCCAACATGAGCAACCATAATAAGAACTGCAAGTGCAACCGCAAATCTACCACCATCGACCCCGACACATACTTGACACAACAAGTGATGAATCCAATTTGGAGAATCAAGCTCTTCATCGACTTGAATATCTCCAAGATCCTCCTCCACGTCATCATCGTCATGAACGTCAACAACGACACCAGGGTCATCACGAGGCGCCTCCTCCACCACACCAAAACATGGAGCGTCAAGTGGTACAAGTTGAGCGACGCCCACAATGTCAAGAGGCTAACGACCATGATCTTCGCCATGAGGCCCATGTGCCTAATCAACATCACCAACCGAGGAACGAGCCTCTTCTTCGTCATAAACCGCGTCATGAGGCTCCACATCCTCAACACCCTCAAGAGGCCCAAGCGCCCCAACATCGTCAATAACCACGTCAAGAGAAAGAGCAGGCTCCACAACAACAACATCAAGAGCAAGCTCCTCATCAAGATCCTGAGAACCAAGTGCCACCGCATCAACCACAAGACCATCAACAAGGTCAACAAGCTCGTCGCAATGACCGCAATGACAAAACTTTCGGCAAGCTCAAGTTCACAATGCCCAAGTTTACCGAATCCAATGACCCCGAAGAATACCTCTCATGGGCACTCAAAGTCGACAAGATCTTCCGCATGCACAATTATAGCAACGAGAAGATGGTCGCCATGGCTTCGCTTGAGTTTGATAATTACGCCAACCTTTGGTGGGAACAAGTTCAAGTTGCTCGTGATGCAAGACAAGAGCCACCAATCCCAACTTGGCATGACATGAAGGCTCACATGAGATCTCGGTTCGTCTCCGCACACTACACGCGTGATCTCTTCAATAACCTTCAAGCGCTTGGTCAAGGGACAAAGACCGTGGAAGAGTACTTCAAGGAAATGGAACTCAACTTGATTCGTGCCAACATTGACGAGCGCACGGAGCAAACTATGGCATGTTTCCTTATTGGGTTGAACCACCCAATCAAGTGCATCGTCGAGTTCCAAACATACAACACCATGGTTGAGTTTGTGCACATAGAAACAAAGGCCGAATGTCAAGTGCAAGAGGATATCAAGTACAATAAGCCCAAGACGTATTTCACCTATAAGAAAGCTTCAACCGCAACGCCAACAACCTTCAATGGAAGCTCCTCAAGTACCCCCAAGCCTTCCTTCAAGCCCACACTTCCTCAAGGAAAACTGCCCCCAAGTGGCAAACAAGCAAAGAGTGATACACCTTTCAACAGTGAATGCTACAAGTGTGGAGACAAAGGACACAAGTCAGTCGAATGTGGAAACAAGAAGGTATTGTTCATCCATGACAATGGCGACGAAGAGTACTTGAGTGAAGATGAATTTGATGCCCGTGTCAAGGAAGCAATGGCAAGGCAACGAGTGGAAGATGATTAAGAACTCCTCATGTGTGAACATGACGCAAGTCCATCGCTTGTCGTCATAAGGATCTTGACCAATCAAGCACAAGAGCATGAAGACCAACGTTCCAATATCTTCCAAACACGAGCCGGCATCAATGGCAAATCTATCAAGGTGATCATTGATGGAGGGAGTTGCCATAACCTTGCTAGCACCGAGTTGTGCGAGAAGCTCAACCTCACCCTCCATCCGCACAAGCGCCCCTACCACGTGTAATGGCTAAGTGACCAAGGGTCCGTGAAGATCAAGCATACCGTATCGGTATCCTTCACCATTGGTCCTCACAAAGACACGGTGCAGTGCGATGTGGTCCTTATGACAGTTTGCCACATGCTTCTTGGTCGACCATGGCAATTTGACAAGGCTACTCTACATGATGGTGGCACCAATGTATACACCTTCAAATGGCTAAACAAGACATGTTTTTTGCAACCGATGACTCCTAGCCAAATAATTTCCGACAATGCAAAGGCTTCAGCGAGGGCACAAAGCACAACACCTCCTTGTGAGAAGAGCGGTGAGAGAGACCACCTCATAGTGAGTGAGAGCCACAAGCCAAACTCGAGTGGAAAAACTAAGAGTGTTCTCCTTGCCACCAAAAGTGAGATGAGAGAAGTGCAGAAGAACCCATCCATCTTGCACTACGTCCTCATTTGTAAGGGCCTAGCGCAAGGAACTAATGAAGTAACCAATGTTCCTCCGTCTTTGATGATTATTTTGCAGGAATTCAAGGATGTGTTTCCCGAAAAGCTCCCACATGGACTACCTCCTCTTCGCGGCATTGAACATCGCATTGACCTCATCCCGGGCACACCACTTCCTAACCGCGCCGCTTACCGCATGAACCCGAGGAGACAAAGGAGATTGAATGTCAAATCAACCAAGTTGTCTCCAAAGGTTTGATCCAAGTTAGCACTAGTCCAAGTGCCGTACCCGTGAATCTTGTCCCCAAAACGGATGATACGTTACGGTTATGCATGGGCTACCATCCAATCAATGCTATCACCGTGCGTTATCGACATCCCATACCACCTCTCGATGACATGCTTGATGAGTTGTGTGGAGCCACTATGATATGGGGTGGCCCGATCTTCTCAGTAAGCGGATGGCGATGATGATGGTGGATGATAGATAACTAGTGCGTAGCTATGATCTCTCCCGCTCGATCCCTGATGCTAGCGCAACAGATCTCGAACCTTGTAGGATATTCACAACACCACACTCTTGCACACGCAGCCGTGACCATGAACGGTAGTATGCAATCTACTAATTCCCAATGGAACAACAGATCACACTCAATTATAGTTGGCAGATTCGAACACAGGGTAATTCCAGAGGTTCTATGAAAGAAACAACTCCAAAGTATTTTAACGTGGTCTTAACCCTAACTTGTGACAGCTACGGAGGTTTATATGAGGGCTGGGGCGTCCTCCCCTCTAAAGGGGCCTAAAAACAGCCATAACTTGGCCCAAACTGACTCGGTTCGACTCAAACTGATACATACCGTATATGGGTTCGGCCTTATTGACACGCAGTCCAAACGTCGTGGAACACCTCAAACATGTAATTCTTGGTGCGCCATTTCTCTCTCTTGCTCATACGTGATTTCCTCATTGACTCCTAGTGCGCATGCCTCCCGCTCCTCCCGCGCGCACTTGTTGATATTGGAAATCAGCGCTTGTCCTTCTTGCTGCCACTCTCCTCCTCCTCGCGCAATGCTTGTGTTATCAATAAACCTGATCATACAAAGATGCATAGACTTAGGTAGTATAAAGTTCTCATTAAATAAAACATCAGGTTCAATTAGGAAAAAATTCACCTGATAGTCATTATTGATTTGACTCAATATTTCCTTCCAGTTCAGGCAGTCAGAATCATCATAATCCATGTATATATCCTCATCATCCTCCCTTTCTTCATGAAAAGCCGTCCTCGGCTTTGGGTAAGCTGAAAGTGGGAGAAACAAAAAGAACAACGTGTACGCAAAGTATATGTATATATAACATGTTGTATTATTGTTGTTCACATGAAAAGTATGTCCAGTATACATCAAGCAACTTAAATTGCAGGTATAAGTGAAGTACAAAGAATCATGATCATGGTGAAAAACAACTAAATAGATAGTCATGTTCTTCAATATTAAATTCAGTTTTCTCAAAGAAGATATATGATCAAATTTGTGAACAAGATCAAAGCAATTCAATATGACTGAAAACCAAATTGAATCATGACATGCTTCAACTGCGCTACTCTGATTATTATGAACATGATCATGTTGTCCAGTATGTAAAATGCAACTCAATTTGCAAATATCAAGGAAGTCTAAAGTAGTAACAAAACTAGACAAAGACTTTTGGGACAAACATAGTGAATATGAAAACTTGGGTCCTATTCTAGCAAGATTATAACAATCCAACATAGGTAAAATTACTTGTGTTGGTTGCAATATATCAACTAGACCATAATGTATTTCCATAATATCTGGAATATGAGCTATTGTCCCATAGCAAACATTTTGTGATGTATGGCTGAAAACAGCATGTTTCAGTTCAGCGATTCTATCACAAGTAATGCATATGTGATCCACAAGAAAAATTTCATGCATGCTATATTCACCAATCAGATTGAAAGTGAAACAAGGAGAATATGTGCTAGAATTCAGAAATGAAATTTCAGAAATCTTATCCATAGCACAACTCATACTCATAGGTTCATTTAGCATGATGGAATACACAATATCAGCAGGTGGTATTCGAGCAAGTATTTCCTTATGTGTTATTAGTACCACATGATCAAAATTTGAATTTGGTAAACTATCACATGGTGCTGAAACAGTAGTGCAAGGCTTCAGTAAAGGAATAGACTCACAATATGTCGCACATGTTGGCTGAAGCTCCAAAACAGTACCAATGTCATCAACAATCTCCTCAGCTGTAGTAGGTACTAAAACATCCGCCGCAAGTGAGAATGCACAGTCCGACGATGTAGGTTGTAAAATAGATTGCTCCCTTTCTTCAAAAGCAACCTGCATAGCACAAGAAACAATACCAGGAGTAGAGATGATTACATTAGTAGAAATATCCTCACATGTATTAGCATCTACTGCACTGATGTTTTCTTTTTCTCTCATACTCTTAGAATGGATGCTCTCAACCTCACGTTTAGTGGAATCACACATCTCACTTTTCATAACACTCTCACTCAGCTTGGCTATGTGGCTCTCATTCTCACATGGGTTGTAATGCACACCGTGTTCAAGATGACAAATAATAGAATTATCACCATTCATCATGACCTTGTACTTAGCAGACAAACTGAACTCTTTTGTCCTCTCCTTGCGAAGAAGATGATACTCATGAAATTTGTCGGCTGAAATCCTGAGCATAATACGCCTCTTCATGTTCCATTTGAAAGAAATCCTTCCAACAACAGGACATATTTGAGCGTCAAACCTTCTGCTCCAAGGTTCTCCCAATAGTATGTGACAAGAATCAAGTGGTATAGGAGATACATCACAGCGCACAATCTCAGTATGCTCTTTAAAAGTCATAGGAACATCAGCGGTGTGTGAAATCAGCAATGTGCCATATGATGAATGCAAGAGATATGGCACCGCACGGGCACATGTGGGTAGCTGCAACTTTTGTACAACTTCAACGCCGATCAAATTAATCGTAGAGTTACTATCAATGGTAATGGAAGCACATCGCTCACCAATCATCACACTATGGTGGAAAAGACCATCACCATCAAAAATACCGCGTTCTTCCTTCCAAAAAGTTCCACTACAACGCCAATTGTTGATGAATTTGTAACTATACGTCTCCACATTATTTGTAACATCACCTGCCTCCATTTTTTGCATCACATCAACACTACTAGAAGACATGATCAGTACATTAGTGCACAAATCAAAATCAGTATGGTGGAAACTCTCACAACTCACTCACAACTAATAAGAAAGGAGATCTTACCGTTCCAAAGTGAATAGAGATGATCTACCAAACGAAATCAAATACTGATGCACTTATGTGATGAAGTGAATATCAAAGGTATAGAGAACGATCACAGGGCACACAGGGTATTTATGGTGGAGCTGTAGGTATGGTATCCTAACTACACCGCAAACAAGTCCTAGTGCTGATCGTATGACAAAGACCCACGGAAACACACACAGTGGAGATAAATGGGGCAATTGCAACTATGAAAATGAGCTCAAAAAATAAGTTATGTCGGAGGAATGCTCGTGTTGTAATGCACCAGGAGAGACGCTAGCAATGTCTCAACGAAACGGGCACAAGATTGCTAACCGAGCAGCCCGTAGAGCACTAAGCACGCTAGTCTCGTAGGATAGTTTTAGACACAAAGAAAGGTTTACTAAGGCTCACAAGGATAGGTACGCTATGTGGACTCAGTAAAAAAAATAAACAAAAAAGAAAAAAATTGACCTGAAAATTGGTCTCTGCCATGGCAGAAAAACGGCCTAAAATCCTGCCGTGGCAGGATGTCGGCAGAATTTTTTTTTCTCGTACTAGCACAGACTGGTCTCTGGTAAGAAGACGGTTCGATTTTTTTCGGAATTTTTTTTTGTCACGCTGGAGCACAGACCTGTCTGCGGTCAGGCGCGAGGCAGCGAGCCGATTTTTTTTATTCCGAGTCGCCAAGTAGTACACAACTAGGACTCTTTACTTGGATCCGATCTGACTTGATGGTGGTGGAAAAAGCTGGTGGAAAACAACTAGAACAACTAGAAAACAAATCTACGAAGAACAGATCTAGATCTTATCTAATAGAGGAACTCGACCAGAACCTATTACTCGAATACGATGTAATCTAGGCTATGGCAACTCTTTTTGTGGGGCTTTTTCTGTATAGGATGAAAAACACTCTCTAATCTATGGATGGATTGTGGATTGCTTACTGAGGCAACGAGGAAATCTGATACCAAGATGATATGGGGTGGCCCGATCTTCTCAGTAAGCGGATGGCGATGATGATGGTGGATGATAGATAACTAGTGCGTAGCTATGATCTCTCCCGCTCGATCCCTGATGCCAGCGCAATAGATCTCGAACCTTGTAGGATATTCACAACACCACACTCTTCCGCACGCAGCCGTGACCACGAACGGTAGTATGCAATCTACTAATTCCCAATGGAACAACGGATCACATTCAATTATAGTTGGCAGATTCGAACACAGGGTAATTCCAGAGGTTCTATGAAAGAAACAACTCCAAAAGATTTTAACGTGGTCTAAAAACCTAACTTGTGAAGGCTACGGAGGTTTATATGAGGGCTGGGGCGTCCTCCCCTCTAAACAGGCTTAAAAACAGCCATAACTTGGCCCAAACTGACTCGGTTCGACTCAAACTGATACATACCGACCCATATATGGGTTCGGCCTTATTGGCACGCAGTCCAAACGTCGTGGAACACCTCAAACATGTAATTCTTGGTGCGCCATCTCTCTCTCTTGCTCATACGTGATTTCCTCATTGCCTCCTAGTGCGCATGCCTCCCGCTCCTCCCTCACGCATTTGTTGATATTGGAAATCAGCGCTTGTCCTTCTTGCTGCCACTCTCCTCCTCCTCGCGCAATGCTTGTGTTATCAGTAAACCTGATCATACAAAGATGCATAGACTTAGGTAGTATAAAGTTCTCATTAAATAAAACATCAGGTTCAATTAGGAATAAATTCACCTGATAGTCATTATTAATTTGACTCAATATTTCCTTCCAGTTCAGGCAGTCAGAATCATCATAATCCATGTATATATCCTCATCAATTCCCAATGGAACAACAGATCACACTCAATTATAGTTGGTAGATTCGAACACAGGGTAATTCCAGAGGTTCTATGAAAGAAACAACTCCAAAATATTTTAACGTGGTCTCCACATTATTTGTGACATCACCTGCCTCCATTTTCTGCATCACATCAACACTACTAGAAGACATGATTAGTACATTAGTGCACAAATCAAAATCAGTATGGTGGAAACTCTCACAACTCA
The DNA here is from genome assembly GCA_910589775.1 of Avena eriantha. NCBI lineage: Eukaryota > Viridiplantae > Streptophyta > Magnoliopsida > Poales > Poaceae > Avena > Avena eriantha. The sequence goes on along the minus strand of OU342740.1, from coordinate 174,371,407 downwards.
CTCACAACTAATAAGAAAGGAGATCTTACCGTTCCAAAGTGAATAGAGATGCTCTACCAAACGAAATCAAAAACTGATGCACTTATGTGATGAAGTGAATATCAAATGTATAGAGAACGATCACAGGGCACATAGGGTATTTATGGGGGAGCTGTAGGTATGGTATCCTAACTACACCGCAAACAAGTCCTAGTGCTGATCGTATGACAAAGACCCACGGAAACACACACGGTGGAGATAAATGGGGCAATTGCAACTATGAAAATGAGCTCAAAAAAATAAGGTATGTCGGCAGAATGCTCGTGTTGCAATGCACAATGAGAGACGCTAGCAATGTCTCAACGAAACGGGCACAAGATTGCTAACTGAGTAGCCCGCAGAGCACTAAGCACGCTAGTCTCGTAGGATAGTTTTAGACACAAAGAAAGGCTTAGTAAGGCTCACAAGGATAGGTACGCTATGTGGACTCAGTAAAAAATAAACAAAAAAGAAAAAAAATTGACTTGAGAATTGGTCTCTGCCACGGCAGAAAAACGGCCTAAAATCCTGCCACGGCTGGATGGCGGCAGATTTTTTTTTCTCGTACTAGCACAGGCTGGTCTGTGGTAAGGCGACGGTTCGATTTTTTATTCAGAATTTTTTTGTCACGCTGGAGCACGGACCTGTCTGCGGTCAGGCGTGAGGCAGCGAGCCGATTTTTTTTTATTCCGACTCGCCAAGTAGTACACAACTAGGACTCTTTACTTGGATCGGATCTGACTTGATGGTAGCGGAAAAAGATGGTGGAAAACAACTAGAACAACTAGAAAACAAATCTACGAAGAACAGATCTAGATCTAATCTAATAGAGGAAGTCGACCAGCAACTATTACTCGAATATGATGTAATCTAGGCTATGGCAACTCTTTTTGTGGGGCTTTTTCTGTATAGGATGAAAAAAAATCTCTAATCTATGGATGGATTGTGGATTGCTTACCGAGGCAACGAGGAAATCTGATACCAAGAAAGGTGTTTTACTTGACTCAATATTTCCTTCCAGTTCAGGCAGTTAGAATCATCATAATCCATGCATATATCCTCATCAGATACAAGTTGAGCGACGCCCACCACATCGAAAGGCTCACGACCATGATCTTCGCCGTGAGGCCCATGTGCCTAATCACCATCATCAACCGAGGAACGAGCCTCCTCTTCGTCATCAACAAGGTCACCAAGCTCGTCGCAGTGACCGCAACGATAAAGAAACTTTTGGCAAGCTCAAGTTCACAATGCCCAAGTTCACCGGATCCAATGACCCCGAAGAATACCTCTCGTGGGTACTCAAAGTCAACAAGATCTTCCGCATGCACAACTATAGCAACGAGAAGATGGTCGCCATGGCTTCGCTTGAGTTTGATGATTACGCCAACCTTTGGTGGGAACAAGTTCAAGTTGCTCGTGATGCATGACAAGAACCGCCAATCACAACTTGGCATGACATGAAGGCTCACATGAGATCCCGGTTCGTCCCCGCGCACTACACGCGTGACCACTTCAACAACCTTCGAGCGCTTCGTCAAGGGACAAAGACCGTGGAAGAGTACTTCAAGGAAATGGAACTCAACTTGATTCGCGCCAACATTGACGAGCGCATGCAGCAAACAATGGCATGTTTCCTTATTGGCCTAAACCACCCAATCAAGCGCATCGTCGAGTTCCAAACATACAACACCATGGTTGAGCTTGTACACATCGCAACAAAGGCTGAACGTCAAGTGCAAGAGGATATCAAGTACAACAAGCCCAAGACGTACTTCACCTACAAGCAAGCTTCAACCGCTACACCAACAACTTTCAATGGAAGCTCCTCAAGTACCTCCAAGCCTTCCTTCAAGCCCACACTTCCTCAAGGAAAACTGCCCCCAAGTGGCAAACAAGCAAAGAGTGATAAACCTTTCAACGGTGAATGCTACAAGTGTGGCGGCAAAGGACACAAGTTGGCCGAATGTGGAAACAAGAAAGTCTTGTTCATCCATGACAATGGTGATGAAGAGTACTTGAGTGAAGATGAGTTTGATGCCCGTGTCAAGGAAGCAATGGCAAGGCAACGAGTGGAAGATGATCAAGAACTCCTCATGTGTGAACATGACGCGAGTCCATCGCTTGTCGTCACAAGGATCTTGACCACTCAAGCACAAGAGCAGGAAGACCAACGCTCCAATATCTTCCAAACACGAGCTGGCATCAATGGCAAACCTGTCAAGGTGATCATTGATGGAGGGAGTTGCCACAACCTTGCTAGCACTGAGTTGTGTGAGAAGCTCAACCTCACCCTCCATCCACACAAAAACCCCTACCACGTGCAATGGCTAAGTGACCAAGGGTCCGTGAAGAGAAAGCATACCGTATCGGTCTCCTTTGCCATTGGTCCTTCCAAAGATACGGTGGAGTGTGATGTGGTTCCTATGACAGTTTGCCACATGCTTCTTGGTCGACCATGGCAATTCGACAAGGCTGCTCAAAATGATGGTCGCACCAATGTATACACCTTCAAATGGCTCAACAAAACATGAGTTTTGCAACCGATGACTCCTAGCCAAATAATTGCAGACAATGCAAAGGCTTTAGCGAGGGCGCAAAGCACAACACCTACTTGTGAGAAGAGCGGTGAGAGAGAGAACAACCTCATAGTGAGTGAGAGCCACAAGCCTAACTTGAGTGGAAAAACTAAGAGTGTTCTCCTTACCACCAAAAGTGAGATGAGAGATGTTCGGAACAACCCATCCATCTTGCACTATGTCCTCCTTTGCAAGGGACTAGCGCAACGAACTAATGAATTAACCAATGTTCCTCCATCTTTGATGAGTGTTTTGCAGGAATTCAAGGATGTGTTTCCCGGAGAGCTTCCACATGGACTACCTCCTCTTCGCGGCATCGAACATCGCATTGACCTCATCCCCGGCGCACCACTTCCCAACCGCGCCGCTTACCGCACGAACCCAGAGGAGACAAAGGAGATTGAACGTCAAATCAACCAACTCGTCTCCAAAGGTTTGATCCAAGTTAGCACTAGTCCAAGTGCCATACCTGTGATTCTTGTTCCAAAGACGGATGATACGTTACAGTTATGCATGGACTGCCGTCCAATCAATGCTATTACCGTGCGTTATCGACATCCCATACCACGTCTCGATGACATGCTTGATGAGTTTGTGTGGAGCCACTATTTTTTCGAAAATTGATCTTCGTAGTGGTTACCATCAAATACGCATGGCTGAAGGTGATGAGTGGAAAACTGCCTTCAAGACCAAACTTGGTCTCTATGAATGGTTGGTTATGCCCTTTGGCTTATCTAATTCCCCATCCACCTTCATGCGCCTTATGAATCACATCTTGCGTTCTCTCATTGGAAAAAGTGTTGTTGTCTATTTCGATGATATTCTTGTTTATAGCAAATCACTTGAGGACCATATAACACATGTCAAGGAAGTTTTGCAAATCCTTCGACATGAAAAGCTTTATGCTAATCTTCCCAAGTGCACTTTTGCTAAAGACAAGTTGATTTTTTTTGGATTTGTCGTTTCTTCGAAAGGCATTGAAGTTGATGTTTCCAAGGTTAAGGACATACGATATTGTCCCATCCCAACAAATGTGAGTGAACTCCTAAGTTTTCATGGGTTGGCCGGTTTCTATCGTCGCTTTGTGAAAGACTTTTCGACCATTCCTTGTCCCCTCAATGAATTGACCAAAAAGAATGTCACCTTCGTGTGGGGCAAGGCACAACAAAAAGCTTTTGATGAACTTAAAAAGAGGCTCACTGAAGCACCTCTTCTTGCTTTACCCGACTTCACAAAAACTTTTGAGATAGAGTGTGATGCTAGTGGTATTGGCATTGGAGGAGTCCTTATGCAAAACGGACGTCATATAGCCTACCATAGCGAGAAACTTGATGGTGCTCGCCTTAACTATCTGATTTATGACAAAGAGCTTTTTGCCTTAGTTTGTGTCCTTCAAGTTTGGCAACATTACCTCTGGCCCAAGGAATTTATCATACATTCCGACCATGAGTCCTTGAAATACCTCAAAGGCCAAGCCAACTTGAGTAAGAGACACGCTAAGTGGGTTGAGTTCATTGAGTCTTTTCCGTACATTGTCAAGTATAAGAAGGGCAAAGATAATGTAGTTGCGAACGCATTGTCTCGCAAACATACAAGCCTTCTTACGAGACTTGAAATCAACGTGTTGGGTCTTGAGGAAATAAAATCTTTGTATGCTTCTGACCCATTCTTTGAACCAATTTTCGCAAAGTGCTCCAATGACAAAGGAGTTGATGATTTATATTTGCATAAGGGCTTTCTTTTTAAACAAAACAAGCTATGCATCCCGAAGTCGTCGCTTCAACTTTTGCTTCTCCAAGAATCTCATGGTGGAGGCCTCATGGGTCACTTTGGCCGTGACAAGACATTGGACATGCTCGCCAATCACTACTTTTGGCCCAAGATGAAGCGTGACATGGAGCGCTACGTTCAACGATGCACGACATGCGTTCAAGCTAAGTCGCAAGCTAACCCCTATGGTCTTTATATGCCATTGCCTATACCTCATACACCTTGGTCTGACATTAGCATGGATTTCGTGTTAGGATTGCCTAGATCTAAGCATGGTCATGATTCTATATTTGTTGCTGTGGATTGTTTTTCTAAAATGGCACACTTCATACCGTGCCATAAGACCGACGATGCTTCACATGTTGCAAATCTGTTTTTCAGGGAAATCGTCCGTCTTCACAATGTGCCAAGAACAATTGTGTCCGACCGCGACGTCAAATTCGTGAGCTACTTATGGAAGACCCTCATGGCCAAGCTCGGCGTCAAGCTACTCTTTTCATTCGCGTGGCATCCTCAAACCGATGGCCAAACCGAAGTTCTCAGCCGAAGTCTCGAGACTCTCCTTCGTGTGTTGATCAAGAAGAACTTGAAGGATTGGAGGAATGCATCCCACACGCCGAGTTCGCCAACAACCGTGCCAAGCACTCAACAACCAAGATGAGTCCATTCATGATCGTCTATGGTTTTGAGCCCCTCACCGCGCTCGACATCCTACCACTACCTCTCCATGAGCGCACAAACATGGACGTCGAGAAGCGCGCACAAGCTATGAAGACACTTCATGAAGAAACAAGAGCTACTATCGAGCAACAAGTCCTTCGCCAAGCTTCAAGATTAAACAACGACAGGAAGGAGACGATCTTCCAAGAAGGTGATCTTGTGTGGATACACTTGAGCAAGGACCGCTTTCCCAAGGAACGAGATTCCAAGCTCAAACCAAGAGGAGATGGCCCCTTCAAGGTCCTCAAGAGAATCAACAACAACGCCTACATCATCAACATACCAACCTCCAAGTACCTTGCAAGCAATACATTCAATGTCAAGGCCCATTCACCCTACCATGGAGATGTTCAAGATGATAACGATGAAGAGTCGAGGACAACTCTTTCCCAAGGGGGGGAGCTGATGCAGGCCGTCCTACGGACGCTCCTACATCTACACCACCAAGTCCCCCAAGTGGACCCATGACTCGTTCTCGAGCCAAGCTTCTCCAAGCTAAGGTGAATTCGCTATTGTACTCATGTGACTTCGATACACCCCTGGATGGCTTGCTACTTCATGCCCCGACACTATGCATCATCAGGTATGAAGACACGAGCCAAAGGAGTGACGTAGCAGCCAACAGCTGCCAGGAGACCGCGGTACTACCGGCCCCTAGAAGCGGTACTACCGCTCGAGGACAGCGGTACAGCCGCCCAAGGCAGAGAGATGGACCCGAAGCCCCAGATCCAACCGGTACTACTGCACCGAGCAAGCGGTCCTACCGCGCGCACCTGAAGACTCACGCCAAAGCTTTTGCCCGCCCCGGTACTACCGCACCACTCAAGCGGTACTACCACGTCTGACCAGTACTGCCGCTCAACCAAGCGGTACTACCGGACACCCAGGGCCTGCGCGCTCCAGCTCAGGCCTTTGGCCATGTAACGCCCCCTTTTGATACTTTAGTTGCCTAAACTACCCCTGAACTTGTGGCTGGCCTATATATAGCCCCCACCTCTATTGTAAACCCTAGGCATGATATTGGAATTAGTGGAAACATCTTGTGGATCTATCTAATTCTTGCCTCATGCTCCTTGACCAAGGAGCACCAATATCACCAAACCTCGTTGGAGTTTGCATCGTGCCTCCGCGTTGTACAAGGCCTTAGCATCGGTGTCCCTTTGCCAAGACGTCAAGATCTCACTGAGTCTCCCATCTCACCGTGCCGTTTCGAGAGAGAGTCCTCCGCCCGACGCTGATCCTAGGGATTGCGTCGGACCGATCACCACCGGCGTGAGCTATTGGTGTTTATCGTGGTTTTGCATGTGTGTGTTCATCGCGTTCTTCGTGCGTGTGTTCATCGTGTTCATCCTTCCCTCCTTCCCCCGCACTCCACCATCAATTTGAAAGGGAATCGTGAAAGATCGGGCCACCCTAGAGGTGTGCCCTCAACATTACCCCTCGCTTTCCCATCGATTTGACCACGAGATCCGTGAAGATCGGACCACCCACGGGGTTACCCCATAACATCTGGTATCAGAAGCTTTTGGTTACCATGGATTCCTCATCGATTTGGTCTTTTCCCCCATAAATTCGAAAATTCCTCCAAAACAGCCCCAATTCGTGTTTTGGATCGATCTGTGATTTGAGTATGTTTTGGTAGGTTTTGATCCATGGATTACTTGCTAAACTTGTTGATCTACCTTCCCCTGCGTTTCCATGGCCTAATTCCTTGATTTCCCCCACCAATTTGGTGTTTTGGTTTGAGTTTTTCCGCCAAAATCGCGTCCCGGACGAATTCTGCACGTCCTGGAACATCCGGACCGGAGATTCCGGTCCAAACCGGAGTTTCCGGCAAAGTCTCCGCCCCCACTGCTGACAGCAAATCTGTTTCACCGTTTTGGGCATAACTTTTGCATACGAACTCGGATTTTGGTGTTCTTTAGCTTGTTTTGAAGAGGAGAAGGAGCTCTACATCGTCATATCCGTGGTTGATGCTATCTACTCCATCCAAATTCCGTGAGCAAGGCGGAACCCACCAATAAAGGGTGAAGATCGGCAACAAAAGGTATAAACATTCCGCGACTTCTGCCCCACTTGCATCCCTTTGTGAGTTACACTATTCTTGCGTTCAACAAACACCTATTGAGACTAGTTACTCCTATGATTGCTTGGGCTATGCACATTTGATACCTTGTAGAATTCCGAGCAAAAGTTGTGAGCGCGCTATCTCATATAGTTATCTCGTATAGTTATTGGCACAAGGAAGGGGCAAGTGAAAAAAGAAAAGAAAACGAAAAAGAAAAATAGAAAAGAAAAAGAAGAAAAAGAAAGAAAGAAAGAAACAAGTGCCTCATAGAATAGGAAGCGCAAGCTCGATGAACATCAAATAGGTGGTACTTATTGTGCATATCTTGTAGCCCACCAATTTATTGCAATCGAACTAGCATATCTCCTTGTACTTGTGCGACACGAGCTTATAGTCTTCGCTAGGTAATCATTTGGTTCTTAGCTCACTTTCTCCATCACACAAGTCCCATTTATCCCACCGTTTGTGTTTCCTTGTATATATTCCTTCTCGTGGATTGACTTGTTTTGCTTTGTGATCATCGTGGTTCTTTACTTGCCATTATAATATCTTGATTTCGGATTGGTTCTTGACATGCCACCTCCCATACATATCCACCATAAGCTTTGTGTGTGTGTTTTTAGTGGTTAGTTGGTTTTGGTGTTCCACATCAACTTCACTTTGCTTGGTTTTGATTGCTCTCAAGTGTTGCCACTTGCACGATACTATCTTCCAAGGTAAAGTAAGGTTTGGCGTTGCATCCCTAACCCCCTACCACTTCCATATACACCACTTGGTCTTGTGAAACATGTCTAGGGACTCCGGAACCGAGGATGATATCTATGAAAAATCCACGATGAGCCACCATGCATATGCCTCCACAAGCATGGATGATATGTTGGAGCACTACACCGACAATGGCTCCACATGCTTGTGATGAGGGCAAACCTCTAGGGTGGCCCGATCTTCATGGATCTCGTGGTCAAATCGATGGGAAAGCGAGGGGAAAGGGAGAAGGTAGCGGAAGCGGACACACACCTCGCAAAGAACACGATGAACACACGCAGAACACACACGATACATGGCCGATTGCTCACACCGGTGGCCACCGGTCCGATAGAATCCTCGCAAGGAAAGATCGGTCAACGAGCTCCCTCGATCCCACGCAGAGAGGGAAGAACACCTTGGAGAGGGTCTTGACGTCTTGGCAAAGGGACACCGATGCCAAGGCCTTGTACAACGAGGGAGGCGCGATGCAAACTCCAACGAGGTGGTAACGATAGTCGATCCCCTTTGGTAGAAGGGGATGAGGCAAAACTAGAGATTCCACAAAGGGGTTGTCTTTAGTCTATCATCTATGCCTAAGGGATACAATGAGGGGTGGGGGCTCTATTTATAGGCCAGCCAGAAGTTTAGGGGTAGTTTGGGCATAAAACTAGGGTTTGGTGCGAAATAGAGGGGTACATGGGCCAAGGGCCCAGCTGTTGGCTCACAGGCCCATCACTTGGGCCGGACAGTCCGGGTCAGAGTGACCGGACAGTCCAGGGTAGCCGGACACTCCGGGTAGTGTCCGGGTAGTGTCCGAACTGGCCTTCTGAATGTCCACGCCAGGTTGGGGCTGGGGCAGGCCAGACAATCCGGCCGAGTCGCGCCGGACACTCCGGCTGCGCGGGACACTCCGGCAGGATTCGGGCGGACTCTCCGGGGCGATGACGGCGGAGACTCTCGTTCTGGAGCTAGTTGCTCCTGGTCCATCTTCTTGGTTGACTTGGGGACGATCTTGGGGACTTGGCGTTGTGGATGTAGTAGCGTCCGCAGGACGGGCTGCATCAGCTCCCCCCTTCAAAAAGAGTTGTCCTCGACTCTTCATGCTCATCCTAAGAAGATGATGTCGAGAGACCTTCTTGATCCTGGGGTTCACCATGTAGTTGTCCTTGAGAAGCTTGATGTGGCAACTCTTCAATGTTCCTTCACCTTCCATGAAGCCTACAAAGCTCACAACAAAAGCGAAGCAACACTCAAAGAGTAGCCAATTCATGAAGATTATAGCATGAGTCCTCAAGTAGAAGGAAGTCACCTTATGATATAGAGATAGCTCGTTGAAGGATAGCCCTAGGTAACTCTCTTCGATTCGTATTGTCAACTCTTTGTCCATAGAGGTTGACACGTATGCAATTGTACCTTCACACAACAAAGACCAAGCAACATATGTTTCTGTGTGATAGAGGAGCATGTCATTTGTGGCATGTCCATTCTTGTTCACAACACTATTACCACAACTCAAGTATCGCAAACGAAATGCGTATGCAAGGTCAAAGTGCATGGAAGTTAATTGAACATCATCCAAATGTGGGAACTCAAAAACTCCATATAACATCTTACTGTGGCACTCAAAGCAAGTGACTAAAATCTTGATCAACATCTTTGAAGCAAAGCTAGGAGAATTCGGCAAAAACACATGAGGAAGAATATCCAAAGCAACAACATGATGTGTGCAAACCAACCATTGGAAAGAACAATTGTTCAATATGTTGGATGCCATACACATATCATCAAAGCCCAAGATCATGGGGGTATGAGTATCGCACGCCGAAACACAAGCAACATGTTTGCAAACAAACCAAATGAAAGAGCAAGTGGTCCTTATGTTTGTTGCAACAACAATACGAGAGACTTGGGTGCTCTCGTGACAATACATGCTCAAAATGGCATTATGGTTGCACACAAAACATCGGAAAGAGAAATTGTTCAACATTTTTGTGGCAACACACAAAGCAACAATATCCAATAGCAATGAAACATGATTGTCACAATGTGAAAGAATACCATTAACATGCTTGCAAGCAAACCATAGGAAAGAGCAATTTTTCAACATGAAAGATGCAAAGCATGCAAAAGGTATCAGAGCTGGGTTCGATCTTGAACTCACGTGGGGGGATGCTCTCTAGAGCTCTTTTTGTCAACTCTTGCTCAACCGAGGTTGACATTCTTGTGCGGGTACCTACACACATCAAACACAAAAGGAAGAACGTGTGTGCATGGTAGAGAAATACATCATCCATCATGACATATCTCTTCTTGTGCACATCACCATGAGTGTCAATCAAGTATGAAATAGATGCATGGTGAGTATGCAAGTGGGGAACATGCTTATCATGGCAGTCCTCAAAATCTCCAAAATTTGAGAAAGCTATGGGGGCCATCTCAATATAAACCATAGTAGAATTATTGTTGCAAGCAAAGCAAGTGAAAGAGCAATTATTCAACTTATTGCAAGCAACGGGAGAGATTGTAAAACATTAATGACAAAGCATGGTTCGAGGGGTACCATTGGTGACATCATTGCAAGCAAAACATTGGAAAGAGCAATTGTTCAACAAAGTGCAAGCAATGATATCATCAACGTAATGTTTAGAGCATGGCATGTCTATGGAAACATCATCACAATCAAATAATTTCACATGCTCAACATTATGCAAAGGCAAAGTATCACATGGAAATACCAATAAAGCAAATGTGATATCACAAACATCATCCATAGCATGCCAATCATCACAAGTCATCATGTCCACTAGTAGGATCACGGCATCATCAACACCCGTATTCTTACCTTGTTCATACCTCTCATATGAAGTGGGTGTTGTGGTAGTGTTGGCCTCCATGTGGACGACTTCTTCATCATGTATGGGGATGGCATCATCTTCATCCACCATGTACATCTTCTCGGTCGGAGGCATCATCATCTCCAAGCTTGGCTCTTCTTTATCCATGGAACCTAACACATCATGGGATAACACACTAGAGGTAGAGGGTATGTCGTTAGAAATCAAAGTGGTCTCACATGACCTATCAACTACCACTCTCAACTCACTCGGTGTATCACTCATGCCCTCCAAGTGGAAGCACTCAATCTCACATATGGTGGAGTCACTCATCTCACTCTTGTTTTCACTCAAGTGGGCTAAGTGGCTCTCATGCTCACATGGGATTGGTACCACATCATCACTCAAGCATGTAGGGGTAGGCTCGGTTCTCTCAACTCCATGCGCCTCCTTTGGTGAAGGGAAAGTCCCATGCTCACCATTCTCTAAGATGGCTCATTTTATTGCCTGCCACAAAAGCGACGATGCGTCGCATGTTGCTAACCTGTTTTTCAGGGACATCGTGAGATTACATGGAGTACCAAAGACGATTGTTTCTGACCGTGATGTGAAGTTCATGAGCTACTTTTGGAAGACCATATGGGGGAAGCTAGGAACGAAGCTGCTGTTCAGTACTACATGTCATCCCCAAACAGATGGTCAAACGGAGGTGGTGAATAGAACATTGTCACAGCTGCTAAGGACCATGATTAAAAAGAATCTGCGGGAGTGGGAAGAGTGTTTGCCACATGTTGAGTTTGCTTACAACAGGGTTGTGCATTCAACTACTCAGATTTGTCCTTTTGAGGTGGTGTATGGTTTCAAGCCATTGACGCCACTTGATATGTTGCCTCTGCCATTACATGAGAGAGTTGATATGGAGGCATCAAAACATGCTGATTATGTGAAGAAAATACATGAGAAGACTCGAGAGGCTATTGAGAAGAAAGGCAAGAACATTGCTGCTGCAAGGAATCAAGCAAGGAAAGAAGTATTGTTCGAGCCTGGAGATATGGTCTGGGTGCATCTACGCAAGGATAGGTTTCCATTACTTCGAAAGTCCAAATTGAAGCCACGTGGTGCTGGTCCTTACAAAGTGTTAGCCAAGATTAATAATAATGCCTACTCGGTTGATATACCTATTGAGGAGTTTGGTGGAGTTAGCAACAGCTTCAACGTTGCTGATCTGTCACCATATGTTGGAGAATACCTTGGAGCGTCGAGGTCGACGCCTTTTGAAGGGGGGAGATGATGAGGACATCCTTACAATTACACCTACCCCAATTGCTAATGAAGATGTTCCAATTGCAAAGAAGGATCAATCTAATGAGATAAGGATTGGAGCAATCACAAGAGCTCGTGCCAAGCTACTAGAACAACAGGTGAACTTGTTTCTTAATGAACCTGGTGTTTTAGTTAATGAGAATTTTATACTACCTAAGTCTTTGAATTATTGCATGATCAAGTACTTAGGAGAAGAAGGTAAAGCACGGAGCGAGGAGATAATGGAACAAGGCGTGTTGATCAATGAAGAATGCGTGAGGGAGGAGAGGGAGGAAGCGCAAGGAGCTGTCCAAGATGAAGATCAACAAGAGGAGGACGTTCTCTGCCGTGGCAGAGAAAAGCATCGTTTCTCTGCCATGGCAGGCTGCCGCGGCAGGAAAACCGAATCCTACTCTGCCACGGCAGGCTTCCGCGGCAGAGAAAGCGAATACAACTCTGCCACGGCAGAGCCAGTTTGACCGAACCCAAGTTGGGTCGGTTTGTATCCATAGGTGGGTGGGACCAACTCGGATCCACCCTTAGTCCGCCGCCTCTTAGGCCCTTAAATAGATGAGGACGCTCTAGCTTTAGTTTTTAGACCACGTTAAAATATTTTGGAGTTGTTTCTTTCATAGAACCTCTGGAATTACCCTGTGTTCGAATCTATCAATTATAATAGAGTGTGATCTATTGTTCCATTGGGAATTAGTAGATTGCATACTACCGTTCGTGGTCACGGCTGCGTGCGCAAGAGTGTGGTGTTGTGAATATCCTACAAGGTTCGAGATCTATTGCACTGGCATCACGGATCGAGCGGGAGAGATCATAGCTACTCACTAGTTATCTATCATCCATCATCATCATCGCCATCCGCTTACTGAGAAGATCGGGCCACCCCATATCATCTTGGTATCAGATTTCCTCGTTGTCTCGGTAAGCAATCTGTAATCCATACATAGATTGGTGAGTGTTTTTAGTCCTATACAGAAAAAGGCCCACAAAAAAGAGTTGTCATAAACTAGATTACATCGTAGACGAGTAATAGTTGCTGGTCGTTTCATCCTTTAGTTTAGATCTAGATCTGTTCTTCGTAGATTTGTTTCCTCTTTGTTTTAGTCGTTTTCCACCATTGTTTTCCGCCACCATCAAGTCAGATCCGATCTACTCTAAGAGTCCTAGTCATCTACTCTTGGCCGAGTCGGAATTAAAAAATATATATATATACTTTCCAAGTTACCTAGTATACTTTCCAAGTTACCGAGTATACTTTCCAAGTTACCGAGTCTGCCACGGCACAGTTTTGCCCCGTTTTTCTACCGCGGTAGCCATATAAAAATTGTGAAATTTTGCAATTGTCCAAACCTTATCCACAGCCAATCTACTACATAGGTGTAGGAACTTGCCTAGTGAGACTAGTTTCCGCTCCTATAGGCTGCTCTTAGGATTTTTGGTGATGTACTTTGTAATTGGCCGTGTGTTATCTATATAAAAAAAGAACAAGATAGCAAAAGGAAAAGCTATACAAAAGGAAAAGAAAAAATTGTGAAAAAAAGAGAATTTGAGCAAGAGGCCTAGTGATATCTTTGTGCACCGGTAGATTGAGCAATCTTGTGCCTGTTTACCTTGAGCTTTGCTAGTGTCTCTCGAGCGTAGTGCAACACCTTTCATAGTTGCATTGCCACATTTTTCTCCACGCGTGTGTTTCTTCGGTATTTGTACGATCAGCACTAGGACTTGTTTGCGGTGTGGTTATGATTCCATACCTACAGCTCCACCATAAATACCCTGTGTGCCCTGTGATCGTTCTCTATACCTTTGATATTCACTTCATCACATCCAGTGCATCAGTTTTTGATTTCGTTTGGTAGAGCATCTCTATTCACTTTGGAACGGTAAGATCTCCTTTCTTATTAGTTGTGAGTGAGCTGTGAGAGTTCCACCATACAGATTTTGATTTTTGTGCACTAACCTACTAATCATGTCTTCTAGTGATGATGATGCTGTGATGCAGAAAAAGAAGGATGAGGAGCTTGTTAATTGGCGTGAATATGAGGCTTTGAAGTCCCACTTGACACGTGTGTTTACTAACACGACAGATGCCATTGACAAGAACCTCCAAGATATGAATATGAGATTGGATCAGCATGTTAGGACGGTTGATACTATCCAAACGCAACTGGCTACGCTCAATGTCAATGTCACCACTTTGCAGCAGTCCATTGAGGGTTTGACAGCCGCCTTACATAGAAGGGAAGATCCTCAACATGATGATGCCTTTAATAATTTCGATGAGGGTAGTGCTGTTGATGCTGCTCCACATGTTGGCAGGGGACGTGTTATTCCCCATGTCCATGCACCTTCTCATGGTCGTGGGTTTGCCCATCTTGGGCGCGGTCAACGTGTGCCCAACCAAGCTGCTAATGACGGTTTGGGCAAGCCAAAATTTTCAATTCCTAAGTTTGATGGTTCCATTGATCCTGAAGACTAACTCACATGGGAGTTGAAGATTGAAAAACTTTGGCGCTTATTTGACCATCCAGAAGATAAGAAGGTCAAGCTTGCAGCATCGGAATTTGATGGTTATGCTCTACGTTGGTGGGATGCTCTTGTGCAACATAGGAGGGAGGACAATGAACTTCCTATGAGGGATTGGCGCAAGATGAAGCAAATCATGAAAGCTCGTTTCGTACCAACCAATTACTTGCGATCAGTTTTTGATAAATTGACGCAACTGAAGCAAGGCACCATGATAGTTGATGAGTATTATATGGATATGGAGATACTTATGCAGCGTGCTAGAATTCGTGAATCCATTGAGATGACCATGCAGCGATTCTTAAACAATTTGAAGTTACCAATCAAGAGCATTGTTCATCATCACAAGTATGAGACCATGAATGAGTTGTTGCATCATGCTAGAGAGGCCGAATCCCAATTGGCAGAAGAGGCGAAGTCACGTACTCGTTTTCCATCCTCTAGCAGATTTTCGGCCAGACCTACTCCTCCTACAGCTGCGTCACCCGCTGCCGTTCCGTTTACACCATCGACCAAACCAGCAAGTACACCTTCGTTTGGTTCTAATGCTCGGAAACCCGCTGCTCCTGCTGCTAGCTCGGGTTCCAACATGTCTACTGCACGTACTCGTGATGTGGTGTGCCACACTTGTGGAGGTAGAGGTCACTACAAGAAAGATTGTCCAAACAGCAAGGTTATGTTTGTTAATGAACAAGGTGAAGTAGAAAGTGGAGATGAAGCTTCTGATGATGATATTGATGATGGCGAGGTTGGTGCTGATGCATATGCTGAACGTGCACCAACTATTGTCGTATCTTCACGTGTACTTAGTGTCCAACCGGTTGAGGAATCCCAGCGTTGCAACTTGTTCCAAACAAAAGCTCTAGTTGGACCAAATAAAGCTTGCAAAGTCATTATTGATGGAGGTAGCTGCAGAAATCTTGCAAGTAAGGAACTATGTGCCAAACTGAATTTGACATATTTAACTCATCCCAAGCCATACTACATACAATGGTTGAGCAACAATGGTGAGATGAAGGTAAATCATATGGTACGTGTGAATTTTCAAATAGGGCCATACAAAGATTCTATTGATTTTGATGTGGTTCCTATGACTGTTTGTCACCTACTATTGGGTCGGCCTTGGCTCTATGATCGCCATGTGCAACACAATGGCCGAGCCAATACATATCACTTGGAATTCAAAGGAAGAAAGATTACTATGCAGCCAATGACACCACAAGAAATTGTGAATGATTCTCGCCAGAAGATAGAGGTGAACTTGAAGGAAGATACTACCACTCGGCGAGACTGGGTCACAGCTGTTCCAGATGTAATTGAGCCTAAGTTGAGTGATATAACGAAAAGTGAGAGAGTGCCTGGGTTATTGATATTAGCCACCAAGGAGGATATGAGAGAGTTTCGTGAGGATCCTACAGCCATGCCACTTGTGCTCATGTATAAGGGCGAGGTATTGGTTTCTAACGACATGACCCCTATTTCACTTGGTGTCTCTTCTGTTTTGCAGGACTTTGGGGATGTGTTTCTAGAAGACGTACCCATAGGGTTGCCTCCATTGCGTGGTATAGAACATCAAGTGGACCTTATTCCTAGCGCCACACTTCCCAACCGTGCACCCTACAGGACTAATCCCGAAGAAACTAAGGAAATTCAGAAGCAAGTACAAGCATTGTTGGATAAAGGGTACATTCGTGTTTCTCTTAGCCCTTGTGTTGTTCCTGTTATTTTAATCCCTAAGAAAGATGGTACTTGGCGCATGTGTGTTGATTGTAGAGCGATTAATAACATCACTATTCGATATCGTCATCTTATTCCTCGCTTAGAGGATATGCTAGATGAATTGAGTGGTGCTGCTGTTTTCTCTAAAATTGACTTGCGTAGTGGTTATCATCAAATTAGGATGAAAGAAGGGGATGAATGGAAAACTACTTTCAAAACTATATTCGGTTTGTATGAGTGGTTAGTCATGCATTTTGGACTTACTAATGCACCTAGTACTTTCATGCGTTTGATGAATCATGTTTTGAGAGAGTTTATTGGTCGTTTTATGGTTGTTTACTTTGATGATATACTCATATACAGCCATACCGAATCTGAACATTGCACTCATATTAGACAAGTTTTGCAAGTGTTACGTGATAATAAACTGTATGCTAATCTTGAGAAGTGTACATTTGCAAAAGATAAGGTCATATTCCTAGGATTTGTTGTTTCTAAGCATGGAGTAGAGGTAGATCAATCTAAAATTGAATCAATTCAGAATTGGCCTACTCCAATGAATGTAAGTCAAGTGCGTAGTTTCCACGGTCTCGCTGGTTTCTATAGGCGCTTTGTGAAAGATTTTAGCACCATTGCTGCACCTTTGAATGATTTGACAAAGAAAGGTGTTCCTTTTGCATGGGGCGCGGCCGACGACATTGCATTTGATACATTGAAACGTTTGCTTACTTCTGCACCATTACTTGCCTTGCCTGATTTTTCAAAGCAATTTGAAGTTAAATGTGATGCTAGTGGTATAGGCATAGGTGGCATTTTGATGCAAGAGGGTCGGCCTATAGCTTATTTTTCTGAGAAATTGATTGGTGCTCGTTTGAATTATTCTATCTATGATAAAGAATTGTATGCACTTGTTAGAGTACTTGAGGTTTGGCAACATTATTTGTGGCCAAAGGAATTCATCATATATTCTGATCATGAAGCTTTGAAATACTTGAAAGCTCAATCAAACTTGCATAGAAGATTAGCTAAATGGGTTGAGTTCATTGAGTCTTTTCCTGACATCATTAATTATAAGAAGGGAAAATAGAATGTGGTTGCTGATGCTCTATCTAGGAAGAACATGCTATTAACCAATCTTGATGTTAAAATTCCTGGATTAGAAGCTATTTGTGCACTTTATGCAACTGACCATGATTTTGCTGAACCATATCGTTTGTGTGCTCTTAGAAACGCATGGGATAAGTATCATATACATGATGGATATTTGTTTCGAGCTAACAAACTATGTATTCCAGAATCGTCGTTGCGTTTGTTCTTAGTGCAGGAATCACATGCTGGTGGTTTGATGGGTCACTTTGGGCATGAGAAGACATTGCTCATGCTTGCTGATCATTTTTATTGGCCCAAGATGAGGCATGATGTGTACAGATTTGTGAGCAGATGCAATACTTGCCACAAGTCGAAATCCAAGCTGAAGCCTCACGGTTTGTATACACCTCTCTCTGCACCTACTACTCCATGGGAAGACATTAGTATGGATTTTGTGCTAGGTCTTCCTAAAACTCAGAGAGGTCATGATTCTATATTTGTGGTAGTGGATAGATTCTCTAAGATGGCTCATTTTATTGCCTGCCAAAAAAGCGACGATGCGTCGCATGTTGCTAACCTGTTTTTCAGGGACATCGTGAGATTACATGGAGTACCAAAGACGATTGTTTCTGACCGTGATGTGAAGTTCATGAGCTACTTTTGGAAGAACATATGGGGGAAGCTAGGAACGAAGCTGTTGTTCAGTACTACATGTCATCCCCAAACAGATGGTCAAACGGAGGTGGTGAATAGAACATTGTCACAGCTGCTAAGGACCATGATTAAAAAGAATCTGCGGGAGTGGGAAGAGTGTTTGCCACATGTTGAGTTTGCTTACAACAGGGCTGTGCATTCAACTACTCAGCTTTGTCCTTTTGAGGTGGTGTATGGTTTCAAGCCATTGACGCCACTTGATATGTTGCCTCTGCCATTACATGAGAGAGTTGATATGGAGGCATCAAAATGTGCTGATTATGTGAAGAAAATACATGAGAAGACTCGAGAGGCTATTGAGAAGAAAGGCAAGAACATTGCTGCTGCAAGGTATCAAGCAAGGAAAGAAGTATTGTTCGAGCCTGGAGATATGGTCTGGGTGCATCTACGCAAGGATAGGTTTCCATTACTTCGAAAGTCCAAATTGAAGCCACATGGTGCTGGTCCTTACAAGGTGTTAGCCAAGATTAATAATAATGCCTACTCGGTGATATACCTATTGAGGAGTTTGGTGGAGTTAGCAACAGCTTCAACGTTGCTGATCTGCACCATATGTTGGAGAATACCTTGGAGCATCGAGGTCGACGCCTTTTGAAGGGGGGAGATGATGAGGACATCCTTACAATTACACCTACCCCAATTGCTAATGAAGATGTTCCAATTCCAAAGAAGGATCAATCTAATGAGATAAGGATTGGAGCAATCACAAGAGCTCGTGCTAAGCTACTAGAACAACAGGTGAACTTGTTTCTTAATGAACCTGGTGTTTTAGTTAATGAGAATTTTATACTACCTAAGTCTTTGAATTATTGCATGATCAAGTACTTAGGAGAAGAAGGTAAAGCACGGAGCGAGGAGATAATGGAACAAGGCGTGTTGATCAATGAAGAATGCGTGAGGGAGGAGAGGGAGGAAGCGCAAGGAGCTGTCCAAGATGAAGATCAACAAGAGGAGGATGTTCTCTGCCGCGGCAGAGAAAAGCATCGTTTCTCTGCCATGGCAGGCTGCCGCGGCAGGAAAACCGAGTCCTACTCTGCCACGGCAGGCTTCCGCGGCAGAGAAAGCGAATACAACTCTGCCACGGCAGAGCCAGTTTGACCGAACCCAAGTTGGGTCGGTTTGTATCCATAGGTGGGTGGGACCAACTCGGATCCACCCTTAGTCCGCCGCCTCTTAGGCCCTTAAATAGATGAGGACGCTCTAGCTTTAGTTTTTAGACCACGTTAAAATATTTTGGAGTTGTTTCTTTCATAGAACCTCTGGAATTACCCTGTGTTCGAATCTATCAATTATAATAGAGTGTGATCTATTGTTCCATTGGGAATTAGTAGATAGCATACTACCGTTCGTGGTCACGGCTGCGTGCGCAAGAGTGTGGTGTTGTGAATATCCTACAAGGTTCGAGATCTGTTGCACTGGCATCAGGGATCAAGCGGGAGAGATCATAGCTACTCACTAGTTATCTATCATCCATTATCATCATCGCCATCCGCTTACTAAGAAGATCGGGCCACCCCATATCATCTTGGTATCAGATTTCCTCGTTGCCTCGGTAAGCAATCCGCAATCCATCCATAGATTAGAGAGTGTTTTTTTAGTCCTATACAGAAAAAGCACCACAAAAAAGAGTTGTCATAGACTAGATTACATCGTAGACGAGTAATAGTTGCTGGTCGTGTTCATCCTTTAGTTTAGATCTAGATCTGTTCTTCGTAGAGTTGTTTTCTCTTTGTTTTAATTGTTTTCCACCATTGTTTTCCGCCACCATCACGTCAGATCTGATCTACTCTAAGAGTCCTAGTCATCTACTCTTGGCCGAGTCGGAATTAAAATATATATATATACTTTCCAAGTTACCGAGTATACTTTCCAAGTTACCGAGTATACTTTCCAAGTTACCGAGTCTGCCACGGCACAGTTTTGCCCCGTTTTTCTGTCGCGGCAGCCATATAAAAATTGTGAAATTTTGCAATTGTCCAAACCTTAGCCACGGCCAATCTACTACATAGGTGTAGGAACTTGCCTAGTGAGACTAGTTTCCGCTCCTACAGGCTGCTCTTAGGATTTTTGGTGTTGTACTTTGTAATTGGCCGTGTGTTATCTATATAAAAAAAGAACAAGATAGCAAAAGGAAAAGCTATACAAAAGGAAAAGAAAAAATTGTGAAAAAAAGAGAATTTGAGCAAGAGGCCTAGTGATATCTTTGTGCACCGGTAGATTGAGCAATCTTGTGCCTGTTTACCTTGAGCTTTGCTAGTGTCTCTCGAGCGTAGTGCAACACCTTTCATAGTTGCATTGCCACATTTTTCTCCACGCGTGTGTTTCTTCGGTATTTGTACGATCAGCACTAGGACTTGTTTGCGGTGTGGTTATGATTCCATACCTACAGCTCCACCATAAATACCCTGTGTGCCCTGTGATCGTTCTCTATACCTTTGATATTCACTTCATCACATCCAGTGCATCAGTTTTTGATTTCGTTTGGTAGAGCATCTCTATTCACTTTGGAACGGTAAGATCTCCTTTCTTATTAGTTGTGAGTGAGCTGTGAGAGTTCCACCATACAGATTTTGATTTTTGTGCACTAACCTACTAATCAAAATATGTATGGTGGAACTCTCACAGCTCACTCACAACTAATAAGAAAGGAGATCTTACCGTTCCAAAGTGAATAGAGATGCTCTACCAAACGAAATCAAAAACTGATGCACTGGATGTGATGAAGTGAATATCAAAGGTATAGAGAACGATCACAGGGCACACAGGGTATTTATGGTGGAGCTTTAGGTATGGAATCCTAACTACACCGCAAACAAGTCCTAGTGCTGATCGTACAAATACCCAAGAAACACACACGTGGGGAAAAACGTGGCAATGCAACTATGAAGGGTGTTGCACTACGCTCGAGAGACACTAGCAAAGCTCAAAGTAAACAGGCACAAGATTGCTCAATCTACCGGTGCACAAAGATATCACTAGGCCTCTTGATGAAATTCTCTTTTTCCACAATTTTTCTTTTTGTTTTGTATAGCTTTTCCTTTTGCTATCTTGCTCTCTCTTTTTTTTTGATAACACACGGTCAATTACAAAGTACAGCACCAAAAATCCTAAGAGCAGCCTGTAGGAGCGGAAACTAGTCTCAATGGGCAAGTTCCTACACCTATGTAGTAGATTGGTTGTGGCTAAGGGTTTTGGAAAAGTGTAACTCGATCACACTTTGTAATTATGGTGTCATGGCAGAAAAACAGCTCAAAATCCTGCCGTGGCAGAACAAATCCTGCCGTGGCAGAGAAAGACGCAGAAATCCTGCCGTGGCAGACTCGGTAACTTGGTAACTTGGAAAGTCCTGCCGTGGCAGAGAAAGGCGCAGAAATCCTGCCGTGGCAGATTCGGTAACTTCGTAACTTGGAAAGTAAATTTTTTTTTTGTTAATTCCGACTCGGCCAAGAATAGATGACTAGGACTCTTAGAGTAGATCGGATCTGACGTGATGGTGGCGGAAAACAATGGTGGAAAACGATTAACAACAAAGAGAAAACAACTCTACGAAGAACAGATCTAGATCTAAACTAAAAGATGAACACGACCAGCAACTATGACTCGTCTATGATGCAATCTAGTCTATGACAACTCTTTTTGTGGGGCTTTTTCTGTATAGGACTAAAAACACTCACCAATCTATGTATGGATGGCGGATTGCTTACCGAGGCAACGAGGAAATCTGATACCAATATGATTTGGGGTGGCCCGATCTTCTCAGTAAGCGGATGGCGATGATGATGATGGATGATAGATAACTAGTGAGTAGCTATGATCTCTCCCACTAGATCCCTGATGCCAGTGCAACAGATCTCGAACCTTGTAGGATATTCACAACACCACACTCTTGCGCACGCAGCCGTGACCACGAACGGTAGTATGCAATCTACTAATTCCCAATGGAACAACAGATCACACTCAATTATAATTGGTAGATTCGAACACAGGGTAATTACAGAGGTTCTATGAAAGAAACAACTCCAAAATATTTTAACGTGGACTAAAAACTAAAGCTAGAGAGCCCTCATCTATTTAAGGGCCTAAGAGGCGGCGGACTAAGGGTGGATCCGAGTTGGTCCCACCCACCTATGGATACAAACCGACCCAACTTGGGTTCGGTCAAACTGGCTCTGCCGTGGCAGAGTTGTATTCGCTTTCTCTGCCGCGGCAGCCTGCCGTGGCAGAGTAGGACTCGGTTTTCCTGCCGCGGCAGCCTGCCGTGGCAGAGAAATGATGCTTTTCTCTGCTGCGGCAGAGAACGTCCTCCTCTTGTTGATCTTCGTCTTGGACAGCTCCTTGCGCTTCCTGCCTCTCCTCCCTCGCGCATTCTTCATTGATCAACACGCCTTGTTCCATTATCTCCTCGCTCCGTGCTTTCCCTTCTTCTCCTAAGTACCTGATCATGCAATAATTCAAAGACTTAGGTATTATAAAATTCTCATTAACTAAAACACCAGGTTCATTAAGAAACAAGTTCACTTATTGTTCTAGTAGCTTGGCACAAGCTCTTGTGATTGGTCCAATCCTTATCTCATTAGATTGATCCTTCTTTGCAATTGGAACATCTTCATTAGCAATTGGGGTAGGTGTAATTGTAGGGATGTCCTCATCAATATCCCCAAACCTCGTTGGAGTTTGCATCGTGCCTCCGCGTTGTACAAGGCCTAGGCATCGGTGTCCCTTTGCCTAGACGTCAAGATCTCACCGAGTCTCCCATCTCGCCGTGCCGGTTCGAGAGAGAGAGTCCTCCGCCCGACGCCGATCCTAGGGATTGCGCCGGACCGGTCACCGCCGGCGTGAGCTATTGGTGTTTATCGTGGTTTTGCGTGTGTGTGTTTATCGTGTTCTTCGTGCGTGTGTTCATCGTGTTCATCCTTCCCTCCTTCCCCCGAACTCCACCCTCAATTTGAAAGGGAATCGTGAAAGATCGGGCCACCCTAGAGGTTCGCCCTCAACAACTGGTGCAGAGGTACTCATCAGAGTTAGGAAAATGGGAGGAATGGATTGAACCTGCTGAGATGCTGGCTAAGATTGATCGCAGGCCGTCAACTCTCATAGGGGACATTTTGTACTGGCCAACAATGAACTCCATATATATAATTTCCTTCGACAACGTGACAACAAAACTGTGTTATTGAGTGCCCCCATGAGACACATGATATTTCCACACGCAATTTTGTCATCCCTAAGGGGCATAATGGAGATGTTGCCCTTGCGGTTATAAGAGACTTCACTCTAAACACGTGGTCTAGTGCAAGATCATCAATAGGTAAATGGGAAAGCTTGGGTGCCTCATATAAAGGTTGAATTAGATACTCTCCTTGGCCTTGAGAAATCATGGGCATATGGTGGGAAAGATGCAGTAAGGTTACTCTACGCATTTGAGGATAGAGAAATGGTGGTTATAAGAGCGAAGGAGGGAGTATTCGAATTAGATCTCAGTAGCATGAAGTCTAAGAAGTTCAGATCTCATAAATGTTGGTGTACTTTACATCCCTACATTATGACACCTGGTTAGTGCAGTCATGCATGTGCAACCTTCAAGGTTAAACAAGGACAAGAAGGAGATGATATTTGAAGAATTGTGTGGATACACCTAAGCAAAGACCGCTTCCCCAAGGAACGTGACTCCAAGCTCAAGCCAAGAGGAGACAGTCCCTTCAAGGTCCTCAAAAGAATCAACAACAACGCCTACATCATCGACATACCGACCTCCAAGTACCTTGCAAGCAATACTTTCAATCTCAAGGACCTCTCACCCTACCATGGAGATGCTCAAGATGATAACCATGAAGAGTCAAGAATGACTCTTTCCCAAGGGGGGGAAGATGATGCAGCCCGTCCTACGGACGCTTCTACATCTACACCAACAAGTCCCCCAAGTGGACCCATGACTCGTGCCCGAGCCAAACTCCTACAAGCTAAGGTGAACTCGCTCCTCTCCTCGTGCCAATTTGATACCTCCTTGGATGGTGTGCTACTTCCTACAACTACCCTATGCATCATCAGGTAGGAAGCTTCGACACATCACCAAGCACCCAAGGATGGAGAACAAGGAGCAGAACGTGAAGCAAAAGCCGCTGGAGCTGCTCAGACCAGAGTCTCTGGTCTGCGCACACCGGAGTCTCCGGCCTGCCAAAGTCTCCAGCCTGAAGACACCGGAGACTCTGACCCTCTCTCCGGTCTGACCCCCTGCACCGGGCCCTGGGACAATCTGAAGGCCCCTCCGGAGGCTAGTCCGGAGGCTACACCGGACTCTCCGGCCTAGACTGCAGTCTCCGGCCTGCACACCGGAGTCTTCGGTCCGACCGTCGCCAGGCATGAAAAGGCCTTTGGGCCTGCGGCCCATGTATCTCTTAGTCCGTCTAGAACTTGTCTTTTATTCCTAATTATTTAAGTGGCTGGCCTATATATAGACCCCCACCTCCATTGTAAACCCTAGGCATGATATTGGAATTAGTGGAAACCCCTTGTGGATCTATCTAATTATTGCCTCATGCTCGTTGACTAAGGAGCACCAATATCCCCAAACCTCGTTGGAGTTTGCATCGTGCCTCCGCGTTGTACAAGGCCTAGGCATCGGTGTCCCTTTGCCTAGACGTCAAGATCTCACCGAGTCTCCCATCTCACCGTGCTGGTTCGAATGAGAGAGTCCTCCGCCCGACGCCGATCCTAGGGATTGCGCCGGACCGGTCACCGCCGGCTTGAGCTATTGGTGTTTATCGTGGTTTTGCGTGTGTGTGTTCATCGTGTTCTTCGTGCGTGTGTTCGTCGTGTTCATCCTTCCCTCCTTCCCCCGCACTCCACCCTCAATTTGAAAGGGAATTGTGAAAGATCGGGCCACCCTAGAGGTTCGCCCTCAACAACTGGTGCAGAGGTACTCATCAGAGTTAGGAAAATGGGAGGAATGGATTGAACCTACTGAGATGCTGGCTAAGATTGATCGCAGGCCGTCAACTCTCATAGGGGACATTTTGTACTGGCCAACAATGAACTCCATATATATAATTGCCTTCGACAACGTGACAACAAAACTGTGTTATTGAGTGCCCCATGAGACACATGATATTTCCAGACGCAATTTTGTTATCGCTAAGGGGCATAATGGAGATGTTGCCCTTGCGGTTATAAGAGACTTCACTCTAAACACGTGGTCTAGTGCAAGATCATCAATAGGTAAATGGGAAGCTTGGGTGCCTCATATAAAGGTTGAGTTAGATACTCTCCATGGCCTTGAGAAATCATGGGCATATGGTGGGAAAGATGCAGTAAGGTTACTCTACGCATTTGAGGATAGAGAAATGGTGGTTAGAAGAGCGAAGGAGGGAGTATTCGAATTAGATCTCAGTAGCATGAAGTCTAAGAAGTTCAGATCTCATAAATGTTGGTGTACTTTACATCCCTACATTATGACACCTGGTTAGTGCAGTCATGCATGTGCAACCCTTACATTTTTGTACACTTATGATTTTGCTGATCATTTTGTTCATTTCCTTTAGCAACCGACGTGATTCGGAGTGCTAAATCAAAGAAACAAAAAGGAAGTCCTATCAGCAACATAGCTGATTCAGACTACAACATCAAGGAGATGAAAATAACACTAGGATGAACAAGCAAGGTGTTATGGGTCTCCTTGTGGATTTACCCTTGGGGTGGCCCGATCTTCACGGATTTGAGGCGGAAGTGAGGGAAAACACGATGAACACGATGAACACAACTCTAATGCAATGTAAAGATACAAACACACGCCAAATCACACCCAATTCGATTTGCTCCCGTTGGTTCGAACAACCAATCCAATAGAATCCTCGGCGAGAGACCTTGCGGTAGAATCACCAAAGGAGAGATCGGCAAGTGGAGGGTAGAATCCAAATCAAGGAGAGAGTAGCAACAAAGTAGAATCCCAAAGGGGAGAGACCAAGCACTACTAGAATCCTTGATAGGGAGAGACCAAACACTTGAGGAGGGTCTTGACAACTTGGAGAAGGACACCGACTCCAAGGCCTTGTACAACTCATAGATTTACTATTGAGAGGGGGTTCCCATCTAGGGCTAGGGTTTCAAGGAGGGGGTGGGGGAATATATATAGGCCAGCCACGAGCTAGGGGTAAAACAGTCATAAGCAGGAAGTTTGGGGCGTTACATGGGCCAAGCCCAGCTTAAGGCGCGCAGGCCCACGATGCTCGGTCCGGAGGCTCCGGTGTGGGCCGGAGACTCCGGTCTGTCTCCGATGTCGCCTCCGGAGGGGGTCTCAGACTGTCCTAGGCACAGGTTCGGGATTCGGTCCGGAGACGGGCCGGAGACTCCGATGTGGTAGACCGGAGACTCCGGTTTGCTGGTCCGGAGACTCCGGTCCTGCTTCAGCAACTTCTTGCGTCTTCTCTTCCAGGCCTCTTGCTTGGGTGTCTTGGCTCCAGAGCCATCCTTGCTGCATCTCCTTGGCATCATGTTCATGGACCTAGTCACATCATGGGCATGCTTGTGTTTACGGGGATCCGATGAATATTGAGATGCTATTTCAGATTCATTATTGATTCTATCATGTCTTTGTTATTTGTGATCTTGCATGCTTTCTGTTGTTAGTAACTATCTTGGCCAAGTAGATGCTAGCAACTCCAAGAGGGAGTATTTATGCTCGATAGTGGGTTCATGCCTCTAGGAATCTGGGGAAGTGACAAAAATCTCTAAGGTACTAGATGTGTTGTTGCTACTAGGGAGAAAACAACAATTCTTTGTTCATAGAACAATCGTATTGTTTACTTTACACACTTTGTTTAATGCAATTATCTGTTGCTTGCAACTTAATACTGGAGGGGGTTCGGATGATAACCTGAAGGTGGATTATTAGTCATAGATGTAGTTGGATTACAGTCTATCTATAATGTTGTAATGCCCAATAAGATCTCAAAGGAGTCAAGATGATTAGTATATGCATATATGCTTTCTCGATGTTTGTCAATTGCCCCGCTGTAATTTGTTCACCCAACATGTCATCTTCTTAAAGAGAATCATCACTAGTGAACTATGGACCCGGTCCATTCTTTTACCATCAATCTACAAAGCTATTTACAGTTTTCTGTTTACTTTCTGCAAGCTATTACTATCTTCCACACAATACGTTTAATCCTTTGTTTTCAGCAAAACCGGTGAGATTCAAGTTGGGGGCAAAGTTCTTTGGCTGTGTTGTGCAGGATTCCATGTTGGAAACAACACCTTGGAGGTGTTTCCTTCCTCCTACTGGTTTGATAACCTTGGTTTTATAACTGAGAGAAAACTTGCTGTTGTGCTCATCATACCTTCCTCTTGGGATTCCCCAACGAGCTCGAATATATTTTAGGCCATCAGGTACATAGTGCGAAGAACTTCCATCTTCAACCACATGAGCGTGCATGAGCGTGTTTCTTTGTACCTTTTCGAAAGCAGCATGGTTTTCAGCTCCTGGTTTATTCATACTGTGATTCTCGCTGAAAATCATCGGTCGGTTGCTCAGATGATCCAAGCTTTACTCTCATCTGGCCATCCTCATATTAACATTTCTATTTTATAAACTTTCCTGTGGTGTCTTTGGAAGTCAAGGAATGATGCACTCTTTAACAATAAATTTACTAATCTAAAACAAGTTTATTCTGCTGCTAATGCAATCCTGCAGGGATTGAGACTTGAAGATAATAACCCCAAGCAAGATCATGAACGGGTTGTCTTGGCGGAATGAAGCTTGGAGCCAAAACATGACCTTTTTTCTCTTGCAGGTAATATCATCTGTTGCGATGCAGCCTGGAACTGTATAGACAGTCAAAAACCAACTCTTGCATGTATAGACATTGTCGTTCAGATGCAAAGTAACAGCACTGCAAGAAGATACACGTATGTGCCTTGTCTCCACCAGCTCATTCTCCTCTCCAAGCAGAAGCTTTCGGATTGCTGTTAGCTTCCGAAGTACTCCGTAGCAGGACTAGGTCTTAGACTTCAATCTTATTACTCTCTAGCTTATAGATGCATCCCTTCAAACACATGGCAATGTTTCTGCATATATGTACTCTCTAGGTCTGGTGTGAATCGTTTCACGCTTCTATATGTAAAGTGTTGTTGAGAGAAATAAGAGGTCGATTTGGTATCCATCATTTGGGCCTGGAATCTTGCAATTATATCCCTATGTTGTTTGATTGGCACGGAATTAGGCTATCATTTCATTTGGCAAATCCATCAAAATATCCTCATGTGTAAACCCAATTCCTATCTCAGACCCGTCATTTGCAAATTCCGATGGCAACTAAACATGTGAGTATTTTTGGAATCGTAATATAAATAAAATGAATCCATGGATTCATTTCATTTCTACTTAATGAAATGAATACCTAGATGCCTAATGACCTCTAAAATCTTTTATTGTTCAAAAAAAAAGATATGTGTGCATAATATTGGGAGCCCACCTATTAGCTTTGCAAATCAACCGGCTATTAGTAGATGACAAAATAGTAAAAGTTGCAATAAATTAGATCAATAACGGGTAAAATGTACCCAAGAAAAAAACGGGTAAAATGTGAAATACAAGTGGTTTGTGCAAACAAGGAAAGAAAAACCGGTGGAATATTCGATTTCCTCTTCCACGGTATCTCCCTGTCATACTCCACCTGACCACTTCCCCAGGAGCAAAAGAGGAGGAACCAGGAAGGATATTGCTGAATTCCCAGGTGCCGTCTCCTCTGCCCGGTTCCCAAGATGGCATTCCTAAATTTGCAATCCGCGTGCCGCATGTTCTTTGTCCAGATCCGCTACTCGCTCGGTAGAGCCAGGATTTGCGGGAGCCGCAAGGTGTTGCTGAATTGCCGGTTCTGTGGTTTGATGCAGGTCTCTTGGGCATAGTTGGAGGCGAATTGGCATACGGGAGAGGTTGGGTCGTTGACTTGACTGGTGGTTTGCCCGGCGCCGGAGATGGGCAAGGGCGGCGGCTGCGTCCCCAGCAAGAAACGCCAGCCGCCGGCCACCACCGTCGCCGCCGCGCCCTCGTCGTCGTCCGCCGCCGCGGTGCCGCGGGACGCGCCCGAGGCGGCCCTAGACTCGGCGGCCGGGGAGTCGGCGCGGACGCTGCGGCTCTACATCGTGTTCTACTCGATGTACGGGCACGTGGAGGCTCTGGCACGTCACGCGGCAGCGGGAGCGGGCACGGTGGAGGGGGTGGATGTCGTCCTCCGGCGGGTGCCGGAGACGCTCTCGCCGGAGGTGTTGGAGAAGATGCAGGCGCCCGCCAAGGACCCCGACGTCCCGGTCATCGCAGCGCCGGCCGACCTGGAGGAAGCCGACGGGGTGCTGTTCGGATTCCCGACCAGGTACGGCGCCATGGCCGCGCAGATGAAGGCCTTCTTTGACTCCACAGGTTCCCTGTGGGAAAAGCAGAGGCTCGCCGGGAAGCCTGGAGGCTTCTTCCTCAGCACCGGCACCCAGGGCGGCGGCCAGGAGACCACTGCGTAAGTATCTCATCACCTCTTCTACACAGATGAATTTATTAATTTATCTGTCAATCATTTGAACTTTATGGCAGTGCTCGTCACTGTGCATTGAAAATAGTATTGATATACGATTCTTTGAAGCGGACAACATTAGAACACTTCCATCCTCCGTTCATTGATTTATCTGCGCACCGTGAGGAACTTTTGATTTGGCGGTGTTTTTCACTGTCTCATAGGTTGCCAAGAGGGCCACATCCGTAATATGGCAGACATAAATGTTTTCTTTTTGGTTTATTATCAAATTCACTTACTTTGTTCTGAAGACTGTTCTGTAAATCATTCCAATGCCTCAATTTCCAACACTGCATATGGTACATAATTTGCTTTCGAACTTATCCATCGATATGATTTGTGTCTTCACCATTAACTAGGGCACTAGGTAAGGAATCAGACTGAAAAGGGAGTTCCAATATAAGCAATCTCCAGCCAAGTGCAGCAGGATGTCTTAACAGTTTTCACATTATTGCCCTCAAGGGCATCACAAGCAAGTTAATGTCAGAAACTATGACAATCCATATGTTGGTGATGTTAGTCTTTGGTAGTTATATATGCAAATGAGGTGCTACTAATAGCTATTCGAGTTGCTCATGCATTCTTTTCTTCATAACTGATGATCATGGCTATGTACTGTGCGACTTCAACATCATAGATAGCATGGCCGTGGATGCATTTAGGGACAATAAGACACTGCTACTAATAGTTATTCGAGTTGCTCATGCAGTCTTTTCTTCATAACTGATGGTCATGGCTATGTACTGTGCGACTTCAACATCATAGATAGCATGGCCGTGGATGCATTTTGGGACAATAAGGCACTGGATATGATTTGTACAAGAGGAATTCATGAGTTAATACCACAGTATGTATTACTTCTAGGCTTGTACCTGATCAGGATGTACTGTACCACCTACTGTTCAATCTGGTTTGTGTGGTTCTGTCCTAAAAGCACGAGAGGAGCAGGGAGAATATGTTGTGTTCATAAGTTTCTGTGGTTAACGAGGACACTTGAAATTCTCATTTTAAGCCCACTAATTTAACTGCACTACCCCTCGTCCAATCTGTCTTTAGCATGACATGCCATTGGCAAAAATCAAATACCATTCGCTGTTATTTATTTTCTCTGCGAGGAAAGCATCCACTGATTACTGGAGTACCATTCTTTGCTTCCAAAATAAACATTGCGTTGTCATATAACTTGGCATATGCTTGTACATAGTACTAATAGTAGTGCTCAATCCCTTTTTTGTAGACCAGGCCAGTTACTCATTATGAATTGCTTCTGTACTCTTCTCATGCTTCCTGATTAAATTGGTTTTCAGTATCTGGTTTGGCTCTGCTAGCTTGTTACTGACCGGCCGTATATTCTTTGGTTGTTCACTGCAGTTGGACGGCAATCACCCAGCTGGTGCACCATGGGATGCTATTTGTCCCTATCGGCTACACCTTCGGGTCGGGAATGTTTAACATGGACGACATCAGAGGGGGCAGCCCCTACGGCGCTGGAGTCTTTGCTGGTGACGGAAGCAGGCAGCCCAGCGAGGCGGAGCTTGCCCTAGCCGAGCACCAAGGCAAGTACATGGCCGCCTTCATGAAGAAGCTCGTCCAGACCTAACCTTCAGCTAGCAGATGCATTCGACCCGTGTGCAGCCAGTCAGCGACCTTACACTGTTGATCAGCCATTGTTTTCCTTTTCAGCGTCGCTTGCGCCAGTTGCCCTTATATGTGCACAACTTTGCTCTCAGATTGTTTGTTGGGGTAGTCATATAATTAAGTCGAGGTTTCTTTGTACATTTGGTGACATAGATATTGCTTTCTTGGCATAAATATTGTTTATTGTCCATTTGGAAAATAAGGCCCTGCTTGGAACTTGTGAGTTTTTCTGGATTGCTGTCAGGATTGAACTGTTTGATGTGAAAATTCATGCATTTCAGCCGTAGCGTCTACGGCGAACACTTATCTTATGCTGACTATTTTACTTTATGACT
The DNA here is from genome assembly GCA_910589775.1 of Avena eriantha. Classification (NCBI taxonomy): domain Eukaryota; kingdom Viridiplantae; phylum Streptophyta; class Magnoliopsida; order Poales; family Poaceae; genus Avena; species Avena eriantha. The sequence continues at coordinate 174,339,781 of OU342740.1, read as the reverse complement.
TTGTTTTTCTCTCTATTGCTATCCTTGGTGTCCTTGGTGTGATGCTTTAGGGTGTGTTCAGTTCGAGAACAAAGTGGAATGGAATGTCATGGTTCCATTCCAGTGGAATGGGTTGGTTCCGTTCTTGTGTTTGGTTGGGACAAAAAATGTGTAATGGAATGGTTCTATCCTATGATCGGTTGGGCCAAAAAAGTGGAATGGAATGGTTTCATTTTATGTTTGGGTGCATTTAGCAAAAAAGATAGAAAGAGAATAGAGAGAGCGATAACATTCCGCACCATTATTACTCCTTACAAGCTATATTATTTTGGTCACTTTCTATTGTCTGTTGTTTTCATAGATAGTTGGCATTGCGAGTCATTGTTGCTTGCTCAGGTGTTTGTTCGTGTTGTCGAGTTCCGCGGTTGCTGGAAAGTTACCACATGCTTAAGTTGGAGATAATCATGTTTCTACTTACAACTTGTTAATTAATTGTGTAGTTAAATCAATATAGATGAATCGTTAATTAAATGTGTAGTTAAATCAATATAGATGCATCCTTGAGCAATAGTTGAGATTTAGTTTTTATCCTGCTCACTTATGTCCCATAGGACCCGAGTTACATGTTCGTTGACTATCGCGCTAACCCTTCGCAGGAGACTTTCTAGGATCCCCTGATTGAAGTATATATATGTTTCCTCTAGGTTCCATCGTGAATTATTATGTAATGGTATAACTTCTTTTTCCACCTACACGTAAGGGTTTGGTGGGCGTCTTTGAATCGTTTCTATACGGGTTTGGCGGAAATCGTTAAAATCTGCATAGGGATGATTCGATGGACGACTAGAGTCATGGTTTCCGATACCCCGCTAGTCCAGCATGTAGGATAACATAGCTAACGGATGATATAGAGTGTTAAAACTATTCTGTAAAATTCGTTGGATAGATATGAGTAGGCCTGCTTTTATACCTTATCTCGATAATGTTCTCCTCTTATCTTTGCGTGTTTGAATCTGCTCTCTTGCTTTCTTCAAGTCTAAGATTTTTCGTGGTTGGGTTTCCGTCGTACCTTTAGCATTTTGCTTCCTTCCTCTTGCAATGGTGTTTCTACATCTGGGTTTTGTTCTATCTAATGAATCTCTCATCTGTTGTACCTTTTGTTTGACCGTATTAGCACTAAATTTTTATTTTTTCCTTGATATCCATATTGTTGAAAACCGAATGAGAAGGATGATAATTGGTGAAGTTGGGGCCGACATTGAGTATGTGTGGTTCATGCTAGTGGAACCACTACGAAACCTAATCATTTTTTTTCTTTTTATACGATTTCCTTCATAGCTTCCGGTGGTTTCTAACACGTTGAAATCATCAACTTCAAATCTAATGAAGAACATGCATCACATCTTTGATTTTTCGAAACTCTCCGAACACCGCTTGTTAAGATTTTCAGTTTGAATTCCAAGATTAGGTTGCACGATCTTCCTATTCATGTACGGAGTTAATAGTTTGAGTACATGATGAATTGATCACAATATACCTACTCTTATTATTTGCTCTTGTATCTTGAACTAGACCAATCTGTATCTTTTACTCATCCCATGAAAGTTAGAGGTGGCCTTATCTATTGAGACATTTACTTCCACCTTTGCTTCTCCAGAGTGTTCTCTCGAAGAACGTGAGCAACAGTCTTTTGTTGGTGGTGTAGAAAATTTCAAGATGGATCCCAAAAACTATTTGTTAGTGGTGTTGCAAGGATCTACACGAAGCGAGAAGAGTTAGATAATCACCCTCCTTCCCTGCACCACGGGGTGGATCTCGGGGAGAGATCCCTTAGTGGTGTTGAATTGTGGCATCCCGGAAAATTCCCAATTAGAAAATTGCTTATTCTTTTATTTTTGCATCATCATGCATGTTTTTATCACTAAAAGCCGGAGAAAATAATAGCACATGAATGTTTCAGGCAATTCTGCTATCCATGTCACACGTTCTTTTAGGCCTTTGGATGGACGATGGGGAGGACACGCGGCGACATCACAGTGGATCCCCGCTGTCCCCGGGAGGTAGGACCTGCCACCCGGGATTCCCTTTCATGGGGAGTTCATGCGCCCTTTACTGCCCCACTTTGCTGGACGGTGGGTCGCGCGTCATCCCTTGGCCCACACGTCGACGGCTGTGGGCGATAGCTGTAATCCCCAGACCACACATTTCTAAATCACAAATCGATATAACCCAGATTTGGATGAAGGATGTACTACCGTGGAGGTCATGAGACCTCCCACAAGCAGACCGCAATGGCAGGACACGATAGCGGCCAACCATCCCACCCAAATTCATGGTTATAGTTTCATGTGCGAGAAATATTCTCGGCTGGTTGCAAGTCTGTATACAAGTGAGTATGTACGCCAACGATATTGTAATGACCTTGGATCCATAAAGATCCTAAGTCCATGTGTTTGACAGTGCTAGTCTCTGAATCATTAGCTAGCACACACAGTCGATGAAATATCATGTAAAACACAAGTCTTTATTACATGAATTGAATAATCCAGAATTTACTTTATTATAAAAGAAGCAAAATAAATACAACTTGGAGTTCCATCAATGCCACAAGCCGCTTGAGTGTAGACTCGCGATCCTACGTAGTCTCACTCGTTGATAAAATAACCTACAACATAAAAGGTTGCAACCATGAATGGTCAATAGTTTGAATATATTAGCAAATTACACCAAGAATGAAAAGACTTGGCTATCTCTACATGCATAAGGCTGACAAGAGAAGGCTTGAGGTTTATTTCGTAAAGCCATTTTTCATAAGTCAAGAAGAAGAGAAAAAAATCTTGTATCCTACTTTGTAAACAGTTCATAAGTAATATAGGGTCAAATGGAACACAAGGATATTACACACCAAGTTTCCAATCCTCAACCTAATACTTGGATATTACACACCAAGCCACTTGGATAGTACACACCAAGTACCAAAAACCCACCTATGAACGATATTACACACTCCATAGGGTTTGAAAACTTTTGTTTGAAAAGATAGAGGCGATCCTTCAGAGAGTCCATCCTTCAGATGCTCAAAGTTGTTCTTTTTCGTGAACACGGTTAGTCGATTAGATTGATTACTCTCGAGAGTTTGTGAACTCAAAATCCACGATCATGTCCTTTTATAAACAAGATCATGATACCTAGGTGAGGTTTCTGATGGCTCCCAAGTGTAGGATATCAATTGTAGTACTTTTCAATAAGGAAAGGTTGTCGAACCCACGAGGAGCTGAAGGTATTGGTTAGCAAATTTCACAAAAGAAATAATAGTAAATGTAGTAGATTTGGTGTTTTGAGTTTGTAGTTTTGCAAGAAAGTAAAATGTTGAAAGTAAATAGCAATAAGTAAATGCTCTCACTGAGATAAATCCCAATCCTCTATGCAGCAAGAGGACAAGCTCAAGTGTGTGTGAACTTATATGTGACGAACGTTCCCGTGGGCGGCATGGATTTGCTTAGCATAAAGATTTCTACACAATATGGTGAATATGTTGTCAAGTTTTATTCCCTTAGGGCGGAGCCTAATTAGGCACAGCCATAAGTATGGACTAAATACACCACTTATGATGGGTCCTAGATCCATTTACATGAACATGTAGTTATCATTAAGAAGTACTTGTCCCACCATAGCAATAAGTTCGTTGGCCCCCGACATATAATCCCTCCAATGCAACTTAAAAAATTGGAAAAGCGGTTTCTGTCAATTCCGTCCCTTCCAACCCCTATCATTGCATCAAAGTATTCTCCTATGAGCCCATATAGGTGAAGTAATATGCAGTCGATGTTTGCCTAAAACCATCATAGAACACTATAAAAGATAGAAAACTAGACCACATACTCATTGCATATTATATGGATATCATAGCTAATTCATCATATGCCCTCAGGAACATGGGAATCTACTCACAAGTGCCAAACATGATATAGATCAGTGGCATATGGATTACAACACAATCTGAAAATATAATATCTCCACCAAATAAAGACAAGAGCCAATCACAAACATGTAAATAGTCATTAAAACAATATCTGGGATTCAATCAATCACAAACTATGAGGGGAACGAGATGGATCTTGGAGATGGTGATGGTGATGAAGATGAAGATGGTGCTGATGGATATGTTGATGGAGAGGCCTTCTCCTACGCCTTGGAGGAGTGGTGATGACGATGGCACCGATTTCCCCCTCACCGGAGGCTCTAGTGCGGTAGATCTGCCCCTCCCGGAGTAGGAGAGGACTTTTCGCCTTCGTCGCCACCTCTGTAAATCGTGGGAAAAATATGGCGTTGGTTTTCTGGCGATACGGAGGTGTCTGTTAAAAGGAGGAGCCGAGACGATGCTCAAGGTCCAAAAGAGCATGGATGGCACGCCTAGGGGTGGGCGTGCCATCTGGTCTCTTTCGGGCCTCGTGGATCCTCTCGCTTCATTCTTTGGCCCAAGTTGGTTCTCCTGGTGAAAAACTTGTCAGGTATTTTCCTACGATTTATTGACGTCTAGAAGGTCCTGAAACAACAAAAACATGAAAAGGAGGTTTTCTGCCTCTTAGAAATTAAATACCAATGAAAGAGACTTTGTAGGAAAGTCCCGTAAATCATCTAAATATGCATAAATAATGATGGATCAAGGTAAATATGATTCTAAACAGTGCATAAAGGTCCTAAAAATGATGATGGAAAATGCAAGTATCAACTCCCCCAAGCTTAAACCTTTGCTCGTCCTCGAGCAAATAAGCGAATAGGTCATGGTCATGCATCAATGAGCGTATGGTTCACAAGAAAATACGAGCATGGCATCATCAACTTATGCATATTCACTTGTCCAAAAGAAACATGAACTAACCGCCATGCACATATGGGCTACATAATATTATCACTTACCCCTTACTTTTTGAACAAAAACTAACCCATTACATATTGGACAATTGAACAAGTCTCAAATTTATCATGCACTCTGCTATCTTTAATAGCTTTGCATGACTTTTTGTCAGCTTTTAATTTAACCTTTGGATATGCCTTTGTAATAAAGATAAGTTTCTCATAAAACAAATAGTGCAAAAGAGAATTGTTTAAACAATAAGATAGACATGACTATTTTGAATTTTTGTCAAGAATTTTCACCATTTTTTGTATGGCATCAGTTAACGGTCTTGCCCTCTTAGTAACCAGTATAAACCTTATTCATGGGTCTTTCAATCATGTCATATGCTCTAAACAACCTTTGTCTTTCACTTCTAGTGGCTAGCCAAATTCTTGGGTGTCTGCCTTTCAAACACTTTCCCATAGAGCATATGTATTAAAATAACCATGACAAACATTCAGTTTACTCGTTGATTACTAAGTAGGATAATAGTATCTCATGTCCCCTTCGCATGATTCTCTTTCCAACTATTTATTTTATTATACTCCTTATGATGAGGACATCCCTACAATTACACCTACCCCAATGACTACTGAAGATGCTACAACTGTCGCAAGACAGGATCAGTCCAATGAGATTAGAATTGGACCTATTACAAGAGCTCGTGCTAAGCTACTAGATCAACAGGTAAATTTACTCCTAAATGAATCTGGTACATTGATTGATGAGAACTTTATACTGCCTAAGTCTATGCATTTATGTATGATCAGTTTCGTTGGAGAAACAAGAATGGTGCGAGGAGGAGAAGGGTTACAAGAGAAGCCCAACATGATGATCGCCCAAGGATGCGCGAGGGAGGAGTGGGAGGAAGACACAAGAGAAGATCATCAAGACAGAGGCAAAAAGATCTACCACGACCGGAGTGTCCGGCCGGATCCACCCGGACTGTCCGGCCTCGTCGAGAGGCAAACTGGCGTGGACATTCTGTCTGCCAGTTCGGATACTACCCGGACATCACCCGGAAACTTCAAAGTTTCTGGCCAGACCGGACTGTCCGGCACACTCCACCCGAAGTGTCCGGCCTGACCGGACTGTCCGGCCGATTTCGACCGGAGTGTCCGCCCGCCGACCGAATCTGGTCCGAGTCGGTTTGTATTAGTTTGAGTCGTTTGCGTTTAGTTTCGGTTTCTGGTCGCTCCAGCTGCCCTTATAAGCCCTGGGACGACCCCTAGTTAGGTTTCAGACCACGTTAAAATATTTTGGAGTTGTTTCTTTCATAGAACCTCTGGAATTACCCTGTGTTCGAATCTACCAACTATAATTGAGTGTGATCTGTTGTTCCATTGGGAATTAGTAGATTGCATACTAACGTTCGTGGTCACGGCTGCGTGCGCAAGAGTGTGGTGTTGTGAATATCCTACAAGGTTCGAGATCTGTTGCACTGGCATCAGGGATCGAGCGGGAGAGATCATAGCTACACACTAGTTATCTACCATCCACCATCATCATCGCCATCCGCTTACTGAGAAGATCGGGCCACCCCATATCATCTTGGTATCAGAATTCCAGTGTTGCCTCGGTAAGCATCCACAAATCCATCCATAGATTATAGAGTGTTTTTCGTCCTATACAGAAAAAGCCTTACAAAAAGATTTCCATAGACTAGATTGCATCATTTTCGAGTTTTAGTTGCTGATTGTACCTTCTCGTAGATCCGATCTGCAGGTTTTCCTCGTAGGAGTCTAGTTTCTGTTTGTGTCTAGGTTTAGGGTTTGATCTTGTTTTCCACTATTCCTACCGTTACCGTTTCCGCAAGTCTTTATCGTTTTCCGAGTCCACATAGCGTACTTTTGTTTGCTTACCAAAGACACAGCCTATCTACAACATCTACGACTAGGAACGTACCCACGAGACTAGTTGCTTTGCTCCGACAGGCTGCTCATTAGGTTTTTGAAGTGCAGAAATTTTCGACAGGCGAAACCGGACTATCCGACCGAATCACACCGGACTATCCGGCTCAACCGGAGTCTCCGGCGCTATCAACCGGACTATCCGGCCCAGTTCTGTTATACGTTGCTGTACTCATTTGCATTGAGTAATATAGTTGAAAAAAAAGAGAAAAGAAAAGAGAATCAGTATAAAAAAAAGAGAAAAGAGCTACAAGCCTGACAAAAAGAGATATCGAAGTGTGCAATATTGGAGGCCTTGTTGTGTATAGCACTAGTAGATTGAGCAATCTTGTGCCTGTTCTATTTGAGCTATTACTAGCGTCTCTCTTGTGCATTGCAATATTCCTTTTCATAAGTTGCTTTGCCACGTTTATCTCCACTGTGTGTGTTTCTTGGGTATTTGTACGATCAGCACTAGGACTTGTTTGCGGTGTAGATAGGATACCATACCTATAGCTCCACCTTTACATAACCTGTGTGCCTTGTGATCGTTCTCTATACCTTTGATATTCACTTCATCACATCAAGTGCATCAGTCTTTGATTTCGTTTGGTAGAGCATCTCTATTCACTTTGGAATGATAAGATCTCCTTTCTTATTAGTTGTGAGTGAGTTGTGAGAGTTTCCACCATACAAATTCTGATTTTTGCACTAACCTACTAATCATGTCTACTAGTGATGATGATGTTGTGTACCAGAAAAAGAAGGATGAGGAGCTCGTCACTTGGCGTGTATATGAGGCTTTGAAATCCCACTTGACACATGTGTTTACTAACACGACAGATGCCATTGACAAGAAATCTTCAAGATATGAATATGAGATTGGATCAGCATGTTGGGACGGTTGATACTATCCAAACGCAAGTGGCTACGCTCAATGTCAATGTCACCGCTTTGCAGCAGTCCATTGAGGGTTTGACAGCCGCCTTACATAGAAGGGAAGATCCTCAACATGATGATGCCTTTGATGATTTCGATGAGGGTAGCGCTGTTGACGCTGCTCCACATGTTGGCAGGGGATGTGCTATTCCCCCTGTCCATGCACCTGCTCATGGTCGTGGGATTGCCCATCTTGGGCGTGGTCAACGTGTGCCCAATCAAGCTGCTGATGATGGTTTGGGCAAGCCAAAATTCTCAATTCCTAAGTTTGATGGTTCCATTGATCCTGGAGATTACCTCACCTGGGAGTTGAAGATTGAGAAACTTTGGCGCTTATTTGACTATCCAGAAGATAAGAAGGTCAAGCTTGCAGCATCTGAATTTGATGGTTATGCTTTACGTTGGTGGGATGCTCTGGTGCAACATAGGAGGGAGGACAACGAACTTCCTGTGAGGGATTGGCGCGAGATGAAGCAAATCATGAAAGCTCGTTTCGTACCAACCAACTACTTGCGATCAGTTTTTGATAAATGGACGCAACTGAAGCAAGGCACCATGATAGTTGATGAGTACTACATGGAGATGGAGATGCTTATGCAGCGTGCTAGAATTCGTGAGTCCATTGAGATGACCATGCAGTGATTCCTAAACAATTTGAAGTTACCAATCAAGAGCATTGTTCGTCATCACAAGTATGAGACCATGAATGAGTTGTTGCATCATGCTAGAGAGGCCGAATCCCAGTTGGCAGAAGAGGCAAAGTCACGTGCTCGTTTTCCGTCCTCCAGCAGATTTTCGGCCAGGTCTACACCTTCTACAACCGTGCCACCAGCTGCTGCTCCCTTTACACCATCGGCCAAGCCCGCAAGTACACCTTCGTTTGGTTCTAATGCTCGGAAACCCGCTGCTCCTGCTGCTAGCTCGGGTTCCAACATGTCTACTGCACGTACTCGTGATGTGGTGTGCCATACTTGTGGAGGAAGAGGTCACTACAAGAAAGATTGTCCAAACAGCAAGGTTATGTTTGTTAATGAACAAGGTGAAGTAGAAAGTGGAGATGAAGCTTCTGATGATGATATTGATGACGGCGAGGTTGGTGCTGATGCATATGCTGAGCGTGCACCCACTATTGTCGTATCTTCACGTGTACTTAGTGTGCAACCGGTTGAGGAATCCCAGCGTTGCAACTTGTTCCAAACAAAAGCTCTAGTTGGACCAAACAAAGCTTGCAAGGTAATTATTGATGGAGGTAGCTGCAGAAATCTTGCAAGTAAGGAACTATTTGCCAAACTGAATTTGACATACTTACCTCATCCCAAGCCATACTACATACAATGGTTGAGCAACTATGGTGAGATGAAGGTAAATCATATGGTACGTGTGAATTTTCAAATAGGGCCATACAAAAATTCTATTGATTTTGATGTGGTTCCTATGACTGTTTGTCACCTACTATTGGGTCGGCCTTGGCTCTATGATCGCCTTGTGCAACAGAATGGCCGAGCCAATACATATCACTTGGAATTCAAAGGAAAGAAGATTACTATGCAACCGATGACACCACAAGAAATTGTGAATGATTCTCGCCAGAAGATAGAGGTGAACTTGAAGGAAGATACTACCACTCGGCGAGACTGTGTCACAACTGTTCCTGATGTAATTGAGCCTAAATTGAGTGATATAACGAAAAGTGAGAGAGTGCCTGGGTTATTGATACTAGCCACCAAGGAGGATATGAGAGAGTTTCGTGAGGATCCTACAGCCATGCCACTTGTGCTCAAGTATAAGGGCGAGGTATTGGATTCTAACGACATGACCCCTATTTCTCTTGGTGTCTCCTCTGTTTTGCAGGACTTTGGGGATGTGTTTCCAGAAGACGTACCCGCAGGTTTGCCTCCATTGCGTGGTATAGAACATCAAGTAGACCTGATTCCTGGCGCCACACTTCCCAACCGTGCACCTTATAGGACTAATCCCGAAGAAACTAAGGAAATTCAGAAGCAAGTACAAGCGTTGCTGGATAAAGGGTACATCCGTGTCTCTCTTAGCCCTTGTGCTGTTCCTGTTATTTTAGTTCCTAAGAAAGATGGTACTTGGCGCATGTGTGTTGATTGTAGAGCGATTAATAACATCACTATTCGATATCATCATCCTATTCCACGCTTAGAGGATATGCTAGATGAATTGAGTGGTGCTGCTGTTTTCTCTAAAATTGACTTGCGTAGTGGTTATCATCAAATTAGGATGAAAGAAGGGGATGAATGGAAAACTTCTTTCAAAACTAAATTCGGTTTGTATGAGTGGTTAGTCATGCCGTTTGGTCTTACTAATGCACCTAGTACTTTCATGCGTTTGATGAATCATGTTTTGAGAGAGTTTATTGGTCGTTTTGTGGTTGTTTACTTTGATGATATACTTATATACAGCCACGCCGAATCTGAACATTGCACTCATATTAGACAAGTTTTACGTGATAATAAACTGTATGCTAATCTTGAGAAGTGTACATTTGCAAAAGATAAGGTCATATTCCTAGGATTTGTTGTTTCTAAGCATGGAGTAGAGGTAGATCAATCTAAAATTGAATCAATTCAGAATTGGCCTACTCCCATGAATGCTAGTCAAGTGCGTAGTTTCCACGGTCTCGCTGGTTTCTATAGGTGCTTTGTGAAAGATTTTAGCACCATTGCTGCACCATTAAATGATTTGACAAAGAAAGGTGTTCCTTTTGTGTGGGGCGTGGCCCAAGACATTGCTTTTGATACATTAAAACGTTTGCTTACTTCTGCACCATTACTTGCATTACCTGATTTTTCAAAGCAATTTGAAGTTGAATGTGATGCTAGTGGTATAGGCATAGGTGGCGTTTTGATGCAAGAGGGTCGGCCTATAGCTTATTTTTCTAAGAAATTGGCTGGTGCTCGTTTGAATTATTCTATCTATGATAAAGAATTGTATGCACTTGTTCGAGTACTTGAGGTTTGGCAACATTATTTGTGGCCAAAGGAATTCATCATACATTCTGATCATGAAGCATTGAAATACTTGAAAGCTCAATCAAACTTGCATAGAAGATTAGCTAAATGGGTTGAGTTCATTGAGTCTTTTCCTTACATCATTAACTATAAGAAGGGAAAAGAGAACGTTGTTGCTGGTGCTCTATCTAGGAAGAACATGCTATTAACCAATCTTGATGTTAAAATTCCTGGATTAGAAGCTATTTGTGCACTTTATGCAACTGACCATGATTTTGCTGAACCATATCGTTTGTGTGCTCTTAGAAACGCATGGGATAAGTATCATATACATGATGGATATTTGTTTCGAGCTAACAAACTATGTATTCCAGAATCGTCGTTGCGTTTGTTCTTAGTGCAGGAGTCACATGCTGGTGGTTTGATGGGTCACTTTGGGCGTGAGAAGACGTTGCTCATGCTTGCTAATCACTTTTATTGGCCCAAGATGAGGCGTGATGTGTACAGATTTGTGAGCCGATGTATTACATGCCACAAGTCGAAATCTAAGTTGAAGCCTCACGGTTTGTATACACCTCTCTCTGCACCGACTACTCCATGGGAAGACATTAGTATGGATTTTGTGCTAGGTCTACCTAAAACTCAGAGAGGTCATGATTCTATATTTGTGGTAGTGGATAGGTTCTCTAAGATGGCTCATTTTATTGCCTGCCACAAAAGCGACGATGCGTCGCATGTTGCTAACCTGTTTTTCAGGGACATCGTGAGATTACATGGAGTACCAAAGACGATTGTTTCTGACCGGGATGTGAAGTTCATGAGCTACTTTTGGAAGACCTTATGGGGAAAACTAGGAACGAAGTTGCTGTTCAGTACTACATGTCATCCCCAAACAGATGGGCAAACGGAGGTGGTGAATCGAACATTGTCACAGCTGCTAAGGACCATGATTAAAAAGAATCTGCGGGAGTGGGAAGAGTGTTTGCCACATGTTGAATTTGCTTACAACAGGGCTGTGCATTCAACTACTCAGCTTTGTCCTTTTGAGGTGGTGTATGGTTTCAAACCATTGACGCCACTTGATATGTTGCCTCTGCCATTACATGAGAGAGTTGATATGGAGGCATCAAAACGTGCTGATTATGTGAAGAAAATACATGAGAAGACTCGAGAGGCTATTGAGAAGAAAGGCAAGAACATTGCTGCTGCAAGGAATCAAGCAAGGAAAGAAGTGTTGTTTGAGCCTGGAGATATGGTTTGGGTGCATCTACGCAAGGATAGGTTTCCACTACTTCGAAAGTCCAAATTGAAGCCACGTGGTGCTGGTCCTTACAAGGTGTTAGCCAAGATTAATGATAACGCCTACTCGGTGGATATACCTATTGAGGAGTTTGGTGGAGTTAGCAATAGCTTCAACGTTGCTGATTTGTCACCATACGCTAGAGAAGACCTTGGAGCGTCGAGGTCGACGCCTTTTGAAGGGGCGGGGAGATGATGAGGACATCCCTACAATTACACCTACCCCAATGACTACTGAAGATGCTACAACTGTCGTAAGACAGAATCAGTCCAATGAGATTAGAATTGGACCTATTACAAGAGCTCGTGCTAAGCTACTAGATCAACAAGTCAATTTACTCCTAAACAAATCTGGTACATTGATTGATGAGAACATTATACTGCCTAAGTCTATGCATTTATGTATGATCAGGTTCGTTGGAGAAACAAGCATGGCGCGAGGAGGAGAAGGGTTACAAGAGAAGCCCAACATGATGATCGCCCAAGGATGCGCGAGGGAGGAGTGGGAGGAAGACACAAGCGAAGATCATCAAGACGGAGGCAAAAAGATCTGCCACGACCGGAGTGTCCGGCCGGATCCACCCAGACTGTCCGGCCTGGTCGAGAGGCAAACTGACGTGGATATTCTGTCTGCCAGTTCGGATACTATCCGGACATCACCCGGAAACTTCAAAGTTTCCGGCCAGACCGGACTGTCCGGCACACTCCACCTGGAGTGTCCGGCCTGACCGGACTGTCCGGCTGATTTCGACCGGAGTGTCCGCCCGCCGACCGAATCTGGTCCGAGTCGGTTTGTATCAGTTTGAGTCGTTTGCGTTTAGTTTCGGTTTCTGGTCGCTCCAGCTGCCCTTATAAGCCCTGGGACGACCCCTAGTTAGGTTTCAGACCACGTTAAAATATTTTGGAGTTGTTTCTTTCATAGAACCTCTAGAATTACCCTGTGTTCGAATCTACCAACTATAATTGAGTGTGATCTGTTGTTCCATTGGGAATTAGTAGATTGCATACTACCGTTCGTGGTCACGGCTGCGTGCGCAAGAGTGTGGTGTTGTGAATATCCTACAAGGTTCGAGATCTGTTGCACTGGCATCAGGGATCGAGCGGGAGAGATCATAGCTACGCACTAGTTATCTACCATCCACCATCATCATCACCATCCGCTTACTAAGAAGATCGGGCCACCCCATATCACCTTATCTCACCACAAATTCACAATGTTGATTTTTTTATAAGTGTTGCTTCCCTTTCATGGATGTTTCCTTATTTGCAAGTTTAGCTTGTTGGTAATTCTATGCTTGTGCAACATGCTCAAGTTAATTTAGTTCAAGGCAATATGTGAGTGCAACTTCTATATATGGTGCGCATATCTGCATGTGTGTTACCCATAAATCTCCAAACAAGAGAATCATGGATGACACCATACTTTATATTTTATTCAAAACCACTCAACTAAGGATACAAGATAATGCTCTAAGAGCTCTTCAAACTTTAGGAAAATTGACACCTAATGGATGCAAGCAAAAACTCTTAATGATCATAGACTAGATGCAAAATATGAAAACTAAAAAGCATAAAGTATGGTGGAACTACCCCAAGCTTAGAGTTGTTGTAGTAGGTTTCTAGCGGATAGCCTTCAGAACCTCGTCGTTGGTGGTGTTTTTGATCTTCAGCAAGGCTTCACACATCCTATTATTAATTTTCACTTGATCTTCCCACTTGGTCTTGTAATTATGGATTTCCTTTTCCAGTCTTTTTATAATCTCAAAGCAACCCTTAGAGGTTGCTTGCATGTTCCTGGCAAACTTTGTGTTTACCGCCTCCTTGTAATCCTGCAATAGTGAGATGTGATGGCAAGAGCCAGAAAAGATCCTATCCTCATAAGCAATTTGTCGATGCAATAAATCGATCTGAGCTTGAAGATCCGTGTCAGTCATGTCCCTTAAGCGAGGTCCTTCAATCTCCCTCATCCTTGCAACTCCATCTTCAAACTAGTTTCTCCATATGGCATTGTTTCTCCGGTCTTCCCCTCTCCATGGAACCTGGCTTCTTGGTGGAGGACTCCACTCGGGGGTTATGGTGGGTGCACACGGGAATCCTCCATCTGGGGTGCTCCACCTTGAAGACATGCCTTGATGTAAGGTAAGATCTGGAAGAAATAGGTAGAAGACAAATTTCGCTCGAAAAGACTCGATGCGAGATTAGATTGACAAAGAGGAGTATATATAGATGGTTTTTAGGGTAAGACGAAGCGTTGAGGGAGAAACGGAAGCAAAACTGACTTCGGAAGAGGGAAAGACCTCGGGTGGCATGCCCGGGGGGTGGGCACAGCACCTGGTCTCTTTCCCTCCTCGGGGCTCCGTTTCGTCCAATTCTTTCACAACACTCGTTAATTTTCCAAAATAATGACTTTCCTAAAATATGAAGATATTCCGAGATAGTTACACACCTCCTTTTGACTTTTGGTGATTTTGAGTATCTGGCAGGGGATAATTTTTCACAATTATGGCTTCTGGAGTTTGGAGATTCATTACTTCAACCCTTTTGGCAAATGTTTGGCCTGCAATATAATGTTTAAGACGTTTTCCATTAACTACATTAGGTTTACTGTTGAAGTCTCAATGAAGACGAATGGCTCCGGAGCGGTACAACTCCTACACAACTAATGGACCCTGCCATCTTGAGGCTAACTTTCCTGCAGAAAACTTGAAAGGAGAGTTGAAAAACAACACTTGATATCCTACTTTGAATTCCTTTCTTTTTATTTTCTTATCATGCCAAAATTTTACTTTCTCTTTAAATAGTCTAGCACTTTCATATGCTTCATTCCTCCATTCATCTAACAAGCTTTAATCAAGAGTTTTTCTCTCCAGCGGTTTTAAAATCAAAGTTGAGTTGTTTAACAACCCATCTAGCTTTATGTTCTAATCCAACTAGAAGATGACATGCTTTTCCATAGACCATTTTATTAGGAGACAAGCCCATATGATTTTTAAGAGCAGTTATATAAGCCCATAAAGCATCATTAATTTTAGTTGGCCAATCTGATCTAGCTTTAATAACTGTCTTTTCCAATATGAGTTTAATTTCCCTATTGCTTAATTCAACTTTCCCACTAGTTTGAGGATGATATGTAGAAGCAATTCTATGATTAACACCATATTTAGCTAGAGTTTTTCTAAATACTCCATGAATAAAATGAGAACCACCATCAGTGATTAAAAACCTAGGTACTCCAAACCTGGGAAAGATGAAGTCTTTAAGCATCTTCATTGCTGTGACATGGTTTGCACTTTTTGTTGGAATTGCCTCAACCCACTTTGTAACATAATCCACTACAACCAAAATATGAGTATGTTTTGTTTTTGATCGGGGAAATGGTCCCTAAAAGTCAAACCCACATACATCAAATGGTTCAAGAGGCAGTGAATAGTTAATAGGCATTTCATTTCTCTTACTAATATTTCCAACACGTTGGCACTTGTCACAAGCTTTAACATGATTAGCACAATCTATAAATAAAGGAGGCCAATAAAAACTAGATTGTAATACCTTTACAGCAGTGCGGTCTCCTGCATGATGTCCTCCATAAGGACTGTCATGACAATCTCAAACTCAGGGACACAACGTCTAATAATACCATCCACACTTTTCTTATAAAGAAATGGGTCATCCCAAAAATAATGTCTAAGATCATAAAAGAATTTCTTCCTTTGTTGGTGTGTGAAATGTGGAGGAATTACTTTTCCAACTATCAAGTTAGCATAATCAACAAACCATGGTGAAGCCACTCTAGCAGCAGATACATTAATGTTTGCTAGTTGTTCATTTGCAAAGTTATCATTAATAGAAATAGGATCGACCGGAATGTTTTCCATTCTTGATAAATGATCAGCTACCGGGTTGTCCTCACCTTTCCTATCTACAATATGTAGGTCAAATTCTTGAAGTAAAAGAACCCATCTTATGAGTCTAGGCTTAGCATATTTTTTATTCATAAGGTATTTAATAGCAGAATGATCAGTGTGTACTATTACCTTAGAGTCTACGATGTAAGATCTAAATTATCACATGCAAAAAGTACAACCAAGAATTCTTTTTCAGTTGTAGCATAATTTCTTTGAGCACCATCAAGAGTCTTACTAGCATAATATATCACATTAAGTTTTTTATCAACTCTTTGTCCTAAAAGTGCTCCTACAGCATAGTCATTGGCATCACACATGATTTCAAAAGGCAAATTGCAATTAGGAGGTTGAATTATAGGAGCACTTATTAAAGCTTTCTTTAAAATATCAAAACACTCTATGATATGGGGTGGCCCGATCTTCTCAGTAAGCGGATGGCGGTAATGATGGTGGATGATAGATAACTAGCGCGTAGCTATGATCTCTCCTGCTCGATCCCTGATGCCAGTGCAACAGATCTCGAACCTTGTAGGATATTCACAACACCACACTCTTGCGCACGCAGCCGTGACCACGAACGGTAGTATGCAATCTACTAATTCCCAATGGAACAACAGATCACACTCAATTATAGTTGGTAGATTCGAACACAGGGTAATTCTAGACGTTCTATGAAAGAAACAACTCCAAAATATTTTAACGTGGTCTAAAGGCTAAAGCTAGAGCGCCCTCATCTATTTAAGGGTCTGGGAGGCGGCGGCCTAAGGGTGGATCCGAGTTGGTCCCACCCACCTATGGATACAAACCGACCCAACTTGGGTTCGGTTAAACTGACTCTACCGTGGCAGAATTGTAGTTGCTTTCTCTGCCGCGGTAGCCTGCATTGGCAGAGAAGGACTTGATTTTCCTGCCGCGGCATCCTGCCATGGCAGAGAAACGAGGCTTTTCTCTGCCGCGGCAGAGAACTCCTTCCTCTTGTTGATCTTCGTCTTGGACAGTTCCTTGCGCTTCCTCCCTCTCCTCCCTCGCGCATTCTTCATTGATCAACATGCCTTGTTCCATTAGCTCCTCGCTCCGTGCTACGCCTTCTTCTCCTAAGTACCTGATCATGCAATAATTCAAAGACTTAGGTAGTATAAATTCTCATTATTTAAAACACCAGGTTCATTAAGAAACAAGTTCACCTGTTGTTCTAGTAGCTTAGCACGAGCTCTTGTGATTGGTCCAATCCTTATCTCATTGGATTGATCCTTCTTTGCAATTGGAACATCTTCATTAGCAATTAGGGTAGGTGTAACTGTAGGGATGCCCTCATCATCTCCCCCCTTCAAAAGGCGTCGACCTCGACGCTCTAAGGTCTTCTCCAGCATATGGTGATAAATCAGCAATGTTGAAGCTGTTGCTAGCACCACCAAACTCCTCAATAGGTATATCAACTGAGTAGGCATTATCATTAATTTTGGCGAGCACTTTGTAAGGACCAGCACCCCATGGCTTCAACTTGGACTTGCGAAGTAGTGGAAATCTGTCCTTGCGTAGATGCACCCAAACCATATCTCCAGGCTCGAACAACACTTCTTTTCTTGCTTGATTCCTTGCAGCAGCAATGTTCTTGCCTTTCTTCTCAATAGCCTCTCGAGTCTTCTCATGTATTTTCTTCACATAATCAACACGTTTTGATGCCTCCATATCAACTCTCTCATGTAATGGCAGAGGCAACATATCAAGTGGCGTCAATGTCTTGAAGCCATAGACCACCTCAAAAGGACAAAGCTGAGTAGTTGAATGCACAACCCTGTTGTAAGCGAACTCAACATGTGGCAAACACTCTTCCCACTCCCGCAGATTCTTTTTAATCATGGTCCTTAGCAGCTGTGACAATGTTCTATTCACCACCTCCGTTTGACCATCTGTTTGGGGATGACATGTAGTACTGAATAGCAGCTTCGTTCCTAGCTTCCCCCATAAGGTCTTCCAAAAGTAGCTCATGAACTTCACATCATGGTCAGAAACAATCGTCTTAGGTACTCCATGTAATCTCACGATGTCCCAGAAAAATAGGTTAGCAACATGCGACGCATCGTCGCTTTTGTGGCAGGCAATAAAATGAGCCATTTTAGAGAACCTATCCACTACCACAAATATTGAATCATGACCTCTCTGAGTTTTAGGTAGACCTAGCACAAAATCCATACTAATGTCTTCCCATGGAGTAGTCGGTGCAGAGAGAGGTGTATACAAACCGTGAGGCTTCAGCTTGGATTTCGACTTGTGGCAAGTAATGCATCTGCTCACAAATCTGTACACATCACGCCTCATCTTGGGCCAATAAAAGTGATCAGCGAGCATGAGCAACGTCTTCTCATGCCCAAGTGACCCATCAAACCACCAGCATGTGATTCCTGCACTAAGAACAAACGCAACGACGATTCTGAAATACATAGTTTGTTAGCTCGAAACAAATATCCATCATGTATATCATACTTATCCCATGCGTTTCTAAGAGCACATAAACGATATGGTTCAGCAAAATCATGGTCAGTTGCATAAAGTGCACAAATAGCTTCTACCAGGAATTTTAACATCAAGATTGGTTAAGAGCATATTCTTCCTAGATAGAGCATCAGCAACAACATTCTCTTTTCCCTTTTTATAGTCAATGATGTAAGGAAAAGACTCAATGAACTCAACCCATTTAGCTAATCTTCTATGCAAGTTTGATTGAGCTTTCAAGTATTTCAAAGCTTCATGATCAGAATGTATGATGAATTCCTTTGGCCACAAATAATGTTGCCAAACTTCAACTACTCTCACAAGTGCATACAATTCTTTATCATAGATTGAATAATTCAAACGAGCACCAGTCAATTTCTTAGAAAAATAAGCTATAGGCCGACCCTCTTGCATCAAAACGCCACCTATGCCTATACCACTAGCATAACATTCAACTTCAAATTGCTTCGAAAAATCAGGTAATGCAAGCAATGGTGCAGAAGTAAGCAAACGTTTCAATGTATCAAATGCAATGTCTTGGGCCGCGCCCCATACAAAAGGCACACCTTTCTTTGTCAAATCATTAAATGGTGTAGCAATGGTGTTAAAATCTTTCACAAAGCGCCTATAAAAACCAGCGAGACCGTGGAAACTACGCACTTGACTTACATTCATTGGAGTAGGCCAATTCTGAATTGATTCGATTTTAGATTGATCTACCTCTACTCCATGCTTAGAAACAACAAATCCTAGGAATATGACCTTATCTTTTGCAAATGTACATTTCTCAAGATTAGCATACAGTTTATTATCACGTAACACTTGCAAAACTTGTCTAATATGAGTGCAATGTTCAGATTCGGTGTGGCTGTATAAGAGTATGTCATCAAAGTAAACAACCACCAAACGACCAATAAACTCTCTCAAAACATGATTCATCAAACGCATGAAAGTACTAGGTGCATTAGTATGACCAAACGGCATGACTAACCACTCATACAAGCCGAATTTAGTTTTGAAAGCACTTCTCCATTCATCCCCTTCTTTCATCCTAATTTGATGATAACCACTACGCAAGTCAATTTTAGAGAAAACAGCAACACCACTCAATTCATCTAGCATATCCTCTAAGCGTGGAATAGGATGACGATATCGAATAGTGATGTTATTAATCGCTCTACAGTTAACACACATGCGCCATGTACCATCTTTCTTAGGAACTAAAATAGCAGGAACAACACAAGGGCTAAGAGAGACACGGATGTACCCTTTATCCAGCAACGCTTGTACTTGCTTCTGAATTTCCTTAGTTTCTTTGGGATTAGTCCTATAAGGTGCACGGTTGGGAAGTGTGGCACCAGGAATCAGGTCTACTTGATGTTCTATACCACGCAATGGAGGCAAACCTGCGGGTACGTCTTCTGGAAACACATCCCCAAAGTCCTGCAAAACAGAGGAGACACCAAGAGAAATAGGGGTCATGTCGTTAGAATCCAATACCTCGCCCTTATACATGAGCACAAGTGGCATGGCTGTAGGATCCTCACGAAACTCTCTCATATCCTCCTTGGTGGCTAGTATCAATAAACCGGGCACTCTCTCACTTTTTGTTATATCACTCAATTTAGGCTCAATTACATCAGGAACAGCTGTCATGCAATCTCGCCGAGTGGTAGTATCTTCCTTCAAGTTCACCTCTATCTTCTGGCGAGAATCATTCACAATTTCTTGTGGTGTCATTGGCTGCATAGTAATCTTCTTTCCTTTGAATTCCAAGTGATATGTATTGGCTCGGCCATTATGTTGCACATGACGATCATAGAGCCAAGGCCGACCTAATAGTAGGTGACAAACCATTGTATGTAGTATGGCTTGGGATGAGGTAAGTATGTCAAATTCAGTTTGGCACATAGTTCCTTACTTGCAAGATTTCTGCACCTACCTCCATCAATAATGACCTTGCAAGCTTTATTTGGTCCAACTAGAGCCTTTGTTTGGAACAAGTTGCAACGCTGGGATTCCTCAACCGGTTGCACACTAAGTACACGTGAAGACACGACAATAGTTGGTGCACGCTCAGCATATGCATCATCACCATCTTCGTCGTCATCAATATCATGGTCAGAAGCTTCATCTCCACTCTCTACTTCTCCTTGTTCGTTGACAAACATAACCTTGCTGTTTGGACAATCCTTCTTATAGTGACCTCTACCTCCACAAGTATGGCACACCACATCACGAGTACGTGTCGTAGACATGTTGGAACCCGAGCTAGCAGCAGGAGCAGCGGGTTTCCGAGCATTAGAACCAAACGAAGGTGTACTTGCTGGTTTGGCCGATGGTGTAAACGGGACAGCAGCTGGTGGTGTGACTGTAGGAGGAATAGATCTGGCCGAAAATCTGCTGGAGGATGGAAAACGAGCGGGTGACTTTGCCTCTTCTCCAACTGGGATTCGTCCTCTCTAGCATGGTGCAATAGCTCATTCATGGTCTCATACTTGTGATGACGCACTATGCTCTTGATTGGCAACTTCAGATTGTTTAGGAATCGCTGCATGGTCATCTCAATGGACTCGCGAACTCGAGCACGCTGCATAAGTAGCTCCATCTCCATGTAGTACTCATCTACTGTCATTGTGCCTTGCTTCAATTGCGTCAATTTATCAAAAACTGATCACAAGTAGTTGGTTGGTACGAAACGAGCTTTCATGATTCGCTTCATCTCGCGCCAATCCATCACAGGAAGTTCATTGTCCTTCCTCCTATGTTGCACAAGAGCATCCCACCAACGCAAAGCATAACCATCAAATTCAGATGCTGCAAGCTTGACCTTCTTATCTTCTGGATAGTCAAATAAGCGCCAGAGTTTCTCAATCTTCAACTCCCATGTGAGGTAGTCTTCAGGATCAATAGAACCATCAAACTTAGGAATTTAAAATTTTGGCTTGCCCAAACCATCATCAGCTTGGTTGGGAACACGTTGACCACGCCCATGGGGGGCAAACCCACGACCATGAGCAGGTGCATGGGCAGGGGGAATAGCACGTCCCCTTCCAACATGTGGAGTAGCATCCACAGCGCTACCCTCATCGAAATCATCAAAGGCATCATCATGTTGAGGATCTTCCCTTCTATGTAAGGCGGCTGTCAAACCCTCAATGGACCGCTGCAAAGTGGTGATATTGACATTGAGCGTAGCCACTTGCATTGGAATAGTATCAACCGCCCCAACATGCTGATCCAATCTCATATTCATATCTTGGAGATTCTGGTCAATGGCATCTGTCGTGTTAGTAAACACACGTGTCAAGCGGGATTTCAAAGCCTCATATTCACGCCAATTGACGAGCTCCTCATCCTTCTTTTTCTGCATCACAACATCATCATCACTAGAAGACATGATTAGTAGGTTAGTGCAAAAATCAAAATCTGTATGGTGGAACTCTCACAGCTCACTCACAACTAATAAGAAAGGAGATCTTACCGTTCCAAAGTGAATAGAGATGCTCTACCAAACGAAATCAAAAACTGATGCACTGATGTGATGAAGTGAATATCAAAGGTATAGAGAACGATCGTAGGGCACACAGGTTATTTATGGTGGAACTGTAGGTATGGTACTAACTACACCGCAAACAAGTCCTAGTGCTGATCGTACAAATACCCAAGAAACACACTCGTGGAGAAAAACGTGGCAATGCAACTATGAAGGGCGTTGCACTACGCTCGAGAGACACTAGCAAAGGTCAAAGTAAATAGGCACAAGATTGCTCAATCTACCGGTGCACAAAGATATCACTAGGCCTCTTGCTCAAATTCTCTTTTTCCACAATTTTTCTTTTTCTTTTGTATAGCTCTTTTTTTTTGCTTTTTATGTTGCTATATTGCTTTTTCTTTGATTTTATAGATCACACACGGCCAATTGCAAAGTACAACACCAAAATCCTAAGAGCAGCCTGTAGGAGCAGAAACTAGTCTCAATGGGCAAGTTCCTACACCTATGTAATAGATTGGTTGTGGCTAAGGTTAAGGAAAAGTGCAAATTTGATCACACTTTGTAATAATTCCTGTTGTGGCAGAAAAACAGACCAAAATCGTGTCGTGGCAGAAAATCCTGCCGCGGTAGAAAAACACGTCAAAAACGTGCCGCGGTAGCGAATCCGAGTCGTGGCAGAACAGGACTCGTGGCAGAGAAACGGGCCGTTTCTGTGCCGCGGCAGAGTCGGTAGGAATTTTTTTTAATTCCGACTCGGCCAAGAGTAGATGACTAGGACTCTTAGAGTAGATCGGATCTGACTTGATGGTGGCAGAAACAATGGTGGAAATCAACTAAAAACGACTAGAAAACAAATCTACGAACAATAGATCTAGATCTAAACTAAAGGATGAACACGACCAACAACTATTACTTGTCTACGATGCAATCTAGTCTATGACAACTCTTTTTGTGGGCCTTTTTCTGTATAGGACTAAAACACTCTCTAATCTATGGATGGATTTGTGGATGCTTACCAAGGCAACGAGGAAATCTGATACCAAGATGATAAGGGGTGGCCCGATCTTCTCAGTAAGCGGATGGCAGTGATGATGGTGTTTGATAGATAACTAGCGCGTAGCTATGATCTCTCCTGCTCGATCCCTGATGCCAGTGCAACAGATCTCGAACCTTGTAGGATATTCACAACACCACACTCTTGCGCACGCAGCCGTGACCACGAATGGTAGTATGCAATCTACTAATTCCGAATGGAACAACAGATCACACTCAATTATAGTTGGTAGATTCAAACACAGGGTAATTCCAGAGGTTCTATGAAAGAAACAACTCCAAAATATTTTAACGTGGTCTAAAGGCTAAAGCTAGAGCGCCCTCATCTATTTAAGGGTCTGGGAGGCGGCGGCCTAAGGGTGGATCCGAGTTGGTCCCACCCACCTATGGATACAAGCCGACCCAACTTGGCTTCGGTCAAACTGACTCTGCCGTGGCAGAGTTGTAGTTGCTTTCTCTGCCGTGGCAGCCTACCATGGCAGAGAAGGACTCGGTTTTCCTGCCGCGGCATCCTGCCATGGCAGAGAAACGAGGCTTTTTCTGCCGTGGCAGAGAACTCCTTCCTCTTGTTGATCTTTGTCTTGGACAGTTCCTTGCGCTTCCTCCCTCTCCTCCCTCACGCATTCTTCATTGATCAACACGCCTTGTTCCATTAGCTCGTCGCTCCGTGCTACGCCTTCTTATCCTAAGTACCTGATCATGCAATAATTCAAAGACTTAGGTAGTATAAAATTCTCATTAATTAAACACCAGGTTCATTAAGAAACAAGTTCACCTGCTGTTCTAGTAGCTTAGCACGAGCTCTTGTGATTGGTCCAATCCTTATCTCATTGGATTGATCCTTCTTTGCAATTGGAACATCTTCATTAGCAATTGGGGTAGGTGTAACTGTAGGGATGTCCTCATCACTCTACACAATCGTCATTAAAATAAAATAGAACGTCTTTTTGCAAAAGATTTGTTAGAGGCTTGGATATTTTAGAAAAGTCTCTGATAAATCTTCTATAGAAACCAGCATGACCAAGAAAACTTCTTATACCTCTTATATCTCGAGGACATGGTAGTTTCTCTATTGCTTCTATCTTGGCGCGGTCCACTTCAATGCCTCTTCCTGAAACTCGGTGTCCAAGAACAACACCTTCTGCCACCATGAAATGGCACTTCTCCCAATTTAGGACTAAATGTTGGTCCTCGTAGCGTTGCAAAACTTTGTTAAGATTGAACAAGCAGTTTTCCAAAGAGGTACCTATACACAGAAAAATCATCCATAAATACTTCTATAATTTTCTCAATATAATCAGCAAATATAGCATTCATGCATCTTTGAAACATAGCAGGAGCATTACACAAACCAAATGGCATTCTCCTATAAGCATAAGTACGAAAGGGACACGTGAAAGTAGTTTTCTCTTGATCATCTTTGTGTACCGGAATCTGTGAGAAACCTGAATAACCATCTAAATAACAAAAGTGAGAGTGTTTTGATGATCTTTCAAGCATTTGATCAATAAATGGTAAAGGATAATGATCCTTGCGAGTTGCCTTATTATGTTTTCTATAATCATTAGGCATTCTATGACCAGTAACAGTATGTTGAGCAACAAGTTCATTTTCATCATTTGGAACCACAATGATTCCACCCTTTTTAGGCACACAATTGACATGACTTACCCATTTACTATCAGCTATGGGATAGATAATACCTGCCTCAATGAGTCTGATTACCTCTTTTCTTACCACTTCTTTAATTTTTGGATGAAGATGGCGTTGATAGTCAACAACAGGCTTTGCATCTTCTTCCAAATTAATCTTATGCATGCATAAAGCATGACTTATACCTTTCAAATCATCAAGTGAATAGCCAATGGTTGGCCTATGAGCTCTCAATACTTCTACTAGTTGTGATTCTTCTTCATCTAAAAGATTAGCACTAATAATAACAGGATATCTTTTTCTAATCATCAAGAAATGCATATTTCATATCTTCAGGCAATGGTTTAAGTTCAAAACTTGGATCTCCTTTAGGTGGTGGTAGTTCTCCAAGATTATAAGGTGGAATATGTAATTGTAGTTGTTGTGGTTGTTGGGACAGTATTTGTTCTAGAGCTTCTTTCTCTTCATCATTCAACGGCTCCTCTTGATTTAGCACATATTGATGAGGACATCCATACTATTCCACTATCTCCTACTCCTATTCACAATGAAGATGTTGCTGCAAAGAACAAGTCCAATGAAATCAGGATTGGACCCATTACAAGAGCTCGTGCAAAGCTGATTGAGCAACAGGTGAATTCACTCTTAATTGAACCTGATGTTTTACTTAATGAGAACTTTATACTACCTAAGTCTATGTGATGAGGGCAAACCTCGTGGGTGGCTCGATCTTCACGGATCTCGTGGTCAAATCGATGGGAAAGCGAGGGGGAAGGGAGAAGGTAGCGGAAGCGGACGCACACCTCGCGAAGAACACGGTGAACACACGCAAAACACACACGATACAAGGCCGATTGCTCTCATCGGTGGCCACTGGTCCGATAGAATCCTCGCAAGGAAAAATCGGTCAACGTGCTCCCGTCAATCCCAAGCGGAGAGGGAAGAACACCTTGGAGAGGGTCTTGACGTCTTGGCAAAGGGACACCGATGCCAAGGCCTTGTACAACGAGGGAGGCGCGATGCAAACTCCAACGAGGTGGTGACGATAGTCGATCCCCTTTGGCAGAAGGGGATGAGGCAAAACTAGAGATTCCACAAGGGGGTTGTCTTTAGTCTATCATCTTTGCCTAAGGGATACAATGAGGGGTGGGGGCTCTATTTATAGGCCAGCCACAAGTTCAGGGGTAGTTTGGGCATAAAACTAGGGTTTGGTGCGAAATAGAGGGGTACATGGGACAAGGGCCCAGCTGTTGGCTCGCAGGCCCATCACTTGGGCCGGACAGTCCGGGTCGTAGTGACCGAACAGTCCAGGGTAGCCGGACACTCCGGGTAGTGTCCGAACTGGCCTTCTCAATGTCCACGCCAGGTTGGGGCTAGGGCAGGCCGGACACTCCGGCTGCGCCGGACACTCCGGCTGGATTCGGGCGGACTCTCCGGGGCGATGACGGCGGAGACTCTCATTCTGGAGCTGGCTGCTCCCGGTCCATCTTCTTAGTTGACTTGGGGACGATCTTGGGGACTTGGTGTTGTGGATGTAGTAGCGTCCGCAGCATGGGCTGCATCACTATGCATCTTTGTATGATCAGGTTTATTGATAACCCAAGCGTTGCGCGAGGAGGAGGAGAGTTGCAGCAAGAAGGACAAGCGCTGATTTCCAATATCAACAAGTGCGCGAGGGAGGAGCGGGAGGCAGGCGCACTAGGACGCAATGAGGAAATCACGTATGAGCAAGAGCGAGAGATGGCGCACCAAGAATTACATGTTTGAGGTGTTCCGCGATGTTTGGACTGCGTGCCAATAACGCCGAACCCATATATGGGTCGGTATGTATCATTTTGAGTCGAACCGAGTCAGTTTGGGCCAAGTTATGGCTGTTTTTAGGCCCGTTTAGAGGGGAGGACGCCCCAGCCCTCATATAAACCTCCGTAGCCGTCACAAGTTAGGGTTTAGACCACGTTAAAATATTTTGGAGTTGTTTCTTTCATAGAACCTCTGGAATTACCCTGTGTTCGAATCTACCAACTATAATTGAGTGTGATCTGTTGTTCCATTGGGAATTAGTAGATTGCATACTACCGTTCGTGGTCAGGGCTGCGTGCGCAAGAGTGTGGTGTTGTGAATATCCTACAAGGTTCGAGATCTGTTGCGCTGGCATCAGGGATCGAGCGGGAGAGATCATAGCTACGCACTAGTTATCTATCATCCACCATCATCATCGCCATCCGCTTACTGAGAACATCGGGCCACCCCATATCCATCCATAGATTAGTTGTTTTTGTCCTATACAGAAAAAGCCACACAAAAATATTAGGGTTCATAGTTCATTGCCATAGCCTAGATAACACTGTTCGTGAGTTCTAGTTGCTGATCGTAATCCTTTTGTGTAGCCTTTGTTCTAAATCTGAGTCGTAGTTTTTGTCTGTTTTTGATCCGTTGTCGGAGTCCCTAGACTATTTCTAGACTGTTCGTCGTGTTCTTGAGTCTTAGATCTAGTAGATCTGTTTTCTTTTAGTCTCAGGTCGTAGGTCCGTTTGAAAGAAGGAGAAAAAAAGCAAACCATTGGATCTAGACTTGTACTGAGTTTGCTTCACGTTGAAGGCAAAAAAAAAATCGGCTCGTTGCCTCACGCCTGACCGTAGACGCGTCTGTGCTGCAGCGTGAAAAAAAAATCCGAAAAAAAAAATTTCGGGCCGTCGCTGTACCACAGACAGCTGTGTCCTCATACGAGAAATTTTTGTCTGCCGACATCCTGCCGCGGTAGGATTTTAGACCGATTTTCTGCCATGGCAGAGACCAATTCTCAGGTCAATTTTTTTTCTTTTTTGTTTTTTTACTGAGTCCACATAGCGCACCTATCCTTGTGAGCCTTAGTTAACCTTTCTTTGTGTCTAAAACTATCCTACGAGACTAGTGTGCTTAGTGCTCTGCGGGCTGCTCAGTTTCGCAATCTTGTGCCCGTTTCGTTGAGACATTGCAACACGAGCATTCCTCCGACATACCTTATTTTATTGAGCTCATTTTCATAGGTGCAATTGCCCAATTTATCTCCACCGTGTGTGTTTCCGTGGGTCTTTGTCATACGATCATCACTAGGACTTGTTTGCGGTGTAGTTAGGATACCATACCTACAGCTCCACCATAAATACCCTGTGTGCCCTGTGATCGTTCTCTATACCTTTGATATTCACTTCATCACATCAGTGCATCGGTTTTTGATTTCGTTTGGTAGATCATCTCTATTCACTTTGGAACGGTAAGATCTCCTTTCTTATTAGTTGTGAGTGAGCTGTGAGAGTTCCACCATACAGATTTTGATTTTTGTGCACTAACCTACTAATCATGTCTTCTAGTGATGATGATGTTGTGATGCAGAAAAAGAAGGATGAGGAGCTTGTTAATTGGCGTGAATATGCGGCTTTGAAGTCCCACTTGACACGTGTGTTTACTAACACGACAGATGCCATTAACAAGAATCTCCAGGATATGAATATGAGATTGGATCAGCATGTTGGAACGGTTGATACTATTCAAACCCAAGTGGCTACGCTCAATGTTAATGTCACCACTTTGCAGCGTTCCATTGAGGGTTTAACAGCCGTTTTACATAGAAGGGAAGATCCTCAACATGATGATGCCTTTGATGATTTCGATGAGGGTAGCGCTGTGGATGCTGCTCCACATGTTGGCAGGGGACGTGCTATTCCCCCTACCCATGCACCTGCTCATGGCCGTGGGTTTGCCCTTCTTGGGCGTGCTCAATGTGTTCACAATCAAGTTGCTGATGATGGTTTGGGCAAGCCAAAGTTTTCGATCCCCAAGTTTGATGGTTCCATTGATCCTAAAGATTACCTCACATGGGAGTTGAAGATTGAGAAACTCTGGCGCTTATTTGACTATCCAAAAGACAAGAAGGTCAAGCTTGCAGCATCTGAATTTGATGGTTATGCTTTGCGTTGGTGGGATGCTCTTGTGCAACATAGGAGGGAGGACAATGAACTTCCTGTAATGGATTGGCGCGAGATGAAGAAAATCATGAAGGCTCGTTTCGTTCCAACCAACTACTTGCGATCAGTTTTTGATAAATTGACACAATTGAAGCAAGGAACAATGACAGTAGATGAGTACTACATGGAGATGGAGCTGCTTATGCAGCGTGCTCGAGTCCATTGAGATGACCATGCAGCGAGTCCTGAACAATCTGAAGTTGCCAATCAAGAGCATAGTGCGTCATCACAAG
The DNA here is from genome assembly GCA_910589775.1 of Avena eriantha. Taxonomy (NCBI): domain Eukaryota; kingdom Viridiplantae; phylum Streptophyta; class Magnoliopsida; order Poales; family Poaceae; genus Avena; species Avena eriantha. Next base: position 174,310,963 of record OU342740.1, on the reverse strand, counting down.
TATGAGACCATGAATGAGCTATTACACCATGCTAGAGAGGCTGAATCCCAGTTGGCAGAAGAGGCAAAGTCACGCGCTCGTTTTCCATCCTCCAGCAGATTTTCAGCCAGATCTATTCCTCCTACAGTCACGCCACCAGCTGCTGTTCCGTTTACACCATCGGCCAAACCAGCAAGTACACCTTCGTTTGGTTCTAATGCTCGGAAACCCGTTGCCCCTGCTGCTAGCTCGGGTTCCAACATGTCTACTGCACGTACTCGTGATGTGGTGTGCCATACTTGTGGAGGCAGAGGTCACTACAAGAAGGATTGTCCAAACAGTAAGGTTATGTTTGTTAATGAACAAGGTGAAGTAGAAAGTGGAGATGAAGCTTCTGATGATGATATTGATGATGGCGAGGATGGTGTTGATGCATATGCTGAGCGTGCACCAACTATTGTCGTGTCTTCACTTGTACTTAGTGTGCAACCGGTTGAGGAATCCCAGCGTTGCAACTTGTTCGAAACAAAAACTCTAGTTGGACCAAATAAAGCTTGCAAGGTCATTATTGATGGAGGTAGCTGCAGAAATCTTGCAAGTAAGGAATTATGTGCAAACTGAATTTCACATACTTACCTCATCCCAAGCCATACTACATACAATGGTTGAGCAACAATGGTGAGATGAAGGTAAATCAGATGGTACGAGTGAACTTTCAAATAGGGCCATACAAAGATTCTATTGATTTTGATGTGGTTCCTATGACTGTTTGTCACCTACCATTGGGTCGGCCATGGCTCTATGATCGCCATGTGCAACACAATGGCCGAGCCAATACATATCACTTGGAATTCAAAGAAAAGAAGATTACTATGTAGCCAATGACACCACAAGAAATTGTGAATGATTCTCGCCAGAAGATAGAGGTGAATTTGAAGGAAGATACTACCACTCGGCGAGATTGCGTGACAGCTGTTCCTGATGTAATTGAGCCTAAATTGAGTGATATAACGAAAATTGAGAGAGTGCCTGGTTTATTGATATTAGCCACTAAGGAAGATATGAGAGAATTTCGTGAGGATCCTACAGCCATGCCACTTGTGCTCATGTATAAGGGCGAGGTATTGGTTTCTAACGACATGACCCCTATTTCTCTTGGTGTCTCGTCTGTTTTGCAGGACTTTGGGGATGTGTTTCCAGAAGATGTACCCGCAGGCTTAGCTCCCTTGCGTGGTATAGAACATCAAGTGGACTTGATTCCTAGCGCCACACTACCCAACCGTGCACCCTACAGGACTAATCCTGAAGAAACTCAGGAAATTCAGAAGCAAGTACAAGCGTTGTTGGATAAAGGGTACATTCGTGTTTCTCTTAGCCCTTGTGCTGTTCCTGTTATTTTAGTTCCTAAGAAAGATGGTACATGGCGCATGTGTGTTGACTGTAGAGCGATTAATAACATCACTATTCGATATCGTCATCCTATTCCACGCTTAGAGGATATGCTAGATGAATTGAGTGGTGCTGCTGTTTTCTCTAAAATTGACTTGCGTAGTGGTTATCATCAAATTAGGATGAAAGAAGGGGATGAATGGAAAACTTCTTTCAAAACTAAATTCGGCTTGTATGAGTGGTTAGTCATGCCGTTTGGCCTTACTAATGCACCTAGTACTTTCATGCGTTTGATGAATCATGTTTTGAGAGAGTTTATTGGTCGTTTTGTGGTTGTTTACTTTGATGATATACTTATATACAGCCACACCGAATCTAAACATTGCACTCATATTAGACAAGTTTTGCAAGTGTTACATGATAATAAACTGTATGCTAATCTTGAGAAGTGTACATTTGCAAAAGATAAGGTCATATTCCTAGGATTTGTTGTTTCTAAGCATGGAGTAGAGGTAGATCAATCTAAAATTGAATCATTCAGAATTGGCCTACTCCAATGAATGTAAGTCAAGTGCGTAGTTTCCATGGTCTCGCTGGTTTCTATAGGCGCTTTGTGAAAGATTTTAGCACCATTGCTGCACCATTAAATGATTTGACAAAGAAAGGTGTGCCTTTTGTATGGGGCGCGGCCCAAGACATTGCATTTGATACTTTGAAACGTTTGCTTACTTCTGCACCATTGCTTGCATTACCTGACTTTTCGAAGCAATTTGAAGTTGAATGTGATGCTAGTGGTATAGGCATAGGTGGCGTTTTGATGCAAGAGGGACGGCCTATAGCTTATTTTTCTGAGAAATTGACTGGTGCTTGTTTGAATTATTCAATCGATGATAAAGAATTGTATGCACTTGTAAGAGTACTTGATGTTTGGCAACATTATTTGTGGCCAAAGGAATTCATCTACATTCTGATCATGAAGCATTGAAATATTTGAAAGCTCAATCAAACTTGCATATAAGATTAGCTAAATGGGTTGAGTTCATTGAGTCTTTTCCTTACATCATTAATTATAAGAAGGGAAAAGAGAATGTTTTTGCTGATGCTCTATCTAGGAAGAACATGCTATTAACCAATCTTGATGTTAAAATTCCTAGATTAGAAGCTATTTGTGCGCTTTATGCAACTGGCCATGATTTTGCTGAACCATATCTTTTATGTGCTCTTAGAAACGCATGGGATAAGTATCATATACATGATGGATATTTGTTTCCAGCTAACAAACTATGTATTCCAGAATCGTCGTTGCGTTTGTTCTTAGTGCAGGAATCACATGCTGGTGGTTTGATGGGTCACTTTGGGCGTGAGAAGACGTTGCTCATGCTTGCTGATCATTTTTATTGGCCCAAGATGAGGCGTGATGTGTACAAATTTGTGAGTAGATGCATTACTTGCCACAAGTCGAAATCCAAGCTGAAGTCTCACGGTTTTTATACACCTCTTTCTGCACCTACTACTCCATGGGAAGACATTAGTATGGATTTTGTGCTAGGTCCACCTAAAACTCAGAGAGGTCATGATTCTATATTTGTGGTAGTGGATAGGTTCTCTAAGATGGCTCATTTTATTGCCTGCCACAAAAGCGACGATGCGTCGCATGTTGCTAACCTGTTTTTCAGAGACATCGTGAGATTACATGGCGTACCAAAGACGATTGTTTCTGACCGTGATGTGAAGTTCATGAGCTACTTTTGGAAGACCTTATGGGGAAGCTAGGAACGAAGTTGTTGTTCAGTACTACATGTCACCCCCAAACAGATGGTCAAACAGAGGTGGTGAATAGAACATTGTCACAGCTGCTAAGGACCATGATTAAAAAGAATCTACGGGAGTGGGAAGAGTGTTTGCCACATGTTGAGTTTGCTTACAACAGGGCTGTGCATTCAACTACTCAGCTTTGTCCTTTTGAGGTGGTGTATGGCTTCAAGCCATTGACGCCACTTGATATGTTGCCTTTGCCATTACATGAGAGAGTTGATATGGAGGCATCAAAACGTGCTGATTATGTGAAGAAAATACATGAGAAGACTCGAGAGGCTATTGAGAAGAAAGGCAAGAACATTGCTGCTGCAAGGAATCAAGCAAGAAAAGAAGTGTTGTTCGAGCCTAGAGATATGGTTTGGGTGCATCTACGCAAGGATAGATTTCCACTACTTCGCAAGTCCAAGTTGAAGCCACGTGGTGCTGGTCCTTACAAAGTACTAGCCAAAATTAATGATAATGCCTACTCAGTTGATATACCTATTGAGGAGTTTGGTGGTGCTAGCAACAGCTTCAACGTTGCTGATTTATCACCATATGCTGGAGAAGACCTTGGAGCGTCGAGGTCAACGCCTTTTGAAGGGGGGAGATGATGAGGACATCCATACTATTCCACTATCTCCTACTCCTATTCATAATGAAGATGTTGCTGCAAAGAACAAGTCCAATGAAATCAGGATTGGACCCATTACAAGAGCTCGTGCAAAGCTGATTGAGCAACTGGTGAATTCACTCTTAATTGAACCTGATGTTTTACTTAATGAGAATTTTATACTACCTAAGTCTATGCATCTTTGTATGATCAGGTTTATTGATAACACAAGCGTTGCGCGAGGAGGAGGAGAGTTGCAGCAAGAAGGACAAGCGCTGATTTCCAATATCAACAAGTGCGCGAGGGAGGAGCGGGAGGCAGGCGCACTAGGACGCAATGAGGAAATCACGTATGAGCAAGAGCGAGAGATGGCGCACCAGGAATTACATGTTTGAGGTGTTCCACGACGTTTGGACTGAGTGCCAATAACGCTGAACCCATATATGGGTCGGTATGTATCAGTTTGAGTCGAACCGAGTCAGTTTGGGCCAAGTTATGGCTGGTTTTAGGCCCGTTTAGAGGGGAGGACGCCCCAGCCCTCATATAAACCTCCGTATCCGTCACAAGTTAGGGTTTAGACCACGTTAAAATATTTTGGAGTTGTTTCTTTCATAGAACCTCTGGAATTACCCTGTGTTCGAATCTACCAACTATAATTGAGTGTGATCTGTTGTTCCATTGGGAATTAGTAGATTGCATACTACCGTTCGTGGTCACGACTGCGTGCGCAAGAGTGTGGTGTTGTGAATATCCTACAAGGTTCAAGATCTGTGCGCTGGCATCAGGGATCAGGCGGGAGAGATCATAGCTACGCACTAGTTATCTATCATCCACCATCATCATCGCCATCCGCTTACTGATAAGATCGGGCCACCCCATATCACATATCATTCCATCGCGTCCGATGAAGCGACTGCCACTCAAGCAAGAGTCTCCACTATATCATTAGAGAGTTTTCCTTTTCTAAATGTTTATCAGTAAATTTTGAAAAATTAAACTCAAGTCTTTTGCCATCAAACTTAATGAATACTTTGTCTTTTAGCAAATTAATTTCAGCACCAACAGTATGTAAGAAAGGTTTACCAAATATAATAGGACAAAATGCATCTTGGGAGCAACCAAGCACGATAAAATCAACAGGATATTTAATATTTCCAATTAAAACTTCAACGTCTCTTACAATACCAAGAGGACAAATATACTCTTTATTAGCAAGTTGGATAGTTATACCTGTCTCTTCCTTGTGGATGGGATCAATGTTTCTTCAATTAATTCCTTATTGACAGAAATTTTCTATTGAACTTGAATTTATTCATATGGTTCATGACATTTTCTAGCACTCCTATTAGTAACAGTAGTGAGTAAATTTTTCTTCACCTTGCTAGGATAAGGAGGAGCTTCAAATATTTCTTCTATCTTAGGAGATGAGACTTGATGAAACCGTTTCACAGCTTTAGAAACATGTGCAGAATTTTTAAGAGGTTCAACAAATACATTAAATCCTTTCTTTGAAACATTAAGATGGTTAGAAAAAGATTTAGCAATTTCTCTACACATGAATATTCATATTCAAAACTTGGCTTATTATTTTTATCATGATCCCAAGCTTTAACATTTTGAGAAATATTTTCCAATAAATCCACTGCCTCCTTTTGAGTTCTGTTAGTGAAACTTCCTTCAGAAGAATTATCCAGGAAGTCCCTAAGATGCTGAGGCAATCTCACATAAAAGTTTATTAAGATAATGCTTTCAGGAATACCATGACGAGGATTTTTACGAATAAGACCCTTCAATCTCCCCCAAGATTGAGCAATACTTTCTCCATTATGATGCCAAAAGTTATAAATATGGCAGCGATCATCATAAGCCTCTTTAGGAGTATAATATTTAAGATAGAAAGCCTTTCTCAGATTTTCCCAATCAAGACAGTATTCATCATCCAAAGATCTATACCATTCACGAGCTTTACCAGATAAAGATGAAAATAAAAGCTTCATTCTTACTTCCTTCTCATGAATACCTGCAATTCTAAGAAGGGTACATAGTTCTTCAATTTCATATAAATGTCCATAGCAGTTTTGCTTCCATCACCTACAAAAGTTATCTCTCTAGCTCTGTCGACAATACCAATAGGAATGTGACATTCAACTTCTGGTTTAGCAGGCTTCACAACTTTCTCTTTATTCTTGTCATGAATGAACTCAAATAAGGTGAGTTGCAAATCTTTATGGTTTGATAAAGCCATGATGAAACAACAGTAAAAGGATAAAAAACAGATTTCAAGTTTCCTTACCAAACAGCTTACCAATAGCACAACGCTCCCCGGCAACGGTGCTAGAAAAGTGTCTTGATGGCTCCTAAGTGCAGGAGATCAATTGTAGTACTTTTCAATAAAGAAAGGTTGTCGAACCCACGAGGAGCTGAAGGTATTTATTAGAAATTTTGACAAAGGAAATAATAGTAAATGTAGTAGATTTGTTGTTTTGGGTTTGCCAACTCGTTCGCCAAAAAGAGAAATAAGCAACGGATTTGTGCACTTGCCTCGGTCGCGCTCTTTTTCTCTCTTCGCTTACAAGCTGGAGACTCTCTTCGTATTGGGAGACTTTGTATCTTTCTATTTTTCTTTTGCTTTTTCTTTTTCTCTCTTTTTTTGTTGATTCCTTTTCTTTTTCTCCTTTTTCTATACTACTATGTTATCTCTTGTATTTGCTCTCACACTCTCACTTTCCAAGGACAAGTGCACAATGCTTAGGCAAACACAAAATGAGCTGCTCTCATAGGATAGATACACACAAGGAAGAAGGGTTAACAAGGTGGAGCAAGTTATACCTTCGGTATTGTTGACGACTTGCTACCGGTGTTTGGGATGGTGTTCGGTGTCGCGGTGTCGATGAGCGCGGTATGTAATGACTTGCGGAAGCTTGAAGTTAGTTGGGCGACACGCACGCGAAACACGAACGAGCCAAAAACTAAAATTAGTGAAATAAAATGGGGGTGAAAATTTCTTGTCTGACAGGTGCGGTAGTACCGCTCAAAAAGTCCTGTAGTACCGGTGATCGGTAGTACCGATGTGATCAGCCGGTAGTACCGCTCGCCGGTAGTACCGCTCGTTTTGGCGGTAGTACCGCTTCGCGGATTCCTGGGCGCGTGGATCTCGAAATTGAACGCACAAACGACCCAAAAATCCTCAAATTGGCGGAAAACTGAACAAAATTGGGGCTAGGAACACACAAAGAAGGTAGATCGATAACCCAAGCAACAGATCTATGGACCAAAACCACAAAAAACACACCGAATCCAGAGATCGATCCGAAGGCAAATTTGGGGCTCTTTTTTGGGAATTTTCGAATTTTTTGGTGGATAGAAGAAAAATTTGTGGGGGAATTCGTGAGCAACGAAGCTCTTGATACCAATATGTTGAGGGCAAACCTCTATGGTGGCCCGTTCACGATTCCCTTTCAAATCGAGGGTGGAGTGCGGGGGAAGGAGGGAAGGATGAACACGACGAACACACGCACGAAGAACGCGATGAACACACACACGCAAAACCCCAATAAACACCAATAGCTCACGCCGGCGGTGACTGGTCCGGCGCAATCCCTAGGATCGGCGTCGGGCGGAGGAGTCTCTCTCGAACCGGCATGGCGAGATGGGAGACTCGGTGAGATCTTGACGTCTTGGCAAAGGGACACCGATGCCAAGGCCTTGTACAACACGGAGGCACGATGCAAACTCCAACGAGGTTTGGTGATATTGGTGCTCCTTGGTCAAGGAGCATGAGGCAAGAATTAGATAGATCCACAAGGGGTTTCCACTAATTCCAATATCATCCCTTGGGTTTAAAATAGAGGTGGGGGCTATATATAGGCCAGCCACAAGTTCAGGGGTAGTTTAGGCAACTAAAGTATCAGATGGGGGCGTTACAAGGCCAAAGGGCCGAGCTGGAGCGCGCAGGCCCTGGGGTGTCCGGTAGTACCGCTTGGTTGAGCGGTAGTACCGGTCAGACGCGGTAGTACCTCTTGAATGGTGCGGTAGTACCGGGGCGGGCAGAAGCTTTGGCGTGAGTCTACAGGTGCGCGCGGTAGTACCGCTTGCTGAGGGCGGTAGTACCGGTTGGATCTGGGGCTTCGGGTCCATCTCTCTGCCTTGGGCGGTAGTACTGCTGTCCTCGAGCGGTAGTACCGCTTCTAGGGGCCGGTAGTACCGCGGTCTCCTGGCAGCTGTTGGCTGTTGCGTCACTCCTTTGGCTCGTGTCTTCATACCTGATGATGCATAGTGTCGGGGCATGAAGTAGCAAGCCATCCAGGGGTGTATCGAAGTCACATGAGTACAAGAGCGAATTCACCTTAGCTTGGAGAAGCTTGGCTCGAGCACGAGTCATGGGTCCACTTGGGGGACTTGGTGGTGTAGATGTAGGAGCGTCCGTAGGACGGCCTGCATCATCCATGTAGTAGCTAGATGGCTGGTTCTCCTCCTTTGGGCTTTCATGTTTAGATCTTGTGAGCTCCGTTCATGATCAAGATCATATATTTGTAATTCTTCATGTTGTGTTTGCGGGGATCCGATGGATATTGAGATGCTATTTCAGATTGATTATCGATTATATGATGTCTTTGTTATTTGTGATCTTGCATGCTTTCCGCTATTAGTAGCTATCTTGGCCAAGTAGATGCTAGCAACTCCAAGAGTTAGTATTTATGCTCGATAGTGGGTTCATGCCTCTGGTAATCTGGGGAAGTGACAGAAATCTCTAAGGTACTAGATGTGCTATTGCTACTAGGGAGAAAACAACAATCCTTTGTTCATAGAACAATTGTATTGTTTACTTTACACGTAATTCGTAAAGCAATAATGTTGAGGGCAAACCTCCAGGGTGGCCCGATCTTTCACGATTCCCTTTCAAATCGAGGGTGGAGTGCGGGGGAAGGAGGGAAGGATGAGAACAAAGAACACACGCACGAAGAACGTGATGAACACACACACGCAAAACCACGATAAACACCAATAGCTCACGCCGGCGGTGACCGGTCCGGCGCAATCCCTAGGATCGACGTCGGGCAGAGGACTCTCTCTCGAACCGGCACGGCGAGATGGGAGACTCGGTGAGATCTTGACGTCTAGGCAAAGGGACACCGATGCCTAGGCCTTGTACAACATGGAGACACGATGCAAACTCCAACGAGGTTTGGGGATATTGGTGCTCCTTAGTCAAGGAGCATGAGGCAAGAATTAGATAGATCCACAAAGGGGTTTCCACTAATTCCAATATCAAGCCTAGGGTTTACAATGGAGGTGGGGGTCTATATATAGGCCAACCACAAGTTCTTGTGTAATTTGGGCATTAAAGTAGAGTTCTAGGCGAAGTAGAGGGGTACATGGGCCATAGGGCCCAGCTAGGCTCGCATGCCCATCACTTGGGCCGGACACTCCGGGTCCAGTGGGCCGGACAGTCCGGGGTGGCCGAACACTAGGGGCAGTGTCCGAACTGGCACACAGAATGTCCGCGGCAGGTTTGGGCTCTGGCAGGGCGGACACTCCGGCTGAGTCACGTCAAACACTCTGGCTGCGCCGGACACTCCGGTTTAGTCGCGCCGGACACTTCGGCTTTCAGTTGCAGCTTCAGGGCTCATGGGTCGATGCGGCGGGGGCTCGTACCTGATGATGCACAACGTAGTGGTATGAAGTAGCACGCCATCCAAGGAGGTATCAAATTCGCACGAAGAGAGGAGTGAGTTCACCTTAGCTTGGAGGAGTTTGGCTCGGGCATGAGTCATGGGTCCACTTGGGGGACTTGTTGTTGTAGATGTAGAAACGTCCGTAGGACGGGCTGCATCAGCTCCCCCTGGGGAAAGAGTCGTCCTCGACTCTTCATGGATATCATATTGAGCATCTCCATGGTTGGGTGAGAGATCCTTGACATTGAATGTATTGCTTGCAAGGTACTTGGAGGTCGGTATGTCGATGATGTAGGCGTTGTTGTTGATTCTTTTGAGGACCTTGAAGGGACCATCTCCTCTTGGCTTGAGCTTGGAGTCACGTTCCTTGGGGAAGCGGTCCTTGCTTAGGTGTATCCACACAAGGTCACCTTCTTGTCCTTGTTTAACCTTGAAGCTTGGCGAAGGACTTGTTGTTCGATAGTAGCTCTTGTTTCTTCATGAAGAGTCTTCATAGCTTGTGCGCGCTTCTCGGCGTCCATGTTCGTGCGCTCATGGAGAGGTAGTGGTAGGATGTCGAGCGCGGTGAGGGGCTCGAAACCATAGACAATCATGAATGGACTCATCTTGGTTGTTGAGTGCTTGGTTCGATTGTAGGCGAACTCGGCGTGTGGAATGCATCCTCCCAATCCTTCAGGTTTTTCTTGATCAACACACGAAGGAGAGTTCCGAGGCTTCTGTTGACAACTTCGGTCTGGCCATCAGTTTGAGGATGTGATGCGGATGAGAAGAGGAGCTTGACCCGAGCTTGGCCATGAGGGTCTTCCACAAGTAGCTCATGAATTTGACGTCGCGGTCGGAGACGATTGTCCTTGGCACACCGTGAAGACGGACGATTTCCCTGAAAAACAGATTTGCAACATGTGAAGCATCGTCGGTCTTATTGCACGGTATGAAGTGTGCCATTTTGGAAAAACGATCCACAACAAAAAATATAGAATCATGACCATGCTTAGATCTAGGCAATCCTAACACGAAATCCATGCTAATGTCGGACCAAGGTGTATGAGGAATAGGCAAAGGCATATAAAGACCATAGGGATTAGCTTGCAACTTAGCTTGAACACATGTCGTGCATCGTTGAACGTAGCGCTCCACGTCACGCTTCATCTTGGGCCAAAAGTAGTGATTGGAGAGCATGTCCAATGTCTTGTCGTGACCATAGTGACCCATAAGGCCTCCACCATGAGATTCTTGGAAAAGCAAAAGTTGAAGCGACGACTTCGGGATGCATAGCTTGTTTTGTTTAAATAGAAAGCCCTTATGCAAATAGAAATCATCAACTCCTTGTCACTGGAGCACTTTGCGAAAATTGGTTAAACCACGGGTCGGAAGCATACAAAGATTTTATTTCCTCAAGACCCAACACGTTGATTTCAAGTCTCGTAAGAAGGCTTGTATGTTTGCGAGACAATGCGTCCGCAACTACATTATCTTTGCCCTTCTTATACTTGACAATGTACGGACTCAACCCTAAGTGCGTGTCTCTTTCTCAAGTTAGCTTGGCCTTTGAGATATTTCAACGACTCATGGTCGGAATGTATGATAAATTCCTTGGGCCAAAGGTAGTGTTGCCAAACTTGAAGGACACGAACTAAGGCAAAAAGCTCTTTGTCATAAATCGGATAGTTAAGGCGAGCACCATCAAGTTTCTCGCTATGGTAGGCTATAGGACGTCCGTTTTGCATAAGGACTCCTCCAATGCCAATACCACTAGCATCACACTCTATCTCAAAAGTTTTTGTGAAATCCGGTAAAGCAAGAAGAGGTGCTTCGGTGAGCCTCTTTTTAAGTTCATCGAAAGCTTTTTGTTGTGCTTTGCCCCACACGAAGGTGACATTCTTTTTGGTCAATTCATTAAGGGGACAAGCAATGGTTGAAAAGTCTTTCACAAAGCGACGATAGAAACTGGCCAACCCATGAAAACTTCGGAGTTCACTCACATTTGTTGGTATGGGCCAATCTCGTATGTCCTTTACCTTGGAAACATCAACTTCAATTCCCTTCGAAGAAACGACAAATCCAAGAAAAATCAACTTGTCTTTAGCAAAAGTGCACTTGCGAAGATTAGCATATAGCTTTTCATGTCGAAGGATTTGCAAAACTTCCTTGACATGTGTTACATGGTCCTTAAGTGATTTGCTATAAACAAGAATATCATCGAAATAGACAACAACACTTTTTCCAATGAGAGAACACAAGATGTGATTCATAAGGCACATGAAAGTGGATGGGGCATTTGATAAACCAAAGGGCATAACCAACCATTCATAGAGACCAAGTTTGGTCTTGAAGGCGGGTTTCCACTCATCACCTTCAGCCATGCGTATTTGATGGTAACCACTACGAAGATCAATTTTCGAAAAAATAGTGGCTCCACACAACTCATCAAGCATGTCATTGAGACGTGGTATGGGATGTCGATAACGCACGGAGATAGCATTGATTGGATGGTAGTCCATACATAACCGTAACGTATCATCTGTCTTTGGAACAAGAATCACGGGTACGGCACTTGGACTAGTGCTAACTTGGATCAAACCTTTAGAGACGAGTTGGTTGATTTGACGTTCGATCTCCTTCGTCTCCTTCGGGATCGTGCGGTAAGCGGCGCGGTTGGGAAGTGGTGCACCAGGGATGAGGTCAATTCGATGTTCGATGCCGCGAAGAGGAGGTAGTCCATGTGGAAGCTCTTCGGGGAACACATCCTTGAATTCCTGCAAAATATTCATCAAAGATGGAGGAACATTGGTTAATTCATTAGCTCCTTGCGCTAGTCCCTTGCAAAGGAGGACATAGTGCAAGATGGATGGGTTGTTCCGAACATCTCTCATCTCACTTTTGGTGGCAAGGAGAACACTCTTAGTTTTTCCACTCGAATTGGGCTTGTGGCTCTCACTCACTATGAGGTGGTTCTCTCTCTCACCGCTCTTCTCACAAGTAGGTGTTGTGCTTTGCGCCCTCGCAAAAGCCTTTGCATTGTCCGCAATTATTTGGCTAGGAGTCATCGGTTGCAAAACACATGTTTTGTTGAGCCATTTGAAGGTGTATATATTGGTGCGACCATCATGTTGAGCATCCTTGTCAAATCGCCATGGTCGACCAAGAAGCATGTGGCAAACTGTCATAGGAACCACATCACACTCCACCGTTTCTTTGTAAGGACCAATGGCGAAGGAGACCAATACGGTATGCTTGATCTTCATGGACCCTTGGTCACTTAGCCATTGCACGTGGTAGGGGTGCTTGTGTGGATGGAGGGTGCGGTTGAGCTTCTCACACAACTCGGTGCTAGCAAGGTTGTGACAACTCCCTCCGTCAATGATCACCTTGATAGATTTGCTGTTGATGCCGGCTCATGTCTGGAAGATGTTGGAGCGTTGGTCTTCATGCTCTTGTGCTTGGGCAGTCAAGATCCTTGTGACGACAAGCGATGAACTTGCGTCATGCTCACACATGAGGAGTTCTTGATCATCTTCCACTCGTTGCTTTTTCATTGCTTCCTTGACACGGGCATCAAACTCATCTTCACTCAAGTACTCTTCATCACCATTGTCTTGGATGAACAAGACTTTCTTGTTTCCACATTCGGCCGACTTGTGTCCTTTACCTCCACACTTGTAGCCTTCACCGTTGAAAGGTGTATCACTCTTTGCTTGCTTGCCACTTGGGGGCAGTTTTCCTTGAGGAAGTGTGGGCTTGAAGGAAGGCTTGGAGGTACTTGAGGAGCTACCATTGAAAGTTATTGGTGTAGGGGTTGAAGCTTGCTTGTAGGTGAAGTGCGTCTTGGGCTTGTTGTACTTGATGTCCTCTTGCACTTGACGTTCAGCCTTTTATGTGCACAAGCTCAACCATGGTGTTGTATGTTTGTAACTCGATGATGCGCTTGATTGGGTGATTCAAGCCGATAAGGAAACATGCCATTGTTTGCTCCATGCGCTCATCAATGTTGGCGCGAATCAAGTTGAGTTCCATTTCCTTGAAGTATTCTTCCACGGTCTTTGTCCCTTCACGAAGATCTTGAAGGTTGTTGAAGAGGTCACGCGTGTAGTGCGCGGGGACAAACCGGGATCTCATGTGAGCCTTCATGTCATGCCAAGTTGTGATTGGCGGCTCTTATATTACATCACGAGCAACTTGAACTTGTTCCCACCAAAGGTTGGCGTGATCATCAAACTCTAGCGAAGCCATGGCGACCATCTTCTCATTGCTATAGTTGTGCATGCGGAAGATCTTGTCGACTTTGAGTGCCCACGAGAGGTATTCTTCGGGGTCATTGGATCCGGTGAAATTGGGCATCGTGAACTTGAGCTTGCCAAAAGTTTCTTCATCGTTGCGGTCATTGCGACGAGCTTGGTGACCTTGTTGATGATCTTGTAGTTGGGGAGGTGGAACTTGGTTCTCGCGTCCTTGTTGCGGAGCTTGCTCTTGATATTGTTGTTGAGGAGGAGCTTCTCTTGCTCTTGGCGCGGTTGTTGACGTGGTTGAGGCGCTTGAGCCTCAAGGTGGTGAGGGTGTGGAGCCTCTTGACGCGGTTGATGACAAACAGGAGGCTGCTTCCTCGGTTGGTGGTGTTGGTTAGGCACATGGGCCTCACGACGAAGAACATGGTCATGAGCCTCTTGACGTGGTGGGCGTCGCTCAACTTGTATCACTTGACGCCCCAAGTTTTGTTGATGTGGAGGAGGCGCCGCGTGATGACCATGGTGTCGTTGTTGACGTTCATGACGTTGATCACGAGGAGGAGGATATTGGAGATCTTCACGTCGATGACTAGCTTGATTCTCCAAATTGGAGTCATCACTTGTTGTATCAAGTATGTGTCATGGTCGATGGTGGTAGACTTGCGTTTGTACTTGCGGTTGCGCTTGCGGTTCCTCTTGTGGTTGCTCTTGTTGGATCACTAGGGCCCTTGCGTGATGACGGTTTTGCTTCTTGCCTTGCTCGTGGCCTAGAAGAGAGGTCACCATCATAGCTTGACGTTGCGGCATGCCATGGGGAAGGTACATAGTTCGAAGAGGTTCCATCTTCAACCACGGGGGCATCATTGCATCTTTGAGCAATTTGATGTAGATCTTGTGGAAGTGGTGCATGACGATGCGAAGAACTTGACGCGCGTGAACGTGGTCTTACCATTCTGTCGATGAGGCGTCGAAGATTGTCATTTTTTTCGGCGACAGAGCGTTGGAGCACTTCATTTTGGTGGCCAAAGTTGTGATGCATTGCTTGCATTTGCCTTTCGAGGCCGTCGAAGCGGTTGTCGATGTTCTTGAACTCGGCTTGCGTCTCGCCAAATTGTTCATCTTGTCGCGTCTCAAGTGCTTGGCAACGTTCATGGAACTCTTGTCGAACGAAGAAGTGACTTCCGCGCGTCATGTACGGACCTTGATCTTCTTCTTGGGGAGGTGGTTGGCTCGTCTCACTGTGCCTATCCATTATGCAGAACACACGAGTATTGTATATGGAAGTGGAATATGGTTGTGTTAGCCTTGTACCTCACCTTGGGGATTGCACCAAACTAGAAACCACAAGTGAGAGCTATAAGCGTGCAAAGTGGAATTGCAACGAAAACTCACACTAAAGAAAGAACTAACTCTCAAAAAGCTTGTTGGTGGTAGGTTAGGATTGTGGAAAGCCAAAGAACCAACCAAAAGAAAAGGGATAGTCAAATGTGGGTAAAATCCAACAAAACTCAAGTCAAAGGCGAGGGTCAACAACTCAAAAGGGTGACGGGGACCTACGACTATATACACACACGTGGAGAAACTTGGGATTGACACGACTATGAAAATGAGCAAACAAAATGTCCTAACAAAGACTAGGCTCGTTGTCGTGCCAATGCAAGGAGAGACCATGGCTCGTTTGCAAAGATTAAAAGTGAGCAACGGATTTGTGCACTTGCCTTGGGCGCTCTTCTTTCTCTCTTGCTTACATGGTTTGAAACTCTCTTTGGCAATGGGAGACTTTTCTTTGTAGCTTTTTCTGTTTTTTTACCCTCCCTTGATGCTACCTAGTCACACTTGATATTGCTCTTGCACTCTCACTATCCAAGGACAAATGCACAATGCTCAAGCAAACACAAGATGAGCCACTCTCATGGGATAGGTACACACAAAGGAAGATGGGGGTTAACAAGGTGACGCAAGTTATACCTTCTTTGATGATGAACTTGTCGTCGGTAGTGCGGGATGATGTTCGTGGTCTGTGTTGTCGATGAGCGCGGAAGTTGATGATGCGGAAGCTTGCTGGTAGTTGCTGACACGCACACGGGACACGAGCAAACAAAGGAGATTAGCCAATGCAAAAAATGAGGCAAAACAGTCAAAACTGGCGTTATAGCCGAACACTCCGGTCTGTCTTGGCCGGATACTCTGGTCTGGCCGGACACTCCGGTCGGTACGAGCCGGACAATCTGGCGCGGGGTTCCTGCTCGTGTTCTTGAGCGGAAATCCTCACCTTCGGGCCTCAAATCCGCGAAAAACAGGCCAAATCGGGCTGGGGAAACGTAGGATAAAGCTGGACCAACTCCTTAGAGAAGGTTTGGTCGGATCAAAACCACAAATAACACTCCAAATCAAGAGATCGATCCAAAGGAAAATATGGGCTGTTTTTTGTGGGGATTTTCGAATTTTTGGTGGATAGAAGAAAAATTTGTGGGGGAAATCGTGAGCAACGAAGCTCTTGATACCAATATGTTGAGGGCAAACCTCTAGGTGGCCCGATCTTTCACGATTCCCTTTCAAATCGAGGGTGGAGTGCGGGGGAAGGAGGGAAGGATGAGCACGAAGAACGCGATGAACACACACACGCAAAACCACGATAAACACCAATAGCTCACGCCGGCGGTGACCGGTCCGGCGCAATCCCTAGGATCAGCGTCGGGCGGAGGACTCTCTCTCAAACCGGCACAGCGAGATGGGAGACTCGGTGAGATCTTGACGTCTAGGCAAAGCGACACCGATGCCTAGGCCTTATACAACGCGGAGGCACGATGTAAACTCCAACGAGGTTTGGGGATATTGGTGCTCCTTAGTCAAGGAGCATGAGGCAAGAATTAGATAGATCCACAAAGGGGTTTCCACTAATTCCAATATCAAGCCTAGGGTTTAAAATGGAGGTGGGGGTCTATATATAGGCCAACCACAAGTTCAGGGGTAATTCAGGCATTAAAGTAGAGTTCTGGGCGAAGTAGAGGGGTACATGGGCCATAGGGCCCAGCTAGGCTCGCAGGCCCATCACTTGGGCCAGACACTCCGGGTCGAGTGGGCCGGATAGTCTGGGGTGGGTGAACACTCTGGGCAGTGTCCGGGCAGTGTCCGAACTGGCACACAGAATGTCCGCGCCAGGTTCGGGCTCGGGCAGGCCGGACACTCCGGCTGCGCCAGAGACTCCGGTTGAGTCGCGCCGGACACTCCGGCTTTGGCAGCTTCTGCTCAGGTGCAGCTTCAGGGCTCGTGGGTCGACGCGGCGGGGGCTCGTACCTGATGATGCACAAAGTAGTGGTATGAAGTAGCACGCCATCCAAGGAGGTATCAAATTGGCATGAAGAGAGGAGCGAGTTCACCTTAGCTTGGAGGAGTTTGGCTCGGGCACGAGTCATGGGTCCACTTGGCGGACTTGTTGTTGTAGATGTAGAAGCATCCGTAGGACGGGCTGCATCAAATAATCTGTTGCTTACAACTTAATACTAGAGGGGGTTCGGATGATAACCTGAAGGTGGATTATTAGTCATAGATGCAGTTGGATGGCGGCCTATGTATAATGTTGTAATGCCCAATCAAGTTCGAAAGGAGTCATGATGATTAGTATATGCATGTATTGCTTTCTCAGTGTTTGTCAATTGCCCCGCTGTAATTTGTTCACCCAGCATGTTATCTATCTTAAGGAGAGCCACCTCTAGTGAATTATGGATCCCGGTCCTTTTCTTTACATACAATCTATAAACTGTTTACTGCTTTGTGTTTACTTTCTGCAAACTATTACTTCCTTCCATTCGATACGTTTAATCCTTTGTTTTCAGCAAAACACGGTGAGATTGACAACCTCATCGCAAGTTGGGGACAGAGTTCTGTGGTTGTGTTGTGCAGGTCTCCACGTTGCTACTAGCACCGGTAGTGCGCCCTGCCAAGGCTCAGCTAGCAACACCTTTGGGGTGTTTCCTTGCTCCTATTGGTTCGACTAAACCATGGTTTCATAACTGAGAGAAACTTGCTGCTGTGCTCATGATACCTTCCTCTTGGGGTTCCCAATGAGCTCTACATCAACACTGAGCCATCAAGCATTTTTCTGGCGCCGTTGTCGGGGAGTCAAGGACATCTTCACAAGGGGAGTCCCTCATAACCAATCTCTTTACTTTGTTATTTTTGTTTTTCTTAGTTTATTTTTGCTTTGTTTGCTTGTTTCTTTATCAAAAACACAAAAAAATAGTTTTACTAGTTTGCTTTGTTATTTAAAAACACACAAAAAATGTTAGTTCCCACTTCAAGTTGTTTTTATGTCTAGTTCTGCTCCAATCACTATTTCATTATGGATAGCCCACTCGATTTCCTATTTGGGAACACTACTATCACTGCTAAGGTAATAGATGAACCACCGCCTGCTAGAACCTCCATGGAAGTTTTTATAAGGTATAGAGAATCTTATAAGGATAAAGTCATGAGAGCCGTGTTAAAAAGGTTGGATCTAATTGCTAAAATTTTGCTTAAACGCCATGATATAAATTGTTGCTCTGAACAGACTAAACATCTTAAATTCCAATGTGGCTTTAGTAAAAAATTAGTAATTATGAACTATCATTGGAATAACTATATTCATCTTGGATTTGAAGAAGTAGAACAATTCATTTTGTTTATGGGAGCTTTTGAAATAGAATCCTTCATGTCTAAAAACTATGAAACCTGTGTTGCTTGTAAAGACCTTAAATGATGAGGATATCTACGGGGATTATGATGATTCTGACTGCCTGAACTGGAAGGAAATACTGAGTCAAATCAATAATGCAATGAGGAAATCACGTATGAGCAAGAGAGAGAGATGGCGCACCAAGAATTACATGTTTGAGGTGTTCCCACGACGTTTGGACTGCGTGCCAATAAGGCCGAACCCATATATGGGTCGGTATGTATCAGTTTGAGTCGAACCGAGTCAGTTTGGGCCAAGTTATGGCTGTTTTTAGGCCCGTTTAGAGGGGAGGACGCCCCAGCCCTCATATAAACCTCCGTAGCCGTCACAAGTTAGTTTTTAGACCACGTTAAAATATTTTGGAGTTGTTTCTTTCATAGAACCTCTGGAATTACCCTGTGTTCGAATCTACCAACTATAATTGAGTGTGATCTGTTGTTCCATTGGAAATTAGTAGATTGCATACTATCGTTCGTGGTCACGGCTGCGTGCGCAAGAGTGTGGTGTTGTGAATATCCTACAAGGTTCGAGAGCTGTTGCATTGGCATCAGGGATCGAGCGGGAGAGATCATAGCTACGCACTAGTTATCTATCATCCACCATCACCATCGACAAGAGCTTGCTGAGAAGATCGGGCCACCCCATATCATCTTGGTATCAGATTTCCTCGTTGCCTCGGTAAGCAATCCACAATCCATAGATTAGAGAGTGTTTTTCATCCTATACAGAAAAAGGCCCACAAAAAGAGTTGCCATAGCCTAGATTACATCGTATTCGAGTAATAGTTGCTGATCGCGTTCCTCTATTAGATTAGATCTAGATCTGTTCTTCGTAGATTTGTTTTCTAGTGTTCTAGTTGTTTTCCACCATCTTTTTCCGCTACCATCAAGTCAGATCCGATCCAAGTAAAGAGTCCTAGTTGTGTACTACTTGGCGAGCAAAAAAAAAAATTTCGGCTCGCTGCCTCACGCTTGACCGCAGACAAGTCTGTGCTCTAGCGTGACCCAAAAAAAAATTCCGAAAAAAAAATCGAACCGTCGCCTTACCACAGACCAGTCTGTGCTAGTATGAGAGGGAAAAAAAGAAAAAATCTGCCGGCATCCTGCCGCGGCAGGATTTTAGGCCGTTTTTCTGCCGTGGCAGAGACCAATTCTCAGGTCAAATTTTTTTCTTTTTTTGTTTATTTTTTTACTGAGTCCACATAGCGTACCTATCCTTGTGAGCGTTAGTAAGCCTTTCTTTGTGTCTATAACTATCCTACGAGACTAGCATGCTTAGTGCTCTACGGGCTGCTCAGTTAGCAATCTTGTGCCCGTTTCGTTGAGACATTGCTAGCGTCTCTCCTTGTGCATTGCAACACGAGCATTCCTCCGACATACCTTACTTTTTGAGCTCATTTTCATAGTTGCAATTGCCCCATTTATCTCCACCGTGTGTGTTTCCGTGGGTCTTTGTCATACGATCAGCACTAGGACTTGTTTGCGGTGTAGTTAGGATACCATACCTATAGCTCCACCATAAATAAACTGTGTGCCCTGTGATCGTTCTCTATACCTTTGATATTCATTTCATCACTTTAGTGCATCAGTCCTTGATTACGTTTGGTAGAGCATCTCTATTCACTTTGGAACGGTAAGATCTTCTTTCTTATCAGTTGTGAGTGAGTTGTGAGTGAGTTGTGAGAGTTTCCACCATACTGATTTTGATTTGTGCACTAATGTACTAATCATGTCTTCTAGTAGTGTTGATGTGATGCAGAAAATGGAGGCAGGTGATGTTACAAATGATGTGGAGACGTACAGTTACAAATTCATCGACAATTGGCATTGTAGTGGAACTTTTTGGAAGGAAGAACACGGTATTTTTGATGGTGATGGTCTTTTCCACCATAGTGTGATGATTGGTGAGCGATGTGCTTCCATTACCATTGATAGTAACTCTACTATTAATTTGATCAGCGTTGAAGTTGTACAAAAGTTGCATCTACCCATATGTGCCCGTGCGGTGCCATATCTCTTGCATTCATCATATGGCACATTGCTGATTTCACACACCGCTGATGTTCCTATGACTTTTAAAGAGCATACTGAGATTGTGTGCTGTGATGTATCTCCTATACCACTTGATTCTTGTCACATACTATTGGGAAAACCTTGGAGTAGAAGGTTTGACGCTCAAATATGTCATGTTGTTGGAAGGATTTCTTTCAAATGGAACATGAAGAGGCGTGTTATGCTCAGGATTTCAGTAGACAAATTTCATGAGTATCATCTTCTTCCCAAGGAAAGGACAAAAGAGTTCAGTTTGTCTGCTAAGTACAAGGTCATGATGAACGGTGACAATTCTATTATTTGTCATCTTGAACACGGTGTGCATTACAACCCATGTGAGAATGAGAGCCACATAGCCAAGCTGAGTGAGAGTGTTATCAAAAGTGAGCTGTGTGATTCCACTAAACGTGAGGTTGAGAGCATCCATTCTAAGAGTATGAGAGAAAAAGAAAACATCAGTGCAGTAGATGCTAATACATGTGAGGATATCTACTAATGTAATCATCTCTACTCCTGGTATTGTTTCTTGTGCTATGCAGGTTGCTTTTGAAGAAAGGGAGCCGCCTAGTTTACAACCTGCATCACACGATCTGGTATTGTTACTTGAGGAGGATGTCGTAGTACCTACTACAGCTGAGAAGTTTGTTAATGACATTGGTACGGATTTGGAGCTTCAGCCAACATGTGCGACATATTGTGAGTCTATTCCTTTACTGAAGCTTCCTTCTGATTTGCCTTGCACTACTGTTTCAGCACCATGTGATAGTTTACCATATTCAAATTTTGATCATGTGGTACTCATAACACATAAGGAAATACTTGCTCGAATACCACCTGCTGATATTGTGTATTCCATCATGCTAAATGAACCTATGAGTATGAGTTGTGCTATGGATAAGATTTCTGAAATTTCATTTCTGAATTCTAGCACATATTCTCCTTGTTTCACTTTCAATCTGATTGGTGAATATAGCATGCATGAAATTTTTCTTGTGGATCACATATGCATTACTTGTGATCGAATCGCTGAACTGAAACATGCTGTTTTCAGCCATACATGTTGTGTGTCGACGATTTTGTGTTGTGATAATATGAAACTAAAGTCAGGTCTAGTTGATATAATGCAGCCAACACAAGTAATTTTACCTATGTTGGATCGTTGTAATCTTGCTAGAATAGAACCCCAGTTTTCTTATTTGTTGTGTTTATCCCAAAATCCGTTGTCTAGTTGTGCTAATGCTTTATACTTCACTTATATTTGCAAATTGAGTTGCATTTTACATACTGGACAACATGATCATGTTCATAATAATCAGAGTAGCGCAGTTGAAGCATGGCATGATTCAATTTGGTTTTCAGACATATTAAATTGGTTTGATCTTGTTCACAAATTTGATCATAGATCTTCTTTGAGAAAACTGAATTTAATATTGAAGAACATGACTATCTATTTAGTTGTTTTTTACCATGATCATGATTCTTTGTACTTCACTTATACCTGCAATTTAAGTTGCTTGATGTATACTGGACATACTTTTCATGTGAACAACAATAATACAACATGTTATATATACATATACTTTGCGTACACGTTGTTCTTTTTGTTTCTCCCACTTTCAGCTTACCTAAAGCCGAGGACGGCTTTTCATGAAGAAAGGGAGGATGATGAGGATATCTACGGGGATTATGATGATTCTGACAGCCTGAACAGGAAGGAAATACTGAGTCAAATCAATAATGACTATCAGGTGAATTCATTCTTAATTGAACCTGATGTTTTACTTAATGAGAACTTTATACTACCTAAGTCTATGCATCTTTGTATGATCAGGTTTATTGATAACACAAGTGTTGCGCGAGGAGGAGGAGAGTTGCAGCAAGAAGGACAAGCGCTGATTTCCAATATCAACAAGTGCGCGAGGGAGGAGCGGGAGGCAGGCGCACTAGGATGCAATGAGGAAATCACGTATGAGCAAGAGAGAGAGATGGTGCACCAAGAATTACATGTTTGAGGTGTTCCCACGACGTTTGGACTGCGTGCCAATAAGGCCGAACCCATATATGGGTCGGTATGTATCAGTTTGAGTCGAACCGAGTCAGTTTGGGCCAAGTTATGGCTGTTTTTAGGCCCGTTTAGAGGGGAGGACGCCCCAGCCCTCATATAAACCTCAGTAGCCGTCACAAGTTAGTTTTTAGACCACGTTAAAATATTTTGGAGTTGTTTCTTTCATAGAACCTCTGGAATTACCCTGTGTTCGAATCTACCAACTATAATTGAGTGTGATCTGTTGTTCCATTGGGAATTAGTAGATTGCATACTACCGTTCGTGGTCACGGCTGCGTGCGCAAGAGTGTGGTGTTGTGAATATCCTACAAGGTTCGAGAGCTGTTGCATTGGCATCAGGGATCGAGCGGGAGAGATCATAGCTACGCACTAGTTATCTATCATCCACCATCACCATCGACAAGAGCTTGCTGAGAAGATCGGGCCACCCCATATCATTAAAGATATGGTCTCTTCTATCCTTAATCATTGCATAGAAAATTCCAGCAATAATTGTTATATCATTGATTATAAAGAGAGACTCAATCATGCACAAGAATGTGTGCACAATTTACAGGAGCCTATGGAAGAAGAAATTGCTGAACCTAAAAGCTCATTAGATGAAAAAGAGGAGGAGAGTGATGGACAAAAGGAGGAAGAATGGATCTACCCATGCCTACCTTCTAATGAGAGTAACTCTTTATCACTTACATTTTCTGATTGTCCCCCATGCTTACCAAAGGAGGATGAATGTTATGTTCCTGTGGATTCTGTTGAAATATCTAGTATGGGTAAAACTTGTGATAATAATTATGCTCCTATTATCCATGATAATACTTTATTTGTGCCTAACTTCGAAATGCATTGTATTAAAGAGTTTTGTTTAGAAAATGTTTCTGATAAAGCTCTAGACGATGGTCCTATATTGAATGATCAGTCATCTTGTTATAGAATTGTTAAAAGTGGGTTTGAAGGTTCTAATCCCACTATTTTTGAGCTTTATAAAAATTATGTGTTTGTGGATCATGAAAAGCATGCTTTATGCGATAGTTATATTGTTGAGTTTATTCATGAGGCTACTGAAAATTATTATGAGAGGAAAACATGGTTGTAAAAGTTTTCATGGTATTGAAACACCTCTCTATGTGCTGAAAGTTTTGAAGTTATTCTCGTTTATTTTCCTATGCATGTCACTTTGTTCTTTGTGAATTTATTTGCATACGAGATTCCTATGCATAGGAAGTGGGTTAGACTTAAATGTGCTTTGAATTTGCTTCTTGATGCTCTCTTTTACTTCAATTCATATTTCTTATGTGAGCATCTTCTCAAACTATCATGCCTAACTTAAAGGCGTTAAAGAAAAGTAATTATAGGGAGATAACCCAAAAGTTTTAGATGAGTCTTGGAAGTTATTACTTCTGTAATAACCGCTCCTTATCCTTTTTATTTGCTTTTGGTGCCAAGAGTAACCTCTAATGAGAGAGAAGTAACAATTGGGAAAGTTGTTGTCCCGAAACAGATTTCTGTGCTTCTGTCCCAGGTTGTTATCTAACTTTCGTTAGTTCAACACTTTTTGATTTGAGCAACAGAAGGTCTTCGAAAAAATTCGTCTTTACCTGCTGGTCTGTTTTGACAGATTTCGGCCATTTTCTGCATTTGCTTCTTGTTGGTTCCTTTTTGAGTCCTTTTGGGGAATTGAGCTTTTTGAGGGAAGTGCTATAGTAGCTAGTGTTCTAATGGAAGTTTATTTGGTTTTAGAACTGAACCTAAAGACCTGTTATCTCGAGTGCACTAATGTTGCTAATAAAGATTGTGTGAAGTTTCGTATGAAGAAAAATTTCAGGTGTATGGAAGGAATGAGTAATGAGATGAAGGACGGACTAAAGCTCAAGCTTGGGGATGCCACACGTGTCACCCCAAGAAATATCCAAGAAGTACAAGCGTCAAAGCTTGGGGATCCCCAAGGCATCCCCTTCTTCATCAATAAAAATCCTAGGTTTTTTCCAAACGCTTCATTTTTATTGTTTCATGCACAGTTGTGTTGTTTTTGGAGCGTCTTCTTTTTTGTTTTCGTTTTGGTTTTTAGTTTTGTTGGTTTGCTTAATTTTCTGAATAAATTGGTTGGACCCCGTCTTTCTTACATTGGTTTGCAAATAGTTTGGTTTGGTTTGGAAAAGAGTAGGAAAGTTCATACTTATGTGGTAAAAAGAGCTCGTTTTTGACTATGGCCTATGCTCTGTCATGTCATTCTTGATATTGTTTTGGCTTTATGCTTAGTATTCTTTTCTTTAGCATGACTTGTTATAAACAATTGAGATTGCTTAATGTGCCTTGGATGAATCATGCGTTGTTTTAGCATATTAAAGCATAGTATAGTGGTATTCTCCTTTGATGCTTTATTTGGGTTGACTTGGCGCATGCTCACACCATGTTATGACTATCTCAAGTCACCATAGCCTTTATAATCCTTTAGTTTTCAACTTGTAGTATCACTTTATGCTTTGATCAATGATGTTTTGTCGCTCTGCATGATTATGGCCATTACTGCTCTCTTAGTTTGTCACTCCCAGTCTTTTGCTAGCCTCCACAACCAAGTATGAGTTCCACTCATGCATCCAACTCCCTAAACCAAGTTATTCCAAAGAGTCCACCATACCTACCTACTAGCTTATGCTATTCCAAGTATATTCATGCTTTTGTTTACCTTCCAAATTAAACTTGTTATGAGAAAACTAGTGATTAAAGCTCTCACGAACTTGATGGCACATTTTACTTTTCTGCATTTAATAAACTTGAACCATTGGGTCCTTCTTTGTTGCGTACATGCTTGCGCTTTATAAGTTGAAATTAGTAGAACCATGTATCATGGGGACCGCTTTCAACATTGCACTTGTACTTTGTACCCCGTTGATATCATGTTCTTTTGCTTATGGATCCCGGCGGTGTGAAATAAAAGTGGAACTTGTAAGATCATGGAGTTTGTATGTGTGTTAGAGAAACGCCTGGGCCGCTAGCCTAAGCCATGCCTAATCATGGTGGAAACTTGCAGCATCACCATAATGAGCACTCTATGAAGGATCCTCAATAAAAACCTATGCAAATAGCAAATAAAAAGATCGCTGAGATGCTCATTGTCTGCTTGCCTTGTCATTTTGATTATGGGATAGCTCCTGTATCATGTGCAAGGGGTACCCCGTTGGCGGTTCTTTATGATACACATGACCTTACAATGACAAGAGCTTACTTGTGACTAAAGTTGAGTAGCATGAGGTTCGGTCTTCGTAAGTAAGGGGCATGAGATTTCGGTTTATAACTTGTCAAGCATATCCTCTTAGTTGTGTCACTTTAACCTTAATCACCTTCAACATGCTTATGATAGGGGAAATGCGAGCTGAAAGCTATAAGTACCATAATTTTTGGAAGCTCTTTATGAGACTTGAATCCCTACTTCCTTTTATGAAGGCCTTTCTTTTACTTTTATGTTGAGTCTCCACCTTCTACCTTTATGGACCTACTATGAGAGCATAGTGGCCATTCTTAGTTCTATGTGCATTGTCCCAAGACTAGTTGATTGATGCATACCTTGATATTGCTTGTTTTAAACTATTTGTATCTAGTCACTCTTATGAACTTTGAAGGTGTCCTATGCATTTATATTTGCTACTCTATGAGGGACAAGCTGAATACTATTATGCTATGTTTTCTTTATGTGAAACAAACAAACATCTTGCAAAGCATTGTTATTCATGAATCTTTTGTTTGTGCCTTTTCATGTTGCATCATAGTTTCTTTGTCTTATTGCTAGAACTTTGTCTTTCATTCTATGATTGAAGTACTATGATCCCAGCTTTGAATGTCTTACAAACACTTTGATCAAGTCTTTGATGGTGCATGTCACCTCAAAATTATTCTTTCTTTTTATCACTTACCTACTCGAGGACGAGCATGAGTTAAGGTTGGGGATGTTGATACATTGCAAATATATCTATAATTTTTGATGTTCCATGCTTTGTTTTATCCACTTTCTTGTGTTTTGTCCACACATTGGAGTACTTTTCATATGATTTCTTGGACTAACCTATTAACAAGAGCCACAGTGCCAGCTGCCTGTTTTCTGCTATTTTTGGTTCCAAGAAAGTCAGAAAATGAATATTCTCGGAATTGGATGGGACAAAAGCCATAGTGCCTATTTTTCCGGAAGTCATCAGATGTCAGATTACGAGACGGAGAGGAGCCAGGGGGGCACCACATCACCTGGCCGCGCGGGCCAAGTCTGGCCGCGCCAGGGGGTGGTGTGGCCTGCCCAGGCACCCCTCGGCCTCTCCTTCCGCCTATATATTGCCCTCGAAATGAAAACCCTAAGAACCCGATCAAAAATCCACGAAAAAATCTGTAGCCGCCTTCATCTCCATCCCTAGATCGGGAGTGTTATGGGGTAACCCCGTGGGTGGCCCGATCTTCACGGATCTCGTGGTCAAATCGATGGGGAAGCGAGGGGAAAGGGAGAAGGTAGCGGAAGCAGACGCACACCTCGCGAAGAACACGATGAACACAGGCAAAACACACACGATACAAGGCCGATTGCTCTCACCGGTGGCCACCGGTCCGATAGAATCCTCGCAAGGAAAGATCGGTCAATGTGCTCCCGTCAATCCCAAGCGGAGAGGGAAGAACACCTTGGAGAGGGTCTTGACGTCTTGGCAAAGGGACACCGATGCCAAGGCCTTGTACAACGAGGGAGGCGTGATGCAAACTCCAACGAGGAGGTGATGATAGTCGATCCCCTTTGGTAGAAGGGGATGAGGCAAAACTAGACATTCCATAAGGGGCTTTTCTTTAGTCTATCATCTATGCCTAGGGTTACATGAGGGGGTGGGGGCACTATATATAGGCCAGCCACTAGTTCAAGGGTACTTTAGGAATAAAAGGGGAAAGTCTAGGCGGACTAAGGGGTACATGGGCCGATGGCCCAGCTGGCGGTGCGCAGGCCCATACGCTTAGTCTGGAGACTCGAGTGTGGGGTCGGAAGACTCCGGTCTGGGCCGAAGACTCCGGTCTGTCTCTGGTGTCGTCTCCTGAGTGGTTGACAGACTATCCTTGAGCTCGATCTGGGGGTCGGTCCGGACGCCGGGGTACGCAGGCCGGAGACTCCGGTGTCTTCAGGCCACAGACTCCGTGTTATGGGGTAACCCTGTGGGTGGCCTGATCTTCACGGATCTCGTGGTCAAATTGATGGGAAAGCGAGGGGAAAGGGAGAAGGTAGCGGAAGTAGACGCACACATCGCGAAGAACACGATGAACTCACGCAAAACTCACACGATACAAGGCCGATTGCTCTCGCCGGTGGCCACCGGTCCGATAGAATCCTCGCAAGGAAAGATCGGTCAACGTGCTCCCTCGATCCCAGGCGGAGAGGGAAGAACACCTTGGAGAGGGTCTTGACGTCTTGGCAAAGGGACACCGATGCCAAGGCCTTGTACAACGAGGGAGGCGTGATGCAAACTCCAACGAGGTGGTGACGATAGTCAATCCCCTTTGGTAGAAGGGGATGAGGCAAAACTAGAGATTCCACAAAAGGGGTTGTCTTTAGTCTATCATCTATGCCTAATGGATACATGAGGGGTGGGGGCTCTATTTATAGGCCAAC
The DNA here is from genome assembly GCA_910589775.1 of Avena eriantha. Lineage (NCBI taxonomy): Eukaryota > Viridiplantae > Streptophyta > Magnoliopsida > Poales > Poaceae > Avena > Avena eriantha. Next base: position 174,282,828 of record OU342740.1, on the reverse strand, counting down.
CACTTACATAGGGGTAGTTTGGGCATAATACTAGGGTTGCAACATAATAAGGGGGTACATGGGTTATGGCCCAGCTGTCGAGGCGCGCAGGTCCAGACCTGACAGGTAGTACCGGACCAGGTGACCAGTAGTACCGCTTGGGGGCGGTAGTACCGCATGCCGGTACCGGAGCATCCAGGGGCGATGGTGCGGGCTTCTGTAAGGGCCGGTAGTACCGCTGAGTCTGAGCGGTAGTACCGGGGCGCAGTAGTACCGCCAACGTCTGTCTTCTTGGGTGACTTGAGGACGAGCTTAGACTTGGCGTTGTAGATGTAGTAGCGTCTGTAGGACGGGCTGCATCAGCTCCCCCCCTTCAAAAAGAGTCGTCCTCGACTCTATACGCTTGTCATGTAGAGGTGGTCGAGAGACATTCTTGATCCTGGGGTTCGCCATGTAGTCGTCCTTGAGTAGCTTGATGTGGCAGCTCTTCAATGTTCCTTCACTTTCCATGTAGCCTACAAAGCTCACAACAATAGCGAAGCAACACTAAAAGAGTAGACAATTCTTGAAGATTATAACATGAGTTTCAAGTACAAGGAAGTCACCTTATGGTGTTGAGATACCTCGATGAAGGGCATCCATAGGTAACTCTCTACAGTTCGTCTTGTCAACTCTTGGGTGGTAGAGGTTGACGTGTATGCATTCATAACCTCACACAACAAAGACCAAGCAACATATGTTTGTGTGTGATAGAGGAGCATGTCATTGGTGGCATGTCCATTCTTGTTCACAACACAATTAGCACAACTCAAGTGTCGCAAACGAAATGCGTATGCAAGGTCAAAGTGCATGGAAGTTAATTGAACATCATCCAAATGTGGGAACTCGAAAACTCCATATAACGTCTTAGTGTGGCACTCAAATCAAAGGATAAAAATATTGGTCAACATCTTTGATGCAAGAATAGGAGAATTCGGCAAAAACACATGCGGAAGAATATCCAAAGAAACATCATTATGTGTGCAAACCAACCATTGGAAAGAACAATTGTTCAATATGTTGGATGCCATACACATATCATCAAAAGCCAAAATCATGGACAAATGAGTATCACAAGCGGAAGCAAAATCAACAAGTGTGCAAACAAACCATATGAAAGAGCAAGTGGTCCTTATGTTTGTTGCAACAACTATACGAGAGACTTGGAAGCTCTCATGACAATACATGCTCAAAATGGCACTATGGTTGCACACAAAACATCGGAAAGAGAAATTGTTCAACATTTTTGTGGCGACACACAAAGCATCAATATCCAATAGCAAAGAAACATGATTGTCACAAGGTGATAGAATACCATTAACATGCTTGCAAGCTAACCATAAGAAAGAGCAATTTGTCAACATGAAAGATGCAAAGCATGCAAAAGGTATCAGAGCTGGGTTCGATCTTGAACTCACGTGGGGGATGCTCTCTAGAGATCTTTTTGTCAACTCGTGCTCAACCGAGGTTGACATTCTTGTGCGGGTACCTACACACATCAAACACAAAAGGAAGAATGTGTCTGCATGGTAGAGAAACACATCATCCATCATGACGTATCTCTTCTTGTGCACATCCCCATTAATGTCAATCAAGTATGGAAAATATGCATGGTGAGTATGCAAGTGGGGAACATGCTTATCATGGCAATCATCAAAATCTCCAAAATTTGAGAAAGCTATGGGGGCCATCTCAATATTAAGCATATGATAATTATTGTTGCAAGCAAAACAAGTGAAAGAGCAATTGTTCATCTTATTGCAAGCAACAGGAGAAATTGTAAAACATCCATGACAAAGCATTGTCCAAGGGGTACCATTGGTAACATCATTGCAAGCAAAACATTGGAAAGAGCAATTGTTCAACAAGGTGCAAGCAATGATATCATCAACGTAATGTTTAAGGCATGGCATGTCTATGGCAACATCATCACAATCAAATAATTTCACATGCTCAACATTATGCAAAGGCAAAGTATCACATGAAAATACCAATGAAGCATATGTGATATGACAAACATCATCCATAGCATGCCAATCATCACAAGTCACCATGTCCACTAGTGGGATCATGGCATCATCAACACCGTATTCTTACCTTGTTCATACCTCTCATATGAAGTGGGTGTTGTGGTAGAATTGGCCTCCATGTGGGCGACTTCTTCATCATGTATGGGGATGGCATCATCTTCATCCACCATGTACATCTTCTTGGTTGGAGGCATCATCATCTCCAAGCTTGGCGCTTCTTGATCCATGGAACCTAGCAAATCATGAGAAAACACACTAGAGGTAGAGGGTAAGTTGTTAGAAATCAAAATGGTCTCACATGACCTATCAACTACCACTCTCAACTCACTAGGTGTATCACTCATGCCCTCCAAGTGGAAGCACTCAATCTCACATATGGTGGAGTCACTCATCTCACTCTTGTTTTCACTCAAGTGGGCTAAGTGGCTCTCATACTCACATAGGATTGGTACCACATTATCACTCAAGCATATGGGGGCAGGCTCGGTTCTCTCAACTCCATGCGCCTCCTTTGGTGAAGGGAAAGTCCCTTGCTCACCACTCTTGATCTTGTCATCACCGTCTTGCACCTTGGCTTGTGTAGTCCTCTTGACATACTTGTCCAACTTGGCGAAGTAGAGGTCTTTGTCTTCCTCATCCATGAAGGTGCATGCGTCATCTAGGACGTCAAGTCTTGGCGTTGAAGCTTGATGGCGTGGAGGAGAACTTGCTCTTGGTGCCATTTTGGTGGTGTCACGAGTAGTTGAAGGTGCCTTATGATGGTGTCGATGGAGGTCATTAGCGTGCCTTGCCAAAGGTTGATGTAGATGGCACACTTTGTCATCCAGATGACGCCCGCGACGATTGTTCTTGTCCTTGGCACTATTCTTGGTGAGGCGTTGTAATGAGCGCAAATCATCATTAGTCTTGGCCATCATGCTCATGGTTTTGGCGAAGTTGTTGTCCATGTCGCGCTTGAAGTTGTCCATTTGATGGTGGACCTTGGTGCTCTCGAGGTGGAGGCTCTGTCTTGGTCGACGCGACTTGAGGAGCTTGTCGTTGTCGTTCTTGAAGTCGTCCATGCTTGGGGAGTTATTGTTGTTGTAGAACTCCATATCACCCAAGCATGTGGAGCCATCATCGGTGTAGTGCTCCATCATGTCATCCATGCTTGTGGAGGCGTAGGCATGGTGGCTCATCGTGGATTCTTCATAGATATCATCCTTGGCTCCGGAGTCCCTAGACATGATTCACAAGACCAAGTGGTGTATATGGAAGTGGTAGGGAGGTTAGGGATGCAACATCAAACCTTACTTTACCTTGGAATATAGTATCGTGCAAGTGGCAACACTTGAGAGCAATCAAAACCAAGCAAAGTGAAGTTCACGCGGAACACCAAAAACAACTAACCACTAAAAAACACACACACACACACAAAGCTTATGGTGGATAGGTATGGAAGGTGGCATGTCCAAGAACAATCCAAAATCAAGATATTGTAATGGAAAGTAAAGAACCACGATGATCACAAAGAAAACAAGTCAATCCACAAGATAGGAATTATGTACAAGGAAACACACACGGTGGGATAAATGGGACTTGTGCGATGGAGAAAGTGAGCTAAGAACCACATGATTACCTAGCGAAGACTATAATCTCATGTCGCACAAGTACAAGGAGAGACGCTAGTTCGATTGCAATAAATTGGTGGGCTACAAGATATGCACAATAAGTACCACCTATTTGATGTTCATCGAGCTTGCGCTTCCTATTCTATGAGGCACTTGTTTCTTTCTTTCTCTTTTTCTTCTTTTTCTTTTTCTATTTTTTTTCTCTTTTTCTTTTCTTTTTCACTTGCCTCTTCCTTGTGCCAACAACTATACAAGATAACTATATGAGATAGCGCACTCACAACTTTTGCTCGGAATTCTACAAGTATCAAATGTGCATAGCCCAAGCAATCATATGAGGAACTAGTCTCAATAGGTGTTTGTTGAACGCAAAGATAGTTTAGCTCACAAAGGGATGCAAGTGGGGAGAAGTGGCGGAATATTCTTTTTCGAATTTATGGGGAAAATACCAAATCGGTGAGAAATCCGTGGTAACCAAAAGCTGCTGATACCAGATGTTATGGGGTAACCCCGTGGGTGGCCCGATCTTCACGGATCTCGTGGTCAAATCGATGGGAAAGTGAGGGGAAAGGGAGAAGGTAGCGGAAGCGGACGCACACTTCACGAAGAACACGATGAACTCATGCAAAACTCACACGATACAAGGTCGATTGCTCTTGCCGATGGCCACCGGTCCGATAGAATCCTCGCAAGGAAAGATCGGTCAACGTGCTCCCTCAATCCTAGGCGGAGAGGGAAGAACACCTTGGAGAGGGTCTTGACGTCTTAGCAAAGGGACACCGATGCCAAGGCCTTGTACAACAAGGGAGGCGCGATGCAAACTCCAACAAGGTGGTGACAATAGTCGATCCCCTTTGGTAGAAGGGGATGAGGCAAATCTAGAGATACATGAGGGGTGGGGATACATGAGGGGTGGGGGCTCTATTTATAGGCCAACCACTTACATAGGGGTTGTTTGGGCATAATACTAGGGTTCCAACATAATAAGGGGGTACATGGGTTGTGGCCTATCTGTCGAGGCGTGCAGGTCCAGACCTGACTGGTAGTACCGGACCAGGTGACCGGTAGTACCGCTTGGGGGCATAGTACCGCATACCGGTACCGGAGCATCCAGGGGCGATGGTGCGGGCTTCTGTAAGGGCCGGTAGTACCGCTGAGGCTGAGCGGTAGTACCGGGGCGCGGTAGTACCGCTGTGGGGGAGCAGTAGTACCGCCCACGTCTGTCTTCTTGGGTGACTTGAGGACGAGCTTGGACTTGGCGTTGTAGATGTAGTAGCGTCCGTAGGACGGACTGCATCACTCCGATGTGGCCGGAGACTCCGGTGTGCGCAGGCCGGAGACTCCGGTGCTCCAGCTGCTACTTCTTCTGTCTTCTCTTCCAAGCCTCCGTGTTGTCGGGCTTGGTGCTCTAGGCTTCCTCCCATGCCTCCGTACTTGTTGGTGTGAACCTATCATTGATATGGGACGGAGTATGAAGTAGTATACCATTCAAGAGGGTAGGAAGTGGGTTCGCATAGAGGAATGGATTCACCTTTAGAGTCCATGACGACTTGGCATAAGTTGGAGACCATGATGTGGTAAGGACCGAAGGTCGGGCTACATCATCTCCCTCCCTTCAAAAAGAGTCATCCTCGACTCTACATGCTTATCACAAAGTAGAAGATGTCGAGAGACCTTCTTGATGCTTGGGTTCACCATATAGTCGTCCTTAGGATGTAGAGATGGCTCGTTGAAGGGCAGCCATAGGTAACTCTCTTCAATTCGCCTTGTTAACTCTTTGTCCATAGAGGTTGACCTGTACGCAATTGTACCTTCACACAACAAAGACCAAGCAACATATGTTTGTGTGTGATACAGGAGCATGTCATTCATGGCATGTCCATTCTTGTTCACAACTCTATTAGCACAACTCAAGGATAGCAAATGGGATGCATATGCAAGGTCAAAGTGCATGGAAATCGTTTGAACATCATCCAAATGTGGGAACTCAAAAACTCCATAAAACATGTTAGTGTGGCACTCAAAGCAATTGACTAAAATATTGATCAACATCTTTAATGCAAGGATAGCAGAATTCGACAAAAACACATGAGGAAGAATATCCAAAGCAACATCATTATGTGTGCAAGCCAACCATTGGAAAGAACAATTGTTCAATATGTTGGATGCTAGACACATATCATCAAAAACAAAGATCATGGGAGTATGCATATTGCCAGCGGAAGCAAAAACAACATGTTTGCAAAAAAACCATATGAAAGAGCAAGTGGTCCTTATGTTTGTTGCAACAACAATACGAGAGACTTGGAAGCTCTTGTGACAATACCTGCTCATAATACCATTATGGTTGCACACAAAACATCTGAAAGAGAAATTGTTCAACATTTTTGTTGCAACACACAAAGCATCAATATCCAATAGCAACGAAACATGATTGTCACAAGGTGAAAGAATACCATTAACATGCTTGCAAGCTAACCATAGGAAAGAGCAATTTTCCAACATGAAAGATGCAAAGCATGCAAAAGGTATCAGAGCAGGGTTCGATCTTGAACTCACTTGGGCGATGCTCTCAAGAGCTCTTTTTGTCGACTCGTGCTCAATGGAGGTTGACATGATCGTTCTGGTACCTACACACATCATAGATAAAAGGAAGAACGTGTGTGCATGGTAGAGAAATACATCATCCATCATGACGTATCTCTTCTTGTGCACATCACCACTAGTGTCAATAAAGTGTAACATAGGTGCATGGTGAGTATGCAAGTGGTGAACATGCTTATCATGGCATTTACCAAAATCTCCAAAATTTGAGAAAGCTATGGGGGGCATCTCAATAGAAAACATATTATCATTATTGTTGCAAGCAAAACAAGTGAAGGAGCAATCATTCAACTTATTGCAAGCAACATGAGAGATTTTGATATGGGGTGGCCCGATCTTCTCAGTAAGCGGATGGCGATGATGATGGTGGATGATAGATAACTAGTGCGTAGCTATGATCTCTCCTGCTCGATCCCTGATGCCAGCGCAACAGATCTCGAACCTTGTAGGATATTCACAACACCACACTCTTGCGCACGTAGCCATGACCACGAACGGTAGTATGCAATCTACTAATTCCCAATGGAACAACAGATCACACTCAGTTATAGTTGGTAGATGCGAACACAGGGTAATTCTAGAGGTTCTATGAAAGAAACAACTCCAAAATATTTTAATGTGGTCTAAACCCTAACTTGTGACGGCTACGGAGGTTTATATGAGGGCTGGGGCGTCCTCAGCTTTGGACGACTTGGTCCCACCTAACTAAGATACAAACCGACCCAAAATTGGGTTTGTCTTAGGGTTCTGCCGTGGCAGAGATTGGGTCTGTTTCTCTGCCGCGGCAGCCTGTCGGGGCAGAGAACTGGGGCTTTTCTCTGCCACGGCAGAGAACTTCCAGCTCTTGTTGATCTTCGTCTTGGATAGCTCCTTGCGCTTCCTCCCTCTCCTCCCTCGCGCATTCTTCATTGATCAACACGCCTTGTTCCATTACCTCCTCGCTCCGTGCTACGCCTTCTTCTCCTAAGTACCTAATCATGCAATAATTCAAGGACTTAGGTAGTATAAAATTCTCATTAATTAAAACTCCTGGTTCATTAAGAAACAAGTTCACCTGTTGTTCTAGTAGCTTAGCACGAGCTCTTGTAATTGGTCCAATCCTTATCTCATTGGATTGATCTTTCTTTGCATTAGTTGGAACATCATCAATAGCAATTGGGGTAGGTGTAACTGCAGGGATATCCTCATCATCTCCCCCCTTCAAAAGGCGTCGACCTCGACGCTCCAAGGTCTTCTCTAGCATATGGTGATAAATCAGCAACGTTGAAGAGCACCACCAAATTCCTCAATAGGTATATCAACTGAGTAGGCATTATCATTAATTTTGGCTAGCACTTTGTAAGGACCAGCACCACGTGGCTTCAACTTGGACTTGCGAAGTAGTGGAAATCTGTCCTTGCGTAGATGCACCCAAACCATATCTCCAGGCTCGAACAACACTACTTTTCTTGCTTGATTCCTTGCAGCAGCAATGTTCTTGCCTTTCTTCTCAATAGCCTCTCGAGTCTTCTCATGTATTTTCTTCACATAATCAGCACGTTTTGATGCCTCCATATCAACTCTCTCATGTAATGGCAGAGGCGACATATCAAGTGGCGTCAATGGCTTGAAGCCATACACCACCTCAAAAGGACAAAGCTGAGTAGTTGAATGCACAGCCCTGTTGTAAGCGAACTCAACATGTGGCAAACACTCTTCCCACTCCCGCAGATTCTTTTTAATCATGGTCCTTAGCAGCTGTGACAATGTTCTATTCACCACCTCCGTTTGACCATCTGTTTGGGGGTGACATGTAGTACTGAACAGCAACTTCATTCCTAGCTTCCCCCATAAGGTCTTCTAAAAGTAGCTCATGAACTTCACATCACGGTCAGAAACAATCGTCTTTGGTACTCCATGTAATCTCACGATGTCCCTGAAAAACAGGTTAGCAACATGCGACGCATCGTCGCTTTTGTGGCAGGCAATAAAATGAGCCATCTTAGAGAACCTATCCACTACCACAAATATAGAATCATGACCTCTCTGAGTTTTAGGTAGACCTAGCACAAAATCCATACTAATGTCTTCCCATGGAGTAGTAGGTGCAGTGAGAGGTGTATACAAACCGTGAGGCTTCAGCTTGGATTTCGACTTGTGGCAAGTAATGCATCGGCTCACAAATCTGTACACATCACGCCTCATCTTGGGCCAATAAAAATGATCAGCATGCATGAGCAATGTCTTCTCACGCCCAAAATGACCCATCAAACCACCAGCATGTGATTCCTGCACTAAGAACAAACGCAACGACGATTCTGGAATACATAGTTTGTTAGCTCGAAACAGATATCCATCATGTATATGATACTTATCCCATGCGTTTCTAAGAGCACATAAACGATATGGTTCAGCAAAATCATGGTCAGTTGCATAAAGTGCACAAATAGTTTCTAATCCAGGAATTGTAACATCAAGATTGGTTAATAGAATGTTCTTCCTAGATAGAGCACCAGCAACAACATTATCTTTTCCCTTTTTATAATTAATGATGTAAGGAAAAGACTCAATGAACTCAACCCATTTAGCTAATCTTCTATGCAAGTTTGATTGAGCTTTCAAGTATTTCAATGCTTCATGATCAGAATGTATGATGAATTCCTTTGGCCACAAATAATGTTGCCAAACTTCAAGTACTCTCACAAGTGCATACAATTCTTTATCATAGATTGAATAATTCAAATGAGCACCAGTCAATTTCTCAGAAAAATAAGCTATAGGCCGACCCACTTGCATCAAAACTCCACCTATGCCTCTACCACTAGCATCACATTCAACTTCAAATTGCTTCGAAAAATCAGGTAATGCAAGCAATGGTGCAGAAGAAAGGAAACGTTTCAATGTATCAAATGCAATGTCTTGGGCCGCGCCCCATACAAAAGGAACACCTTTCTTTGTCAAATCATTTAATGGTGCAGCAATGGTGCTAAAATCTTTCACAAAGCGCCTATAGAAACCAGCGAGACCGTGGAAACTACGCACTTGACTTACATTCATTGGAGTAGGCCAATTCTGAATTGATTCAATTTTAGATTAATCTACCTCTACTCCATGCTTAGAAACAACAAATCCTAGGAATATGACCTTATCTTTTGCAAATGTACACTTCTCAAGATTAGCATACAATCTATTATCACGTAACACTTGCAAAACTTGTCTAATATGAGTGCAATGTTCAGATTCGGTGCGGTCGTAGATGAGTATATCATCAAAGTAAACAACCACAAAACGACCAATAAACTCTCTCAAAACATGATTCATCAAACGCATGAAAGTACTAGGTGCATTAGTAAGACCAAACGACATGACTAACCACTCATACAAACCGAATTTAGTTTTGAAAGCAGTTTTCCATTCATCCCCTTCTTTCATCCTAATTTGATGATAACCACTACGCAAGTCAATTTTAGAGAAAACAGCAGCACCACTCAATTCATCTAGCATATCCTCTAAGCGTGGAATAGGATGACTATATCGAATAGTGATGTTATTAATCGCTCTACAGTCAACACACATGCGCCATGTACCATCTTTCTTAGGAACTAAAATAACAGGAACAGCACAAGGGCTAAGAGAAACACGAATGTACCCTTTATCCAGCAACGCTTGTACTTGCTTCTGAATTTCCTTAGTTTCTTCAGGATTAGTCCTGTAGGGTGCACGGTTGGGAAGTGTGGCGCCAGGAATCAAGTCCACTTGATGTTCTATACCACGCAATGGAGGTAAGCCTGCGGGTACATCTTCTGGAAACACATCCCCAAAGTCCTGCAGAACAGAAGAGACACCAAGAGAAATAGGGGTAATGTCGTTAGAAACCAAAACCTCGCCCTTATACATGAGCACAAGTGGCATGGCTGTAGGATCCTCACGAAATTCTCTCATATCTTCCTTAGTGGCTAATATTAATAAACCGGGCACTCTCTCACTTGTTGTTATATCACTCAATTTAGGCTCAATTACATCAGGAACAGCTGTCACGCAATCTCACCGAGTGGTAGTATCTTCCTTCAGGTTCACCTCTATCTTCTGGCGAGAATCATTCACAATTTCTTGTGGTTTCATTGGATGCATAGTAATCTTCTTTCCTTTGAATTCCAAATGATATGTATTGGCTCGGCCATTGTGTTGCACATGGCGATCATAGAGCCATGGCCGACCGAATAGTAGGTGACAAACAGTCATAGGAACCACATCAAAATCAATAGAATCTTTGTAGGGCCCTATTTGAAAGTTCACTCGTACCATATGATTTACCTTCATCTCACCATTGTTGCTCAACCATTATATGTAGTATGGCTTGGGATGAGGTAAGTATGTCAAATTCAGTTTGGCACATAATTCCTTACTTGCAAGATTTCTGTAGCTACCTCCATCAATAATGACCTTGCAAGCTTTATTTGGTCCAACTAGAGCTTTTGTTTGGAACAAGTTGCAATGCTGGGATTCCTCAACCGGTTGCACACTAAGTACACGTGAAGACACGACGATAGTTGGTGCACGCTCAGCATATGCATCAGCACCAACCTCACCGTCATCAATATCATCATCAGAAGCTTCATCTCCACTTTCTACTTCACCTTGTTCATTAACAAACATAACCTTGCTGTTTGGACAATCCTTCTTGTAGTGACCTCTGCCTCCACAAGCATGGCACACCACATCATGAGTATGTGCAGTAGACATGTTGGAACCCGAGCTAGCAGCAGGAGCAGCGGGTTTCCGAGTATTAGAACCAAACGAAGGTGTACTTGCTGGTTTGGCCGATGGGGTAAACGGAACACCAGCTGGTGGCATGACAGTGGGAGGTGTAGATCTGGCCGAAAATCTGGTAGAAGATGGAAATCGAGCACATGACTTTGCCTCTTCAGCCAGCTGGGACTCGGCCTCTCTAGCATGGTGCAGCAACTCGTTCATTGTCTCATACTTGTGATAACGCACAATACTCTTGATTTGAAGCTTCAAATTGTGGAGGAAACGTTGCATCGTCATCTCTCGTGATTCACGAACATTAGCACGCTGCATAAGCATCTCCATCTCCATGTAGTACTCATCAACTGTCATTGTGCCTTGCCTCAACTGTGTGAGCTTGTCAAACACATAACGCAAATAATTGGAGGGAACAAAACGATCCGCCATGATGGCCTTCATCTCATGCCAATCCCTCAGATGAAGTTCATTGTCGTTCCGTCTATTCTGCACAATAGCTTCCCACCAACGCAAAGTGTAACCATCAAATTCTGATGCAGCAAGTTTGACCTTCTTGTCTTCTAGGTAATCAAATAAACGCCAGAGCTTTTCAATCTTCAACTCCCAAGTAATATAATCCTCAGGATCAAGCGAGCCATTGAATGAAGGAATTGAGAACTTGGGCTTGCCCAAACTATCATCAGCTGGATTGTAAGCACGCTGGGCACGTCCAAGAGGAGCATACCCAGGGCCATCTAGAGGAGCAGCCGTAGGTGCAGGGGGATTTGCACGTCCCCTGCCACGATGTGGAGTAGCATCAGCCGCACTCCCCTCATCAAAGTCCTCAAACCCATCATCATGTTGTGCCAGTCCGGGCTGGAGTGTTGCCTGAATTGCCTCAATGGAACACTACAAGGTGGCAAAGTTGACATTCATAGCAGTCAGCTGCGTCTGGATATTATTGATGGCTGCAGTATTATTCTCCACAACATCTTGTATGTCGGTGATATTTCTATCAACAGACTCTCTCCAAGTAACAATCTCCTCCACCTGCTTTTTCTGTGACACAATTTCATCATCACTCAAAGACATGATTAGTAAGTTAGTGCAAAAATCAAAATCAGTATGGTGGAAACTCTCACAACTCACTCACAACTGATAAGAAAGAAGATCTTACCGTTCCAAAGTGAATAGAGATGCTCTACCAAACGTAATCAAAGACTGATGCACTGAAGTGATGAAGTGAATATCAAAGGTATAGAGAATGATCACAGGGCACACAGGTTATTTATGGTGGAGCTATAGGTATGGTATCCTATCTACACTCTAAACAAGTCCTAGTGCTGATCGTATGACATAGACCCATGAAAACACACACGGTGGAGATAAATGGGGCAATTGCAACTATGAAAATGAGCTAAAAAAAGTAGGGTATTTCGGAGGAATGCTCATGTTGCAATGCACAAGGAGAGACGCTAGCAATGTCTCAACGAAACGGGCACAAGATTGCTAACTGAGCAGCCCGCAGAGCACTAAGCATGCTAGTCTCGTAGGATAGTTTTAGACACAAAGAAAGGCTTACTAAGGCTCACAAGGATAGGTACGCTATGTGGACTCAGTAAAAAAACAAAAAAGAAAAAAAATTGACCTAAGAATTGGTCTCTGCCACGGCAGAAAAACGGCCTAAAATCCTGTCGCGGCACGAGGTCGGCAGACACAAAAAATTCTCGTATGAGGGCAGACCTGTCTGTGGTAAGGCGACCCTCCAATTTTTTTTGTCACGCTGGAGCACAGACCTGTCTGCGGTCAGGCGTGAGGCAGCAAGCCGATATTTTTTTTATTCCGACTCGCCAAGTAGTACACAACTAGGACTCTTTACTTGGATCGGATCTGACTTGATGGTAGCGGAAAAAGATGGTGGAAAACAACTAGAACAACTAGAAAACAAATCTACGAAGAATAGATCTAGATATAATCTAATAGAGGAACTCGACCAGCAACTATTACTCGAATACGATGTAATCCAGGCTATGGCAACTCTTTTTGTGGGGCTTTTTTGTATACAATGAAAAACACTCTCTAATCTATGGATGGATTGTGGATTGCTTACCTAGGCAATGAGGAAATCTGATACCAAGATGATATGGGGTGGCCCGATCTTCTCAGTAAGCGGATGGCGATGATGATGGTGGATGATAGATAACTAGTGCGTAGCTATGATCTCTCCCGCTCGATCCCTGATGCCAGCACAACAGATCTCGAACCTTGTAGGATATTCACAACACCACACTCTTGCGCACGCAGCCGTAACCACGAATGGTAGTATGCAATCTACTAATTCCCAATGGAACAACAGATCACACTCAATTATAGTTGGTAGATTCGAACACAGGGTAATTCCAGAGGTTCTATGAAAGAAACAACTCCAAAATATTTTAACGTGGTCTAAACCCTAACTTGTGACGGCTACAGAGGTTTATATGAGGGCTGGGGCGTCCTCAGCTTGGGACGACTTGGTCCCACCTAACTAAGATACAAACCGACCCAAAATTGGGTTCGGCTCAGGGTTCTGGCGTGGCAGAGATTGGGTCTGTTTCTCTGCCGCAGCAGCCTGCCGTGGCAGAGAAAAGGGGCGTTTCTCTGCCGCGGCAGCCTGCCGTGGCAGAGAACTGGGGATTTTCTCTGCCGCGGCAGAGAACTTCCAGCTCTTGTTGATCTTCGTCTTGGATAACTCCTTGCGCTTCCTCCCTCTCCTCCCTCGCGCATTCTTCATTGATCAACACGCCTTGTTCTATTACCTCCTCGCTCCGTGCTACGCCTTCTTCTCCTAAGTACCTAATCATGCAATAATTCAAAGACTTAGGTAGTATAAAATTCTCATTAATTAAAACTCCAGGTTCATTCAGAAACAAGTTCACCTGTTGTTCTAGTAGCTTAGCACGAGCTCTGGTAATTGGTCCAATCCTTATCTCATTGGATTGATCTTTCTTTGCATTAGTTGGAACATCATCAATAGCAATTGGGGTAGGTGTAACTGTAGGGATGTCCTCATCAGATTTTAAAACATCCATGACAAAGCATTGTCCGAGGGGTAGCATTGGTAACATCATTGCAAGCAAAAATTTGGAAAGAGCAATTGTTCAACAAAGTGCAAGCAATGATATCATCAACGTAACTGTTGGAGCATGGCATGTCTATGGCAACATCATCACAATCAAATAATTTCACATGCTCAACATTATGCAAAGGCAAAGTATCACATGGAAATACCAATGAGTCATATGTGATATCACAAACATCATCCATAGCATGCCAATCATCACAAGTCATCATGTTCACTAGTGGGATCATGGCATCATCAACACCCTTATTTTTACCTTGTTCATACCTCTCATATGAAGTGGGTGTTGTGGTATTATTGGCCTCCATGTGGACAACTTCTTCATCATGTATGGGGATGGCATCATCTTCATCCACCATGTACATCTTCTCGGTCGGAGGCATCATCATCTCCAAGCTTGGCGCTTCTTGATCCATGGAACCTAGCACAACATGAGGAAACACACTAGAGGTAGAGGGTAAGTCGTTAGAAATCAAAGTGGTCTCACATGACCTATCAACTACCACTCTCAACTCACTCGGTGTATCACTCATGCCCTCCAAGTGGAAGCACTCAATCTCACGTATGGTGGAGTCACTGATCTCACTCTTGTTTTCACTCAAGTGGGCTAAGTGGCTCTCATAATCACATGGGATTGGTACCACATCATCACTCAAGCACATAGGGATAGGCTTGGTTCTATCAACTCCATGCGCCTCCTTTGGTGAAGGGAAACTCCCATGCTCACCAACCTTGACCTTGTCGTCGCCATCTTGCACCTTGGCATGTGTAGTCCTCTTGACGTACTCGTCCAACTTGGCGAAGTAGTGGTCTTCGTCTTCCTCATCCATGAAGTTGCATAGGTCAACTAGGACGTCAAGTTTGGGCGTTGAAGCTTGATGGCATGGAGGAGAGCTTGCTCTTGGTGCCATTTTGGTGGTGGCACGAGTAGTTGAAGGTGCCCTTTGATGGTGTCGACGGAGGTCATTGGCGTGCCTTGCCAAAAGTTGATGTAGATGGCGCACTTGGTCATCCACATGAGCCTCGCTACGATGCTCCTTGTCCTTGGCACTCTTCTTGGTGAGGCGTTGTAATGAGCGCAAAGCATCATTTGTCTTGGCCTTCATGCTCATGGTTTTGGCGAAGTTGTTGTCCATGTCGCGCTTGAAGTTCTCCATTTGATGGTTGACCTTGTTGCTCTTGAGGTGGGGGCTCCGTCTTGGTCGACGCGACTTGAGGAGCTTGTCATTGTCGTTCTTGAAGTCGTCCATGCTTGGGGAGTTATTATTGTTGTAGAACTACATATCACCCAAGCATGTGGAGCCATTGTCGGTGTAGTGCTCAATCATGTCATCCATGCTTGTGGAGGGATATGCATGGTGGCTCATCGTGGATTCTTCATAGAAATCATCCTCGGTTCCGGAGTCCCTAGACATGATTCACAAGACCAAGTGGTGTATATGGAAGTGCTAGGGGGGTTAGGGATGCAACGTCAAACCTTACTTTACCTTGGAAGAGAGTATCGTGTAAGTGGCAACACTTGAGAGCAATCAAAACCAAGCAAAGTGAAGTTCACGCGGAACACCAAAACCAACGAACCACTAAAAACACACACACACAAAGCTTATGGTGGATATGTATGTAAGGTGGCGTGTCGAAGAACAATCCGAAATCAAGATATTGTAATGGCAAGTAAAGAACCACGATGATCACAAACCAAAACAAGTCAATCCACACGATAGGAATTATGTACAAGGAAACACACACGGTGGGATAAAAGGGACTTGTGCGATGGAGAAAGTGAGCTAAGAACCAAATGATTACCTAGCGAAGACTATAAGATCGTGTCGCACAAGTGCAAGCAGAGACGCTAGTTCGATTATAATAAATTGGTGGGCTACAAGATATTCACAATAAGTACCACCTATTTGGTGTTCATCGAGCTTGCGCTTCCTATTCTATGAGGCACTTGTTTATTTCTTTCTTTCTTTTCTTTTTATCTTTCTATTTTTTCTCATTTTCTTTTCTTTTTCACTTGCCCCTTCCTTGTGCCAACAACTATAGAAGATAACTATATGATATAGCGCGCTCACAACTTTTGCTCGGAATTCTACAAGGTATCAAATGTGCATAGCCCAAGTAATCATAGGAGGAACTAGTATGAATAGGTGTTTGTTGAACGCAAAGATAGTGTAGCTCACAAAGGGATGCAAGTGGGGAGAAGTCGCGGAATGTTTATACCTTTCTTCGCCAATCTTCACCCTTTGTTGGTGGATTCTGCCTTCCTCACGGAATTTGGATGTAGTAGATAGCATGAACCACAGAGATGATGATGTAGAGCTATTTCTCCTCTTCAAAACGAGCTAAAGAACACCAAAATCCGAGTTCGTATGCAAAAGTTATGCCCAAAACGGTGAAACAGATTTGCTGTCAGCAGTGGGGGACGACGACTTTGCCAGAAACTCAGGTCTGGGGGCCGGAATCTCCGGTCTGGGCCAGAGTCTCCGGTCCGGGGGCCGGAATCTCCGGTCTGGGCCGGAGTCTCCGGTCCGGGGGCCGGAATCTCCGGTTCGGAGGTTCCAGGACGTTCCAGAACTCGTCCGGGACGCGATTTGGCAGAAAAGCTCGAACCAAAACACCAAATTGGTGGGGGAAATCAAGGAATTAGGCCATGTAAACGCAGGGGAAGGTAGATCAACAAGTTTAACAAGTAATCCACGGATCAAAACCTACCAAAACGCACTCAAATCACAGATCGATTCAAAACACGAATTGGGGCTGTTTTTGGTGGTATTTTCGAATTTATGGGGAAAAAGACCAAATGAACGAGAAATCCGTGGCAACCAAAAGCTACTGATACCAGATGTTATGGGGTAACCCTGTGGGTGGCCCGATCTTCACAGATCTCATGGTCAAATCGATGGGGAAGCGAGGGGAAAGGGAGAAGGTAGCGGAAGCGGACGCACACCTCGCGAAGAACACGATGAACACACGCAAAACACACACGATACAAGGACGATTGCTCTCACCGGTGGCCACTAGTCCGATAGAATCCTCGCAAGGAAAGATCGGTCAACGTGCTCCCATCAATCCCAAGCGGAGAGGGGATAACACCTTGGAGAGGGTCTTGACGTCTTGGCAAAGGGACACCGATGCCAAGGCCTTGTACAACGAGGGAGGCGCGATGCAAACTCCAACGAGGAGGTGACGATAGTCGATCCCCTTTGGTAGAAGGGGATGAGGCAAAACTATAGATTCCACAAAGGGGGTTTTATTTAGTCTATCATCTATGCCTAGGGTTACATGAGGGGGTGGGGGCACTATATATAGGCCAACCACTAGTTCAAGGGTACTTTAGGAATAAAAGGGGAAAGTCTGGGCAGACTAAGGGGTACATGGGCCGAAGGCCCAGCTAGCGGTGCGCAGGCCCATACACTCAGGCCGAGACTCCGGTGTGGGCCGGAGACTCCGGTCTGGGCCGGAGACTCCGGTCTGGGCCGGAGACTCCGGTCTATCTCCGGTGTCGTCTCCGGAGTGGCAGACAGACTGTCCTTGATCTCGATCTGGGGGTCGGTCCGGAGATGGGTCCGGAGACTTCGGGGTACGCAGGCCGGAGACTCCGGTGTCTTCAGGACGGAGACTTCGGTGTGGCCGGAGACTCCGGTGTGCGCAGGCCGGAGACTCCGGTGCTCCATCTGCTACTTCTTCCGTCTTCTCTTCCAAGCCTCTGTGTTATCAGGCTTGGTGCTCCAGGCTTCCTCCCATGCCTCCGTACTTGTTGGTGTGAACCTATCATTGATATGGGACGGCGTATGATGTAGTATACCATTCAATAGGGTAGGAAGTGGGTTCGCATAGAGGAACAGATTCACCTTTAGAGTCCATGACGACTTGGCATAAGTTGGAGACCATGATGTGGTAACGACCGAAGGTCGGGCTACATTAGGGAGGGATCTGAAGCTCTTCCCAGCACCCTGCCGGAGAGGGGAATTCACCCTGGAGGCCTTCTTCATCACCATGCAAGCCTCTGGTGTGATGCGTGAGTAGTTCATCCTTGGACTACAGATCCATGTAGTAGCTAGATGGCTGGTTCTCCTACTTTGTGCTTTCATGTTTAGATCTTGTGAGCTCCGTTCATGCTCAAGATCATCTATTTGTAATTCTGCATGTTGTGTTTGTGGGGATCCGATGGATATTGAATGCTATTTCAGATTGATTATTGATTATATCATCTCTTTGTTATTTGTGATCTTGCATGCTTTCCATTGTTAGTAGCTATCTTGGCCAAGTAGATGCTAGCAACTCCAAGAGTTAGTATTTATGCTCGATAGTGGGTTCATGCCTCTAGTAATCTGGGGAAGTGATAGAAATCTCTAAGGTACTAGATGTGCTGTTGCTACTAGGGAGAAAACAACAATCCTTTGTTCATAGAACAATCGTATTGTTTACTTTACACGCAATTCGTAAAGCAATAATCTGTTGCTTGCAACTTAATACTGGAGGGGGTTCGGATGATAACCTAAAGGTGGATTATTAGTCATAGATGCAGTTGGATGGCGGTCTATGTATAATGTTGTAATGCCCAATCAAGTTTCAAAGGAGTCAAGATGATTAGTATATGCATGTATTGCTTTCTCGGTGTTTGTCAATTTCCTCGCTGTAATTTGTTCACCCAGCATGTTATCTATCTTAAGGAGAGCCACCTCTAGTGAACTATGGATCCCAGTACTTTTTTTAACATACAATCTATAAACTGTTTACTGCTGTGTTACTTTCTGCAAACTATTACTTCCTTCCATTCGATACATTTAATCCTTTATTTTCAGCAAAACACGGTGAGATTGACAACCTCATCGCAAGTTGGGGACAGAGTTCTGTGGTTGTGTTGTGCAGGTCTCCATGTTGCTACTAGCACCGGTAGTGCGCCCTGCCAAGGCTCAGCTAGCAACACCTTTGGGTTGTTTCCTTGCTCCTACTGGTTCGATTAAACCTTGGTTTCATAACTGAGGGAAACTTGCTGCTGTGCTCATCATATCTTCCTCTTGGGGTTCCCAACAAGCTCTACATCAAGACTGAGCCATCACGGGTTTGGCAGGAATCGCTAAAACTTGCATAGGGCCGATCGAGGGTGTTACAAAGTGGTATCAGAGCTCAGCAGTTGCGATACCCCACTGGTCCAGCCTGTAGGATAACCTAGCTAACGGACGTTGTAGAGTGTCAAAACTATTTTGCCAAATCGGTTGGATAGATCTGTTTTTTTACTTCTTACCCCTATGCTATTCTCCTCTAAGCTCTGCATGTTTTGTATCTAATCTTATCTTTTCTTCGAGTCCAGGATTTCTCGTGGTTGGGTTTTCTGTCGTACCTTCAGGGTTTAGGTTCCTTCCTCTTGCAACGGTGTTTCCACATCCGGTCTTCGTGCTATCTGGGTAACCTTCGTCTGTTGTACCTTTCGGTGGATCAAAACCCACTGAAAGCTTTCTTTGTACCTTCCGGTGTGTTCCAACGTGACAACATTGTCTACATCAGATCCGATGAAGAGTCTGCATCACTTTGTTTTCGAACCTCGTTTGTCGAGACCTTCAGTCTGAATTCCGAGAATGGGTCGCACGATTTTCTACTAAGTGTGCGGAGTAATAGTTTGGGTGCATGATGGATTGGCCCCCATGACGACTACTCATTCTATTCACTCCCGTACATTGAAGTGGATTAGATTGCACTTATTCTCTCCTCTCACGGAAGTTAAAGATGGCCTTATCTTTTGAGATCTCTACCTTTGTCTTTTGTTTATCCAGAGTGTTTCTTGTTGAACGTGAACAACGACCCCTTGTTGGTGGTGTCGCCAATTTCAAGACGGAACAAGAATCCTTGTTACTGGTGTCGCGAGGATCTACACGAAGTGAGAAGATTCAGATCGTCGGCCTTCTTCCCCATTGTTGAGGGCAAACCTCTAGGGTGGCCCGATCTTTCACGATTCCCTTTCAAATCGAGGGTGGAGTGTGGGGAAAGGAGGGAAGGATGAACACGACGAACACACGCACGAAAAACGCGATGAACACACACACAGGCAAAACCACGATAAACACCAATAGCTCACACCGGCGGTGACCGGTCCGGCGCAATCCCTAAGATCGGCGTCGGGTGGAGGACTCTCTCTCGAACCGGCACAGCGAGATGGGAGACTCGGTGAGATCTTGACGTCTAGGCAAAGGAACACCGATGCCTAGGCCTTGTACAACGCGGAGGCACGATGCAAACTCCAACGAGGTTTGGGGATATTGGTGCTCCTTAGTCAAGGAGCATGAGGCAAGAATTAGATAGATCCACAAGGGGTTTCCACTAATTCCAATATCAAGCCTAGGGTTTACAATGGAGGTGGGGGTCTATATATAGGCCAGCCACAAGTTCAGAGGTAATTCAGGCATTAAAGTAGAGTTCTGGGCGAAGTAGAGGGGTACATGGGCCATAGGGCCCAGCTAGGCTCGCAGACCCATCACTTGTGCCGGACACTCCGGGTCGAGTTAGCTGGACAGTCCGGGGTGGCCTGATAGTCCGGGTCGGCACGGCCGGACAGTTCGGGCAGGGCGGACACTGGGTGGCGTTCGGGGAGTGTTCGATTCGACCTTCTGAATGTCCACGCCAGGTCTGGGCTCGGGCAGGCCGGACACTCCGGCTGAGTCGGGCTGGACACTCCGGCTGGATTTGGGCGGACACTCCGGCAGCTTCAGCTCAGGTGCAGCTTCAGGGCTCGTGGGTCGACGCGGCGGGGGCTCATACCTGATGATGCACAAAGTAGTGGTATGAAGTAGCACGCCATCCAAGGAGGTATCGAATTGGAAAGAAGAGAGGAGCGAGTTCACCTTAGCTTGCAGGAGTTTGGCTCGGGCACGAGTCATGGGTCCACTTGGGGGACTTGTTGGTGTAGATGTAGAAGCGTCCGTAGGACGGGCTGCATCAGCTCCCCCCTTTGGGAAAGAGTCGTCCTCGACTCTTCATGGATATCATCTTGAACATCTCCATGGTAGGGTGCGAGATCCTTGACACTGAATGTATTGCTTGCAAGGTACTTGGAGGTCGGTATGTCGATGATGTAGGCGTTGTTGTTGATTCTTTTGAGGACCTTGAAGGGACCATCTCCTCTTGGCTTGAGCTTGGAGTCACGTTCCTTGGGGAAGCGGTCCTTGCTTAGGTGTATCCACACAAGGTCACCTTCTTCAAATATCATCTCCTTCTTGTCCTTGTTTAATCTTGAAGCTTGGCGAAGGACTTGTTGTTCGATAGTAGCTCTTGTTTCTTCATGAAGCGTCTTCATAGCTTGTGCGCGCTTCTCGACGTCCATGTTCGTGCGCTCATGGAGAGGTAGTGGTAGGATGTCGAGCGCGGTGAGGGGCTCGAAACCATAGACGATCATGAATGGACTCATCTTGGTTATTGAGTGCTTGGCTCGATTGTAGGCGAACTCGGCGTGTGGAATACATTCCTCCCAATCCTTCAGGTTTTTCTTGATCAACACACGAAGGAGAGTTCCGAGGCTTCGGTTGACAACTTCGGTTTGGCCATCAGTTTGAGGATGTGATGCGGATGAAAAGAGGAGCTTGACGCCGAGCTTGGCCATGAGGGTCTTCCACAAGTAGCTCATGAATTTGACGTTGCGGTCGGAGACGATTGTCCTTGGCACACCGTGAAGACGGACGATTTCCCTGAAAACAGATTTGCAACATGTGAAGCATCGTCGGTCTTATGGCACGGTATGAAGTGTGCCATCTTGGAAAAACGATCCACAACAACAAATATATCATCATGACCATGCTTAGATCTAGGCAATCCTAGCACGAAATCCATGCTAATGTCAGACCAAGGTGTATGAGGAATAGGCAATGGCATATAAAGACCATAGGGATTAGCTTGCGACTTAGCTTGAACACATGTCGTGCATCGGTGAACGTAGCGCTCCACGTCACGCTTCATCTTGGGCCAAAAGTAGTGATTGGAGAGCATGTCCAATGTCTTGTCGCGACCAAAGTGACCCATAAGGCCTCCACCATGAGATTCTTTGAGAAGCAAAAGTTGAAGCGATGACTTCGGAATGCATAGCTTGTTTTGTTTAAAAAGAAAGCCCTTATGCAAATAGAAATCATCAACTCCCTTGTCATTGGAGCACTTTGCGAAAATTGGTTAAACCACGGGTCGGAAGCATACAAAGATTTTATTTCCTCAAGACCCAACACGTTGATTTCAAGTCTCGTAAGAAGGCTTGTATGTTTGCGAGACAATGCGTCCGCAACTACATTATCTTTGCCCTTCTTATACTTGACAATGTACGGACTCAACCCTAAGTGCGTGTCTCTTTCTCAAGTTAGCTTGGCCTTTGAGATATTTCAACGACTCATGGTCGGAATGTATGATAAATTCCTTGGGCCAAAGGTAGTGTTGCCAAACTTGAAGGACACGAACTAAGGCAAAAATCTCTTTGTCATAAATTGGATAGTTAAGGCGAGCACCATCAAGTTTTTCGCTATGGTAGGCTATAGGACATCCGTTTTGCATAAGGACTCCTCCAATGCCAATACCACTAGCATCACACTCTATCTCAAAAGTTTTTGTGAAATCCGGTAAAGCAAGAAGAGGTGCTTCGGTGAGCCTCTTTTTAAGTTCATCAAAAGCTTTTTGTTGTGCTTTGCCCCACACGAAGGTGACATTCTTTTTGGTCGGTTCATTAAGGGGATAAGCAATGGCTGAAAAGTCTTTCACAAAGCGACGATAGAAACCGGCCAACCCATGAAAACTTCGGAGTTCACTCACATTTGTTGGTATGGGCCAATCTCGTATGTCCTTTACCTTGGAAACATCAACTTCAATTCCCTTCGAAGAAACGACAAATCCAAGAAAAATCAACTTGTCTTTAGCAAAAGTGCACTTGGGAAGATTAGCATAAAGCTTTTCATGTCGAAGGATTTGCAAAACTTCCTTGACATGTGTTATATGGTCCTCAAGTGATTTGCTATAAACAAGAATATCATCGAAATAGACAACAACACTTTTTCCAATGAGAGAACGCAGGATGTGATTCATAAGGCGCATGAAGGTGGATGGGGCATTTGATAAACCAAAGGGCATAACCAACCATTCATAGAGACCAAGTTTGGTCTTGAAGGCGGTTTTCCACTCATCACCTTCAGCCATGCGTATTTGATGGTAACCACTACGAAGATCAATTTTCGAAAAATTAGTGGCTCCACACAACTCATCAAGCATGTCATCGAGACGTGGTACGGGATGTCGATAACGCACGGTGATAGCTTTGATTGGACGACAGTCCATGCATAACCGTAACGTATCATCCGTCTTTGGAACCAGAATCATGGGTACGGCACTTGGACTAGTGCTAACTTGGATCAAACCATTGGAGACGAGTTGGTTGATTTGACGTTCAATCTCCTTTGTCTCCTCCGGGTTCGTGCGGTAAGCGGCGCGGTTGGGAAGTGGTGCACCGGGGATGAGGTCAATGCGATGTTCTATGCCGTGAAGAGGAGGTAGTCCATGTGGAAGCTCTTCGGGGAACACATCCTTGAATTCCTGCAAAACACAAATCAAAGATGGAGGAACATTGGTTAATTCGTTAGTTCCTTGCGCTAGTCCCTTGCAAAGGAGGACATAGTGCAAGATGGATGGGTTGTTCCGAACATCTCTCATCTAACTTTTGCTGGCTAGGAGAACACTCTTAGTTTTTCCACTCGAATTTGGCTTGTGGCTCTCACTCACTATGAGGTGGTTCTCTCGCTCATCGCTCTTCTCACAAGTAGGTGTTGTGCTTTGCGCCCTTGCTAAAGCCTTTGCATTGTCCGCAATTATTTGGCTAGGAGTCATCGGTTGCAAAACACATGTTGAGCCATTTGAAGGTGTATATATTGGTGCGACCATCATGTTGAGCAGCCTTGTCAAATTGCCATGGTCGACCAAGAAGCATGTGGCAAACTGTCATAGGAACCACATCACACTCCACCGTATCTTTGTAAGGACCAATGGCGAAGGAGACCGATACGGTATGCTTGATCTTCACGGACCCTTGGTCACTTAGCCATTGCACGTGGTAGGGGTGCTTGTGTGGATGGAGGTTGAGGTTGAGCTTCTCACATAACTCGGTGCTAGCAAGGTTGTGACAACTCAATAATTATGACCTTGATAGATTTGTCGTTGATGCCGACTCGTGTTTGGAAGATATTTGAGCGTTGGTCTTCATGCTCTTGTGCTTGAGTGGTCAAGATTCTTGTGACGACAAGCGATGGACTTGCGTCATGCTCACACATGAGGAGTTCTTGATCATCTTCCACTCGTTGCCTTGCCATTGCTTCCTTGACACGGGCATCAAACTCATCTTCACTCAAGTACTCTTCATCACCATTGTCATGGATGAACAAGACTTTCTTGTTTCCACATTCGGCCGACTTGTGTCCTTTACCTCCACACTTGTAGCATTCACCGTTGAAAGGTGTATCACTCTTTGCTTGCTTGCCATTTGGTGGCAGTTTTCCTTGAGGAAGTGTGGGCTTGAAGGAAGGCTTGGAGGTACTTGAGGAGCTACCATTGAAAGTTGTTGGTGTAGGGGTTGAAGCTTGCTTGTAGGTGAAGTACGTCTTGGGCTTGTTGTACTTGATATCCTCTTGCACTTGACGTTCAGCCTTTGTTGCAATGTGCACAAGCTCAACCATGGTGTTGTATGTTCGGAACTCGACGATGCGCTTGATTGGGTGATTCAAGCCAATAAGGAAACATGCCATTGTTTGCTCCATGCGCTCATCAATGTTGGCACGAATCAAGTTGAGTTCCATTTCCTTGAAGTATTCTTCCACGGTCTTTGTCCCTTGACGAAGCGCTTGAAGGTTGTTGAAGAGGTCACGCGTGTAGTGTGCGGGGACGAACCGGGATCTCATGTGAGCCTTCATGTCATGCCAAGTTGTGATTGGCGGCTCTTGTCTTGCATCATGAGCAACTTGAACTTGTTCCCACCAAAGGTTGGCGTAATCATCAAACTCTAGTGAAGCCATGGCGACCATCTTCTCGTTGCTATAGTTGTGCATGCGGAAGATCTTGTCGACTTTGAGTGCCCATGAGAGGTATTCTTCAGGGTCATTGGATCCGGTGAACTTGGGCATTGTGAACTTGAGCATGCCAAAAGTTTCTTCATCATTGCGGTAATTGCGACGAGCTTGGTGACCTTGTTGATGATCTTGTAGTTGGGGAGGTGGAACTTGGTTCTCGCGTCCTTGTTGCGGAGCTTGCTCTTGGTATTGATGTTGACGTGGTTGAGGTACTTGGGCCTCATGGTGGCGAAGGTGTGTAGCCTCTTGACGCGGTTGATGACGAAGAGGAGGCTCGTTCCTTGGTTGGTGATGTTGGTTAGGCACATGGGCCTCACGGCGAAGAACATGGTCATGAGCCTCTTGACGTGGTGGGCGTCGCTCAACTTGTATCACTTGACGCTCCAAGTTTTGTTGATGTGGAGGAGGCGCCTCGTGATGACCATGGTGTCGATGTTAACGTTCATGACGTTGATGACGAGGAGGAGGATCTTGAAGAGCTTCACGTCGATGACGAGCTGGATTCTACAAATTGGAGTCATCACTTGTTGTGTCAAGAATGTGTCGCGGTCGGTGGTGGTAGACTTGCGGTTCCTCTTGTGGTTGCTCTTGTTGAATCACTAGTGCCCTTGCATGATGACGGTGTGCTTCTTGCCTTGCTCGTGGCCTTGAAGATAGGTCACCGTCATAGCTTGACGTTGCGGCGTGCCGTGGGGAAGGTACATAGTTCGAAGAGATTCCATCTTCAACCACGGGGGCATCATTGCGTCTTTGAGCACTTTGATGTAGATCTTGGGGAAGAGATGCATGACGATGCGAAGAACTTGCCGAGCTTGATGCGCGTGAACATGGTCTTGCCATGCCATCGATGAGGCGTCGAAGATTGTCATTTGTTTCCGCGACGGAGCGTTGAAGCGCTTCATTTTGGTGGCCGAAGTTGTGATGCATTGCATGCATTTGTCGTTCGAGGCCGTCGAAGCGGTTGTCGATGTTCTTGAACTCGGCTTGCGTCTCGCCAAATTGTTCATCTTGTCTCGTCTCAAGTGCTTGGCAACATTCACGGAACTCTTGTCAAACGATGAAGTGACTTGCGCGCGTCATGTACGGACCTTGATCTTCTTCTTGGGGAGGTGGTTGGCTCGTCTCACCGTGCCTATCCATCATGCGGAACACACAAGTATTGTATATGGAAGTTGAATATGGTGGTGTTAGCCTTGTACCTCACCTTGGGGATTGCACCAAACTAGAAACCACAAGTGAGAACTATTAGCGTGCAAAGTGGAAATGCAAAGAAAACTCACACTCTCAAAAGCTAGTTGGTGGTAGGTTAGGGTTGTGGAAAGCCAAAGAACCAACCAAAAGAAAAGGGATAGTCAAAAGTGGTAAAAATCCAACAAAACTCAAGTCAAAGGCGAAGGTCAACAACTCAAAAGGGTGACGGGAACCTACGACTATGTACACACACGTGGAGAAAGTTGGGATTGACACGACTATGAAAATGAGCAAACAAAATGTCCTAACGAAGACTAAGCTCGTTGTCGTGCCAATGCAAGGAGAGACCGTGGCTCGTTTGCAAAGAGGAAAAGTGAGCAATGGATTTGTGCACTTGCCTTGGGCGCTCTTATTTCTCTCTTGTTTACAAGCTTTGAGACTCTCTTTTGCAAGGGGAGACTATTTTTCTTTTGCTTTTTCTTTGTATATTTTTCCTTTTTTTTTGCTCTCCCTTGATGCTACCTAGTCACACTTGATATTGCTCTTGCACTCTCACTATCCAAGGACAAATGCACAATGCTCAAGCAAACACAAGATGAGCCACTCTCATGGGATAGGTACACACAAAGGAAGATGGGGGTTAACAAGGTGACGCAAGTTATACCTTCTTTGATGATGAACTTGACGTCGGTGGTGCGGGATGATGTTCGTGTTCCGTGGTATCGATGAGCGTGGAAGTTGATGATGCGGAAGCTTGCTGGTACTTGCTGACATGCACACGGGACACGAGCAAACAAAGGAGATTAGCCAATGCGAAAAATGAGGCAAAACAGTCAGAACATGCGCTACAGCCGGGCACTCCGGTCTGTCTGGGCCGGACACTCCGGTCTGGTTCGGCCGGACACTCCGGTCAGTAGGTGCCGGACACTCCGGCGCGGGTTTCCTGCTCGTGTTCTTGAGCGGAAATCCTCGCCTTCGGGCCTCAAATCCGCGAAAAACTGGCCAAATCGGGCTGGGAAAACACAGGATAAAGCTGGACCAACTCCTTAGACAAGGTTTGGTCGGATCAAAACCACAAATAACACTCCAAATCAAGAGATCGATCCAAAGGCAAATATGGGCTGTTTTTTGTGGGGATTTTCAAATTTTTGGTGGATAGAAGAAAAATTTGTGGGGGAAATCGTGAGCAACGAAGCTCTTGATACCAATATGTTGAGTGCAAACCTCTAGGGTGGGCCGATCTTTCACGATTCCCTTTCAAATCGAGGGTGGAGTGCGGGGAAAGGAGGGAAGGATGAACACGACGAACACACGCACGAAGAATGCGATGAACATACACACGCAAAACCATGATAAACACCAATAGCTCACACCGGCGGTGACCGGTCCGGCGCAATCCCTAGGATCGGCTTCGGGCGAAGGACTCTCTCTCGAACCGGCACGGCGAGATGGGAGACTCGGTGAGATCTTGACGTCTAGGCAAAGGAACACCGATGCCTAGGCCATGTACAACGCGGAGGCACGATGCAAACTCCAACGAGGTTTGGGGATATTGGTGCTCCTTAGTCAAGGAGCATGAGGCAAGAATTAGATAGATCCACAAGGGGTTTCCACTAATTCCAATATCAAGCCTAGGGTTTACAATGGAGGTGGGGGTCTATATATAGGCCAGCCACAAGTTCAGAGGTAATTCAGGCATTAAAGTAGAGTTCTGGGCGAAGTAGAGGGGTACATGGGCCATAGGGCCCAGCTAGGCTCGCAGGCCCATCACTTGGGCCGGACACTCCGGGTCGAGTTAGCTGGACAGTCCGGGGTGGCCTGATAGTCCGGGTCGGCACGGCCGGACAGTTCGGGCAGGGCGGACACTGGGTGGCGTTCGGGGAGTGTTCGATTCGACCTTCTGAATGTCCACGCCAGGTCTGGGCTCGGGCAGGCCGGACACTCCGGCTGAGTCGGGCTGGACACTCCGGCTGGATTCAGGCGGACACTCCGGCAGCTTCAGGGCTCGTGGGTCGACGCGGCGGGGGCTCGTACCTGATGATGCACAAAGTAGTGGTATGAAGTAGCACGCCATCCAAGGAGGTATCGAATTGGCACGAAGAGAGGAGCGAGTTCACCTTAGCTTGCAGGAGTTTGGCTCGGGCACGAGTCATGGCTCCACTTGGGGAACTTGTTGGTTTAGATGTAGAAGCGTCCGTAGGACGGGCTGCATCACCCGTACCATGAGGCGGATCTCGAGGGCGAGATCCATTGTTAGTGGTGTCGAATTGTAGCACCCCGCTAAATCCACTACTAGAAAATCGCTTGATTGTTTACCAATTTATGCATCATCATGAGTGCATGTTCATGTCATCATGCCACATTGCATTTGAGCATCATCATCATCATGCATAAGTTTGCCTAAAACTATTTTTCTAAAAGCTGACCTTTGTTTTCTAAATGTCCCATGTCTTTATTTCCAAATCAAAACCCAGTCTCTTCCGGATATTTTTGTTTTGCCTAAAAATAATTTACAAATGGTATTTTAAATAAAACAAATCAAAAATATAAATAAAACTATTTTCTTGGGAGAGGCCGCCTTCAGCCAAGCCCAAAGGCCCAGCCAGCACCCGGCCTACAACCCCAGCAAACCCTAGCCCTAATCCCCTCAACCACCTACCCCACATCCCTCCACCGCCGCCGCACGAACCGACGCGACCCGTAGCACGCGTGCATGCAACCTAGCAGCGCCTCAATCTACCTACAGCGCCGCGCGAGCGTCGCACGACCCCATCCGCACGGACCCGGCCCTAGCCCCACCTCGTGACACCCCGCACCCCACGCCCCAGCACGTTCCCCACCAACCCCCGACCCTGCCTCGCGAGCGTCGTCGCTCCTCTTCCCTGCTCGCTCGTAGGCTCCACCGCCAAGCACTGTCGCCAGGGGGACGCCCGCTCCCGTTCTGCCGCTCGTGGCCCTGCTCAACCTCCGGCCGCCCTCGCGCCATTCCACCGCCTCGTCAGCAAGCCTGGCCGTGGCCGCCATTCGGTGCCTCGACCTCCCCACCGGCCGCTTCCTCGCCGTCGCTCGGTTTCTCCCAAGGCCGAGAGCCCTTCGACCTCGCCGCCCTGGAGCTCCTTCTCCGCCCACCTTCCTCTCTCTCCGTCGCCAAGCTCCGGCGCCCTCCAGCGAGCCCCTCCACCACACGCTCGTCCGGCTCGAGCTGTTGCCCTCCTCTCTGGCTTGCAGCACATAGCGTTGCCCGCCACGGCCTCCCTGAAGCCTGCCCGCGCCGCCGTCTCTACCTCGCTGATATGGGGTAGCCCGATCTTCTCAGCAAGCTCTTGTCGATGGTGATGGTGGATGATAGATAACTAGTGCGTAGCTATGATCTCTCCCACTCGATCCCTGATGCCAGCGCAACAGATCTCGAACCTTGTAGGATATTCACAACACCACACTCTTGCGCACGCAGCCGTGACCATGAACGGTAGTATGCAATCTACTAATTCCTAATGGAACAACAGATCACACTCAATTATAGTTGGCACATTCGAACACAGGGTAATTCCAGAGGTTCTATGAAAGAAACAACTCCAAAATATTTTAACGTGGTCTTAAAAGCCTAACTTGTGACGGCTACGGAGGTTTATATGAGGGCTGGGGCGTCCTCGCCTCTAAACGGGCCTAAAAACATCCATAACTTGGCCCAAACTGACTCGGTTCGACTCAAACTGATACATACCGACCCATATATGGGTTCGGCCTTATTGGCACGCAGTCCAAACGTCAAGGAACACCTCAAACATGTAATTCTTGGTGCGCCATCTCTCTCTCTTGCTCATACGTGATTTCCTCATTGCCTCCTAGTGCACATGCCTCCCGCTCCTCCCTCGCGCACTTGTTGATATTGGAAATCAGCGCTTGTCCTTCTTGCTGCAACTCTCCTCCTCCTCGCGCAACGCTTGTGTTATCAATAAACCTGATTATACAAAGATGCATAGACTTAGGTAGTATAAAGTTCTCATTAAGGAAAACATCAGGTTCAATTAAGAGTGAATTCACCTGTTGCTCAATCAGCTTTGCACGAGCTCTTGTAATGGGTCCAATCCTGATTTCATTGGACTTGTTCTTTGCAGCAACATCATTGTGAATAGGAGTAGGAGATAGTGGAATAGTATGGATGTCCTCATCATCTCCCCCCTTCAAAAGGCGTCGACCTCGACGCTCCAAGGTCTTCTCTAGCATATGGTGATAAATCAGCAACGTTGAAGCTGTTGCTAGCACCACCAAACTCCTCAATAGGTATATCAACTGAGTAGGCATTATCATTAATTTTGGACTTGCGAAGTAGTGGAAATCTGTCCTTGCGTAGATGCACCCAAACCATATCTCCAGGCTCGAACAACACTTCTTTTCTTGCTTGATTCCTTGCAGCAGCAATGTTCTTGCCTTTCTTCTCAATAGCCTCTCGAGTCTTCTCATGTATTTTCTTCACATAATCAGCACGTTTTGATGCGTCCATATCAACTCTCTCATGTAATGGCAGAGGCAACATATCAAGTGGCGTTAATGGCTTGAAGCCATACACCACCTCAAAAGGACAAAGCTGAGTAGTTGAATGCACAACCCTGTTGTAAGCGAACTCAACATGTGGCAAACACTCTTCCCACTCCCGAAGATTCTTTGTTCTATTCACCACCTCCGTTTGACCATCTGTTTGGGGGTGACATGTATTACTGAACAGCAACTTTGTTCCTAGCTTCCCCCATAAGGTGTTCCAAAAGTAGCTCATGAACATCACATCACGGTCAGAAACAATCGTCTTTGGTACTCCATGTAATCTCACGATGTCCCTGAAAAACAGGTTAGCAACATGCGACGCATCGTCGCTTTTGTGGCAGGCAATAAAATGAGCCATCTTAGAGAACCTATCCACTACCACAAATATAGAATCATGACATCTCTGAATTTTAGGTAGACCTAGCACAAAATCC
Organism: Avena eriantha; assembly: GCA_910589775.1. Lineage (NCBI taxonomy): Eukaryota > Viridiplantae > Streptophyta > Magnoliopsida > Poales > Poaceae > Avena > Avena eriantha. The sequence continues at coordinate 174,251,475 of OU342740.1, read as the reverse complement.
ATACTAATGTCTTCCCATGGAGTAGTAGGTGCAGAGAGAGGTGTATACAAACCGTGAGGCTTCAGCTTGGATTTCGACTTGTGGCAAGTAATGCATCTGCTCACAAATCTGTACACATCACGCCTCATCTTGGGCCAATAAAAATGATCAGCAAGCATGAGCAACGTCTTCTCACGCCCAAAGTGACCCATCAAACCACCAGCATGTGATTCCTGCACTAAGAACAGACGCAACGACGATTCTGGAATACATAGTTTGTTACCCTCGAAACAAATATCCTCATGTATATGATACTTATCCCATGCGTTTCTAAGAGCACATAAACGATATGGTTCAGCAAAATCATGGTCAGTTGCATAAAGTGCACAAATAGCTTCTAATCCAGGCATTTTAACATCAAGATTGGTTAATAGCATGTTCTTCCTAGATAGAGCATCAGCAACAACATTCTCTTTTCCCTTCTTATAATTAATGATGTAAGGAAAAGACTCAATGAACTCAACCCATTTAGCTAATCTTCTATGCAAGTTTGATTGAGCTTTCAAGTATTTCAATGCTTCATGATCAGAATGTATGATGAATTCCTTTGGCCACAAATAATGTTGCCAAACTTCAAGTACTCTCACAAGTGCATACAATTCTTTATCATAGATTGAATAATTCAAACGAGCACCAGTCAACTCAGAAAAATAAGCTATAGGCCGTCCCTCTTGCATCAAAACGCCACCTATGCCTATACCACTAGCATCACATTCAACTTCAAATTGCTTCGAAAAATCAGGTAAAGCAAGCAATGGTGCAGAAGTAAGCAAACGTTTCAATGTATCAAATGCAATGTCTTGGGCCGCGCCCCATACAAAAGGAACACCTTTCTTTGTCAAATCATTTAATGGTGCAGCAATGGTGCTAAAATCATTCACAAAGCGCCTATAGAAACCAGCGAGACCATGGAAACTACGCACTTGACTTACATTCATTGGAGTAGGCCAATTCTGAATTGATTCAATTTTAGATTGATCTACCTCTACTCCATGCTTAGAAACAACAAATCCTAGGAATATGACCTTATATTTTGCAAATGTACACTTCTCAAGATTAGCATACAGTTTATAATCACGTAACACTTGCAAAACTTGTCTAATATGAGTGCAATGTTTAGATTCGGTGTGGCTGTATATGAGTATATCATCAAAGTAAACAACCACAGAACGACCAATAAACTCTCTCAAAACATGATTCATCAAACGCATGAAAGTACTAGGTGCATTAGTAAGGCCAAACGGCATGACTAACCACTCATACAAGCCGAATTTAGTTTTGAAAGTAGTTTTCCATTCATCCCCTGCTTTCATCCTAATTTGATGATAACCACTACGCAAGTCAATTTTAGAGAAAACAGCAGCACCACTCAATTCATCTAGCATATCCTCTAAGCGTGGAATAGGATGACGATATCGAATAGTGATGTTATTAATCGCTCTACAAGCAACACACATGCGCCATGTACAATCTTTCTTAGGAACTAAAATAACAGGAACAGCACAAGGGCTAAGAGAAACACGAATGTACCCTTTATCCAGCAACGCTTGTACTTGCTTCTGAATTTCCTTAGTTTCTTTGGGATTAGTCCTGTAGGGTGCATGGTTGGGAAGTGTGGCACCAGGAATCAAGTCCACTTGATGTTCTATACCACACAATGGAGGTAAGCCTGCGGGTACATCTTCTGGAAACACATCCCCAAAGTCCTGCAGAACAGAAGAGACACCAAGAGAAATAGGGGTCATGTCGTTAGAAACCAATACCTCGCCCTTATACATGAGCACAAGTGGTATGGCTGTAGGATCCTCACGAAATTCTCTCATATCTTCCTTAGTGGCTAATATTAATAAACCGGGCACTCTCTCACTTTTCGTTATATCACTCAATTTAGGCTCAATTACATCAGGAACAGCTGTCACGCAATCTCGCCGAGTGGTAGTATCTTCCTTCAGGTTCACCTCTATCTTCTAGTGAGAATCATTCACAATTTCTTGTGGTGTCATTGGCTGCATAGTAATCTTCTTTCCTTTGAATTCCAAGTGATATGTATTGGCTCGGCCATTGTGTTGCACATGGCGATCATAGAGCCATGGCCGACCCAATAGTAGGTGACAAACAGTCATAGGAACCACATCAAAATCAATAGAATCTTTGTAGGGCCCTATTTGAAAGTTCACTCGTACCATATGATTTACCTTCATCTCACCATTGTTGCTCAACCATTGTATGTAGTATGGCTTGGGATGAGGTAAGTATGTCAAATTCAGTTTGGCACATAATTCCTTACTTGCAAGATTTCTGCAGCTACCTACATCAATAATGACCTTGCAAGCTTTATTTGGTCCAACTAGAGCTTTTGTTTGGAACAAGTTGCAACGCTGGGATTCCTCAACCGGTTGCACACTAAGTACACGTGAAGACACGACGATAGTTGGTGCACGCTCAGCATATGCATCAGCACCACCCTCGCCGTCATCAATATCATCATCAGAAGCTTCATCTCCACTTTCTACTTCACCTTGTTCATTAACAAACATAACCTTGTTGTTTGGACAATCCTTCTTGTAGTGACCTCTGCCTCCACAAGTATGGCACACCACATCACGAGTACGTGCAGTAGACATGTTGGAACCCGAGCTAGCAGCAGGAGCAGCAGGTTTCCGAGTATTAGAACCAAACGAAGGTGTACTTGCTGGTTTGGCTGATGGTGTAAACGGAACAGCAGCTGGTGGCATGACTGTGGGAGGTGTAGATCTGGCCGAAAATCTGCTAGAAGATGGAAATCGAGCACGTGACTTTGCCTCTTCAGCCAGCTGGGACTCGGCCTCTAGCATGGTGCAACAGCTCGTTCATTGTCTCATACTTGTGATAACGCACAATACTCTTGATTTGAAGCTTCAAATTGATGAGGAAACGTTGCATCGTCATCTCTCGTGATTCACGAACATTAGCACGCTGCATAAGCATCTCCATCTCCATGTAGTACTCATCAACTGTCATTGTGCCTTGCCTCAACTGTGTGAGCTTGTCAAACACAGAACGCAAATAATTGGAGGGAACAAAATGATCCGCCATGATGGCCTTCATCTCACGCCAATCCCTCATAGAAGTTCATTGTCGGTCCGTCTATTCTGCACAATAGCTTCCCACCAACGCAAAGCGTAACCATCAAATTCTGATGCAACAAGTTTGACCTTCTTGTCTTTTGGGTAATCAAATAAACGCCAGAGCTTTTCAATCTTCAACTCCCAAGTAATATAATCCTCAGGATCAAGCGAGCCATTGAACGAAGGAATTGAGAACTTGGGCTTGCCCAAACTATCATCAGCTGGATTGTAAGCACGCTGGGCACGTCCAAGAGGAGCATACCCACGGCCATACAGAGGAGCAGTCACAGGTGCAGGGCGATTTGCACGTCCCCTACCACGATGTGGAACAGCATCAGCCGCACTTCCCTCATCAAAGTCCTCAAACCCATCATCATGTTGTGCCAGTCTGGGCTGGAGTGTTGCCTGAATCGCCTCAATGGAACGCTGCAAGGTGGCAAAGTTGACATTCATAGCAGTCAGCTGCGTCTGAATATTTTTGATGGCTCCAGTATTATTCTCCACAGCATCTTGTATGTCGGTGATATTTCTATCAACAGATTCTCTCCAAGTAACAAGCTCCTCCACCTGCTTTTTCCGTGACACAATTTCATCATCACTCAAAGACATGATTAGTAAGTTAGTGCAAAAATCAAAATCAGTATGGTGGAAACTCTCACAACTCACTCACAACTGATAAGAAAGAAGATCTTACCGTTCCAAAGTGAATAGAGATGCTCTACCAAACGTAATCAAAGACTGATGCACTGAAGTGATGAAGTGAATGTCAAAGGTATAGAGAACGATCACAGGGCACACAGGTTATTTATGGTGGAGCTATAGGTATGGTATCCTATCTACACCACAAACAAGTCCTAGTGCTGATCGTATGACATAGACCCACGGAAACACACACAGTTGAGATAAATGGGGCAATTGCAACTATGAAAATGTGCTCAAAAAAGTAAGGTATGTCGGAGGAATGCTCGTGTTGCAATGCACAAGGAGAGACGCTAGCAATGTCTCAACGAAACGGGCACAAGATTGCTAACTGAGCAGCCCGTAGAGCACTAAGCACGCTAGTCTCGTAGGATAGTTATAAACACAAAGAAAGGCTTACGAAGGCTCACAAGGATAGGTACGCTATGTGGACTCAGTAAAAAAATAAACAAAAAAATAAAAAAATTTGACCTAAGAATTGGTCTCTGCCACGGCAGAAAAACGGCCTAAAATCCTGCCGCGGCAGGACGGCGGCAGAATTTTTTTTTCTCGTACTAGCACAGACTGTTCTGTGGTAAGGCGACGGTTCATTTTTTTTTTCGGAATTTTTTTGTCACGCTGGAGCACAGACGTGTCTGCGGTCAGTCGTGAGGTAGCGAGCCGATTTTTATTTTATTTTAATTCCGACTCGCCAAGTAGTACACAACTAGGACTCTTTACTTGGATCGGATCTGACTTGATGGTAGCGGAAAAAGATGGTGGAAAACAACTAGAAAACAAATCTACGAAGAACAGATCTAGATCTAATCTAATAGAGGAACTCGGCCAGCAACTATTACTCGAATACGATGTAATCTAGGCTATGGCAACTCTTTTTGTGGGGCTTTTTCTGTATAGGATGAAAAACACTCTCTAATCTATGGATGGATTGTGGATTGCTTACGGATGCAACGAGGACATCTGATACCAAGATGATATGGGGTGGCCCGATCTTCTCAGCAAGCTCTTGTCGATGGTGATGGTGGATGATAGATAACTAGTGCGTAGCTACGATCTCTCCCGCTCGATCCCTGATGCCAGCGCAACAGATCTCGAACCTTGTAGGATATTCACAACACCACACTCTTGCGCACACAGCCGTGACCACGAAAGGTAGTATGCAATCTACTAATTCCCAATGGAACAACAGAGCACACTCAATTATAGTTGGCAGATTCGAACATAGGGTAATTCTAGAGGTTCTATGAAAGAAACAACTCCAAAATATTTTAACATGGTCTTCAAAACCTAACTTGTGACGGCTACGGAGGTTTATATGAGGGCTGGGGCGTCCTCGCCTCTAAACGGGCCTAAAAACAGCCATAACTTGGCCCAAACTGACTCGGTTCGACTCAAACTGATACATACCGACCCATATATGGGTTTGGCCTTATTGGCACGCAGTCCAAACGTCGAGGAACACCTCAAACATGTAATTCTTGGTGCACCATCTCTCTCTCTTGCTCATACGTGATTTCCTCATTGCCTCCTAGTGCGGATGCCTCCCGCTCCTCCCTCGCGCACTTGTTGATTTTGGAAATCAACGCTTGTCCTTCTTGCTGCAACTCTCCTCCTCCTCGCGCAACGCTTGTGTTATCAATAAACCTGATCATACAAAGATGCATAGACTTAGGTAGTATAAGGTTCTCATTAAGTAAAACATCAGGTTCAATTAAGAGTGAATTCACCTGTTGCTCAATCAGCTTTGCACGAGCTCTTGTAATGGGTCCGATCCTGATTTCATTGGACTTGTTCTTTGCAGCAACATCTTCAATGTGAATAGGAGTAGGAGATAGTGGAATAGTATGGATGTCCTCATCACTCGCCCCATGGCTCCCCTCCATGGAGCCACCGCCTTTTCCGCCTAGGGCCCTGTCGGCCTCAAGATCTGCAGCGATGTCGCCGTACGACACCGCCTCGAGCCTGCACTGCTGCTCACCATCTTGAACCTGCAAGTTGTAGAGTGTTGTTTCCCTCTCTGCTTGGCGCCATCCTCTTGCAACCTTGTCGGCCTCGACGCCATGGACACTGGCCAGTGTTCTCTGTCACGCGCAGCTTTAGGAGCCCAAGCCCCGGTTGTCTCTATTGTGCTAACCCAAGTCCACTGACGACATGCCCGATACCTGCAGTGTGTTTCCCTGCTATAGATGGTTTGGGATGATTTGTTGCGGCGTTCGGTATTGTTGTGTGGATATTCTAAGCTGCAAGTTGGAACCCACAAGAATGGAACATAAGGATTCACCAAGATCAACCTCGATCCCGACTTTCAACAAGGTCTTCAAACCGCCTCGATGAACAAGATCGATAAGCTTGACAAGACCGTATCGACCCGGAGGTGCTCGAAGCATCATTGACAAGAACTCCCTCACGGATCATCAAGTTCTCCTTCCTGGATCCGATGGCCAAAACCTCGAAGATCAAACCCCGCCGAACCCTCAGCACCAAGTTCGCCAAACCCTATGTGTGACCCCTTTTCCGAGAACCATATTTTTATACTATATGATATCTATCTTGTCACATATTAAATTGTTCATGTCGCATACATATCTTATGGTTTGGGGGCATTATGCCGATTCACCTCATAATTAAATATGGAGGCTATATGCGGCTTTTCCAGTCTTATATTGGCCCCATTTAAATTTGTGTAGTGAACCGATGCCATGCTTTGCCTTGTTAATTCAACATTTAAATTGCGGGGTATCTAAACAACATGAACTATCTCATTAATTGTCGTGACCCTGGTTCCGCTTAATATTGTCTAGTTGCATCGCATATTTGCCATGTCATGCACCATTTCATAAACATGCCCGATCTTCTATCGTAGTATTAAATAGTGCATCCGGTGTTTCTTCTAGTGATTTGCTTCTTCGCGTATTAGGCCATTGAGTGGTGCGAGTATCGACAAGTTCTTTGGATATGTATCTTCGTCTATGTTTCCTAGGCGAGCAATCTCCCCCTTTCTACCTATTTTGCATTTATAGTCTTTATTTCCTCCTGTTGATCTATTGCTATCCGTGTCGCGATGTTTTAGTGTTTCGTACCAGATATATTCTGTGCAGCCTTTATATTGCCTTGGACACCTCCTATTACCTATTGTTTGGTAGATATATGGTCTTGCGAGTCGTAGTCGCTTGCTCAGGTGTGATCCTGTGTCATGAAGTACCACACAGTTGTTAGAATGTTGTCATATGCTTTACGGTGAAGAGGATCATGACTTTAAATACAACTATTAAATTGCTGGGATAACTAATGAAAGAGGCACCGGTGGGCAATATATGCTATTTGGTTTTTCATGTCCATTTGTGTCCCATAGGCACCGAGTACTTGATACCTGTTCCTTGATTATTCGCACTATCCACATCCAGGAGACCCTATGGATCCTCCTTAGCCAGAGCTTGATTCATTTCTTGTTTCTTGGGGCCACAAACTAGTTTGGGGATTTACTACTATCATGTACTTATGCCATGATTTACTAATTTATTTACGATTGTGCGTGGAGCACCTGTACTGTTTTGGATGCCGAATTTTTTCGCGATATCGACAAGCCCAATCACACTTTCGAGTTCCTAGTCGTTTACAGCCATTGACGCAAACCTTGGGTCTGTCTCGGAGCCGGCCAACTTCGTTGTGGGTAGCTTAATGGGGTGGCCCCCTGAAATATTTTATGAATCCTGTGATTGCTTTGTCATGAAAGCCTCGTTGGGTTTTGATTTGGTTTTTCCGAGGTTGATCATGTGTGTGTTGCTATTTGTGCACCCCTGCAGGGTAAATCTTTCTGAAAGCGCTGTTCGCGGTTATGGACCACTTGGAGCACAATATCTCGATCATAGACAAGCATAATTAAAGTAGTGCTATAAATTAGATTTAATATCTGACTAGTAATCAACTTCACTACAATGGAATGGATAATAGAAGTGCCAACAACTGGTGGAACTGGGGTGTATCGTGTCATGTTATACCTGCCTAGTAAGTATCGCAACTCCAATGGAATGAAATAAAAGTGCCAACAACTGCTGGGTTTGGGATGTCACATGCTAATTATATCTGACTAGTAAGTACTGCAACTACAACTAAATGGTTAACTAAAACTTCCCACTACTAATGCTATCAGGATGACTCATGCTATTTATATCTGACTAGTAAGTGCTTCAACTATAATGGAATGAATAAAACTGCCAATAGTGTGAGTTCCTCGGTTTGACTTCCTCGTTTGGTCTCGAGGGGGAAATACCAGGATGGGTATGATTGGTGTTACTATCAGGTTGGTCCCGAATAGGTCTCTCTTATCCCTCTCTAATAGCCGACAGATACATCGAGTCTCTATAGGTTGTTTAGTGCATGCTACGCTGCCGCTTTAGTACAGCATACCTATGTAGGCGAGAGCCGCCGAATTCTAGCCTCGCCGTGTACTGGCCTCAGTACTGACCGCTCCCTTTTTCCTTTGCCCTTTGTCGGCACCCCTTTTGTTTAACAGGTATAAGTTCGATGTCGTTAGCAGGGTTACCCTTCCGGCTTGGCCTGGGCAGGGTTATGGATGCCATTGGTTATTCTTCAGGGCTCTTAGCCCCATTTGCATCTTATCCGTACTCGGATGTTGTACCGTTTTCAAGGTGATTTGGATATTTGTACTTATATATGTATTCTTGACTCATGGAGTCGTTGTTGTATATATATGTTTTGTGGGTTCCATCATGGACTATTGTGTAATGTTGTTACTTCGTTTTCCACCCGCGCGCAAGTGCCTGGTGGGCATCTTTGAATCGTTTCTATGCGGGTTTGGCGAGAATCACTAAAACTTGCATAGGGTCGATTTGAGGGTGTTAGAAACAATCCCCGCGCTCGTTGACACCACGGCCCACGAACATCATCCCGCAACACCGACGACAAGTTCATCATTGCCAACGAAGGTATAACTTGCGTCGCCTTGTTAACCCCTATCTTCCTTTGTGTGTACCTGTCCCGTGAGAGTGGCTCATCTTGTGTTTGCTTGAGCATTGTGCATTTGTCCTTGGATAGTGAGAGTGCAAGAGCAATATCAGGTGTGACTAGGTAGCATCATGGGAGAGCAAAAAAAAGATACAAAGAAAAAGCAAAAGAAAAATAGTATCCCCTTGCAAAAGAGAGTCGCAAAGCTTGTAAGCAAGACAGAAATAAGAGCACCCAAGGCAAGTGCACAAATCCATTGCTCATTTTTCTTCTTTCCATACGAGCCATGGTCTCTCCTTGCATTGGCACGACAACGAGCTTAGTCTTCGTTAGGAAATTTTGTTTGCTCATTTTCATAGTCGTGTCAATCCCAACAATCTCCACGTGGGTGTATATAGTCGTAGGTTCCCGTCACCCCTTTTGAGTTGTTGACCTTCGCCTTTGACTTGAGTTTTGTTGGATTTTACCCACTTTTGACTATACCTTTTCTTTTGGTTGGTTCTTTGGCTTTCCACAACCCTAACCTACCACCAACAAGCTTTTGAGAGTTAGTTCTTTCTTTCGTATGAGTTTTCTTTGCAGGATGGCGATGATGATGGTGGATGATAGATAACTAGTGTGTAGCTATGATCTCTCCCGCTCGATCCCTAATGCCAGCGCAACAGATCTCGAACCTTGTAGGATATTCACAACACCACACTCTTGCGCACGCAGCCAGGACCACGAACGGTAGTATGCAATCTACTAATTCTCAATGGAACAACAGAGCACACTCAATTATAGTTGGTAGATTCGAACATAGGGTAATTCCAGAGGTTCTATGAAAGAAACAACTCCAAAATATTTTAACGTGGTCTCCACCCTAACTTGTGACGGCTAAGGAGGTTAATATGAGGGCTGGGGCGTCCTCCCCTCTAAACGGGCCTAAAAACAGCCATAACTTGGCCCAAACTGACTCAGTTCGACTCAAACTGATACATACCGACCCATATATGGGTTCGGCCTTATTGGCACGCAGTCCAAACGTCGTGGAACGCCTCAAACATGTAATTCTTGGTGCGCCATCTCTCTCTCTCTTTCTCATACGTGATTTCCTCATTGCCTCCTAGTGCGCATGCCTCCCGCTCCTCCCTCGCAGGCGTGAGGCAACGAGCCGATTTTTTTTTCAAGTGCACGAGGGAGGAGCAGGAGGCATGCGCACTAGGAGGCAATGAGGAAATCACGTATGAGCAAGAGAGAGAGATGGCGCACCAAGAATTACATGTTTGAGGTGTTCCACGACGTTTGGACTGTGTGCCAATAAGGCCGAACCCATATATGGGTCGGTATGTATCAGTTTGAGTCGAACCGAGTCAGTTTGGGCCAAGTTATGGCTGTTTTTAGGCCCGTTTAGAGGGGAGGACGCCCCAGCCCTCATATAAACCTCCGTAGCCGTCACAAGTTAGGGTGGAGACCATGTTAAAATATTTTGGAGTTGTTTCTTTCATAGAACCTCTGGAATTACCCCGTGTTCGAATCTACCAACTATAATTGAGTGTGATCTGTTGTTCCATTGGGAATTAGTAGATTGCATACTACCGTTCGTGGTCACGGCTGCGTGCGCAAGAGTGTGGTATTGTGAATATCCTACAAGGTTCGAGATCTATTGCGCTGGCATCAGGGATCGAGCGGGAGAGATCATAGCTACGCACTAGTTATCTATCATCCACCATCATCATCGCCATCCGCTTACTGAGAAGATCAGGCCACCCCATATCAATTCCACTTTGCACGCTTATAGCTCTCACTTGTGGTTTCTAGTTTGGTGCAATCCCCAAGGTAAGGTACAAGGCTAACACCACCATATTCCACTCCCATATACAATACTTGTGTGTATTGCATGATGGATAGGCACGGTGAGTCGAGCCAACCACATCGCCAAGAAGGAGATCAAGGACCGTACATGACGCGCGCCAGTCACTTCATCGTCCGACAAGAGTTCCGTCATCGTTGCCAAGCCCTTGAGACGCGACAAGATGAACAATTTGGCGAGACGCAAGCCGAGTTCAAGAACATCGACAACCGCTTCGATGGCCTCGAACGACAAATGCATGCAATGCATCACAACTTCGGCCACCAAAATGAAGCGCTTCAACGCTCCGTCGCCGAAAGAAATGACAATCTTCGACGCCTCATCGACGGAATGGCAAGGCCAAGTTCACGCGCATCAAGATCTTCAAGTTCTTCGCGTTGTCATGCACCTCTTCAACAAGATCTACATCCAAGTGCTCCAAGACGCAATGATTCCCCCGTGGTTGAAGATGGAAGTTCTTCGAACTGTGTACCTTCCCCACGGCACGCCGCAACGTCAAGCTATGATGGTGATTTCTCTTCATGGTCATCACGCAAGGGCATTAGTGTTGAGGGCAAACCTCTAGGGTGGCCCGATCTTTCACGATTCCCTTTCAAATCGAGGGTGGAGTGCGCGGGAAGGAGGGAAGGATGAACATGATGAACACACGCACGAAGAACGCGATGAACACACACACGCAAAACCACGATAAACACCAATAGCTCACGCTGGCGGTGACTGGTCCGGCGCAATCCCTAGGATCGGCGTCGGGCGGAGGACTGTCTCTCGAACCGCCACGGCGAGATGGGAGACTCAGTGAGATCTTGACATCTAGGAAAAGGGACACCGATGCCTAGGTCTTGTACAACGCGGAGGCACAATGCAAACTCCAACGAGGTTTGGGGATATTGGTGCTCCTTAGTCAAGGAGCATGAGGCAAGAATTAGATAGATCCACAAAGGGGTTTCCACTAATTCCAATATCAAGCCTAGGGTTTACAATGGAGGTAGGGGTCTATAGATAGGCCAACCACAAGTTCAGGGGTAATTCAGGCATTAAAGTAGAGTTCTAGGCGAAGTAGAGGGGTACATGGGCCATAGGGCCCAGCTAGGCTCGCAGGCCCATCTTCAGGCAGGACAGTCCGGGTCGGAACGGCCAGACAGTCCGGGGTGGCCAGACACTCCGGGCAGTGTCCGAACTGGCACACAGAATGTCCGCGTCCAGACGGGGCGGGGGTAGGCCAGACACTCCGGCTGAGTCGCGTCGGACACTCCGGCTGGAGTCGGGCGGACACTCCGGCTCTGGTAGCTTCAGCTCAGGTGCAGCTTCAGGGCTCGTGGGTCGACGCGGCGGGGGCTCGTACCTGATGATGCACAAAGTAGTGGTATGAAGTAGCACGCCATCCAAGGAGGTATCAAATTGGCATGAAGAGAGGAGCGAGTTCACCTTAGCTTGGAGGAGTTTGGCTCGAGCACGAGTCATGGGTCCACTTGGGGGACTTGTTGTTGTAGATGTAGAAGCGTCCGTAGGACGGGCTGCATCAGGTCCCCCCTTGGGAAAGAGTCGTCCTCGACTCTTCATGGATATCATCTTGAGCATCTCCATGGTAGGGTGAGAGATCCTTGACATTGAATGTATTGCTTGCGAGGTACTTGGAGGTCGGGATGTCGATGATGTAGGCGTTGTTGTTGATTCGTTTGAGGACCTTGAAGGGACCATCTCCTCTTGGCTTGAGCTTGGAGTCACGTTCCTTGGGGAAGCGGTCCTTGCTTAGGTGTATCCACACAAGGTCACCTTCTTCAAATATCATCTCCTTCTTGTCCTTGTTTAACCTTGAAGCTTGGCGAAGGACTTGTTGTTCGATAGTAGCTCTTGTTTCTTCATCGAGCTTCTTCATAGCTTGTGCGCGCTTCTCGACGTCCATGTTCGTGCGCTCATGGAGAGGTAGTGGTAGGATGTCGAGCGCAGTGAGGGGCTCGAAACCATAGACGATCATGAATGGACTCATCTTGGTTGTTGAGTGCTTGGCTCGATTGTCGGCGAACTCGGCGTGTGGAATGCATTCCTCCCAATCCTTCAGGTTTTTCTTGATCAACACACGAAGGAGAGTTCCAAGGCTTCTGTTGACAACTTCGGTTTGGCCATCAGTTTGAGGATGTGATGCGGATGAGAAGAGGAGCTTGACAACGAGCTTGGCCATGAGGGTCTTCCACAAGTAGCTCATGAATTTAACGTCACGGTCGGAGGCGATTGTCCTTGGCAAGCCGTGAAGACGGGCGATTTCCCTGAAAAACAGATTTGCAACATGTGAAGCATCGTCGGTCTTATGGCACGGTATGAAGTGTGCCATTTTGGAAAAATGATCCACAACAACAAATATAGAATCATGACCATGCTTAGATCTAGGCAATCCAAACACGAAATCCATGCTAATGTCGGACCAACGTGTATGAGGAATAGGCAATGGCATATAAAGACCATAGGGATTAGCTTGCGACTTATCTTGAACACATGTCGTGCATCGTTGAACGTAGCGCTCCATGTCACGCTTCATCTTGGGCCAAAAGTAGTGATTGGAGAGCATGTACAATGTCTTGTCGCGACCAAAGTGACCCATAAGGCCTCCACCATGAGATTCTTTGGAGACGAGTTGGTTGATTTGACGTTCGATCTCCTACGTCTCCTCCGGGTTCGTGCGGTAAGCGGCGCGGTTGGGAAGTGGTGCACCGGGGATGAGGTCAATTCGATGTTCGATGCCGTGAAGAGGAGGTAGTCCATGTCGAAGCTCTTCGGGGAACACATCCTTGAATTCCTGGAAAACATTCATCAGAGATGGAGGAACATTGGTTAATTTATTAGTCCCTTGCGCTAGTCCCTTGCAAAGGAGGACATAGTGCAAGATGGATGGGTTGTTCCGAACATCTCTCATCTCACTTTTGGTGGCAAGGAGAACACTCTTAGTTTTTCCACTCGAATTTGGTGGCAAGAAGGTATTGTTCATCCATGACAATTGCGACGAAGAGTACTTGAGTGAAGATGAATTTGATGCCCCAAGCCAAACTCGAGTGGAAAAACTAAGAGTGTTCTCCTTGCCACCAAAAGTGAGATGAGAGATGTTCGGAACAACCCATCCATCTTGCACTATGTCCTCCTTTGCAAGGGACTAGCGCAAGGAACTAATGAATTAACCAATGTTCCTCCATCTTTGATGATTTTTTTGCAGGAATTCAAGGATGTGTTGCCTGAAGAGCTTCCACATGGACTACGTCCTCTTCGCGTCATCGAACATCGCATTGACCTCATCCCCGGTGTACCACTTCCCAACCGCGCCGCTTATCGCACGAACCCGGAGGAGACAAAGGAGATTGAACGTCAAATCAACCAACTCGTCTCCAAAGGTTTGATCCAAGGTACCACTAGTCCAAGTGTCGTACTCGTGATACTTGTTCCAAAAACGGATGATACGTTATGGTTATGCATGGACTGCCATCCAATCAATGCTATCACCGTGCGTTATCGACATCCCATACAACGTCTCGATGACATGCTTGATGAGTTGTGTGGAGCCACTATTTTTCTGAAAAATGATCTTCGTAGTGGTTACCATCAAATACGCATGGCTGAGGGTGATGAGTGGAAAACCACCTTCAAGACCACACTTGGTTTCTATAAATGGTTGGTTATGCCCTTTGGTTTATCGAATGCCCCATCCACCTTCATTTGCCTTATGAATCACATCTTGCGTTCTCTCATTGGAAAAAGTGTTGTTGTCTATTTCGATGATATTCTTGTTTATAGCAAATCACTTGAGGACCATATAACACATGTCAAGGAAGTTTTGCAAATCCTTCGACATGAAAAACTTTATGCTAATCTTCCCAAGTGCACTTTTGCTAAAGACAAGTTGATTTTTCTTGGATTTGTCGTTTCTTCGAAGGGAATTGAAGTTGATATTTCCAAGGTTAAGGACATACGAGATTGGCCCATCCCAACAAATGTGAGTGAACTCCGAAGTTTTCATGGGTTGGACGGTTTCTATCGTCGCTTTGTGAAAGACTTTTCCACCCTTGCTTGTCCTCTCAACGAGTTGACGAAAAAGAATGTCACCTTCGTGTGGGGCAAAGCACAACAAAAAGCTTTTGATGAACTTAAAAAGAGGCTCACTGAAGCACCTCTCCTTGCGTTACCAGATTTCACAAAAACTTTTGAGATAGAGTGTGATGCTAGTGGAATTGGCATTGGAGGAGTCCTTATGCAAAACGGACGTCCTATAGCCTACCATAGCGAGAAACTTGATGGTGCTCGCCTTAATTATCCAATTTATGAGAAAGAGCTTTTTTCCTTAGTTCGTGTCCTTCAAGTTTGGCAACAATACCTATGGCCCAAGGAATTTATCATACATTCCGACCATGAGTCGTTGAAATATCTCAAAGGCCAAGCCAACTTGAGTAAGAGACACGCTAAGTGGGTTGAGTTCATGTAGTCTTTCCGTACATTGTCAAGTATAAGAAGGGCAAAGATAATGTAGTTGTGGATGCTTTGTCCCGCAAACACACAAGCCTTCTTATGAGACTTGAAATCAACGTGTTGGGTCTTGAGGAAATAAAGTCTTTGTATGCTTCCGACCCGTTCTTTGAACCAATTTTCGCAAAGTGCTCCATTGACAAAGGAGTTGATGATTTATATTTGCATAAGGGCTTTCTCTTTAAACAAAACAAGCTTTGCATTCCGAAATCGTCGCTCCAACTTTTGCTTCTCCAAGAATCTTATGGTGGAGGCCTTATGGGTCACTTTTGCCGTGACAAAACATTGTACATGCTCTCCACTCACTACTTTTGGCCCAAGATGAAGCGCGACGTGGAGCGCTATGTTCAACGATGGACGACATGTGTTCAAGCTAAGTCGGAAGCTAACCCTTATGATGAGGACATCCCTACAGTTACACCTACCCCAATTGCTAATGAAGATGTTCCAATTGCAAAGAAGGATAAAATCCAATGAGATAAGGATTGGACCAATCACAAGAGCTCGTGCTAAGCTACTAGAACAACAGGTGAACTTGTTTCTTAATGAACCTGGTGTTTTGATTAATGAGAATTTCATACTACCTAAGTCTTTGACTTATTGCATGATCAGGTACTTAGGAGAAGAAGGCGTAGGACAGAGCGAGGAGCTAATGGAACAAGGCGTGTTGATCAATGAAGAATGCACGAGGGAGGAGAGGGAGGAAGCAGATGATGGCAAACCTGTAGGGTGGCCCGATCTTCACGGATCTCATGGACAAATCGATGGGAAAGCGAGGGGAAAGGGAGAAGGTAGGGGAAGCGGACGCACACCTCACGAAAAACACGATGAACACACGCAAAACACACGTGATACAAGGCCGATTGCTCTCACCGGTGGCCACCGGTCCGATAGAATCCTCACAAGGAAAGATCGGTCAACGTGCTCCCTCGATCCCACACGGAGAGGGAAGAACACCTTGGAGAGGGTTTTGACGTCTTGGCAAAGAGACTGAAGGGTTACGGGTAGGCTACACTAGCGTAAAATCAAAATTTTCTACCGCGTCAACCAGGAATACTATTGTCATAGATCACGGGATTACCGCTAGACGCGCAGGTGCGGAACTCGATGAAGCACGTTGCGGCAGTGTAGATGTTCTACGTCTCCTCCTCGTCCTCGTCCCACGAACAGCTCCCCTTTGCGCGGCTCGTCCAAGTGCTACAGATGCAGCACCTCCGAGGTATCCACACGTCCGGAGTGGAAGTCGTCACACGCCAGACTGCTAGGTCTGCGCGTGCAACACAGGTGGAAGAGGAGTGGCGGCTGGGTGGAATGCTCTCACTTTTTCAGCTCGCCTCACTCCCTCTTATATAGGCATCCCTGGTGGGCTTCTACATTAGCAGCCCATTAGCAGCCTAAGCCTGGTCTAATTCGGATCCAATCCTCATTAGGCTTCCAGCCCCTAAAGTGTGTGACCCTATAGGTTCATACACGTATAGACATGACGCGAGTACACTTACTCCGTCAATAGTTGGTAGCGGCCTCTAGCAAGACGTGCCAACTCCTAAACGCATATAAAGATCATTCGGACGAACCATCACAAGGTTGAGTACATGTCTTTCCCTTTGCCTCACGATATTTGGTCTAGCTCTAAGCTGACCTCTCTTTCTCGATACTGTGATTCAGAATCCCTTTACTAGGTTAACTCTTAACCATATGTAGCACGGCCATGCATTTCTGGATCCGATCACTCGAGGGGCCCAGAGATATCTCTCTCAAGTAGAGAGGGGCAAATCCCATCTTGATTGACCGATGCCTTGCAGCATGTATCAGGACAAACCCGAAAGCTACCTTTATAACTACCCAGTTACGGAGTAGTGTTTGATAGCCCCAAAGTAGGTCGATCCACATCTCAAGTACATGCGACAATCTCAGGTCTAAGGACAAAACGTACACGATGTGTAGAGAGAGCTGCAAGTATTATTGCTAGTCTCATGTTGGGTCAGTCCAACCCCATGTTCATAACATGTGTCCACATCATTGGTTTGACATCTCCATGTCAATGACTTGCGAAACATAGTCATTAACCAATCGATGTGCTAGTCTAATATTCACGTGTGTCCTCGCATGAACTCCGACTAGGGACAATTATTAGATAACCATACAAGTAAAGAGTTTCACAAACAATTCACATAATTGCCAATCAATACAAGTTGCCTGGTATATGGATATTCAAGGAACATTATAATAACTCATGGATACACATGAAATACAATCATCTCTATGATTGCCTCTAGGGCATATTTCCTTCAGTCTCCCACTTGCACTAGAGTCAATCTAGACAGTATCTAATACCTATTGCTCTTGTGTGCGCTTCATGCGCAGGCTGCGGGAGTGGCTTAGTCAAGGGATCAGCAACATTTGAGTCCGTATGTATTTTGCATAACATGACACTACCTTCATCAATGAACTCACGAATCAGATGGTAGCGCATGCGAATATGTTTGTTCTTCTGGTGCTGTCTAGGTTCTTTGGCTTGTGCAATAGCACCATTGTTGTCACAATAAACGTCCAAGGGATTGGACGAGCCCTGAACCACACCAAGAGCGATCAGGAAATTCCTAATCCAAACAGCTTCCTTTGCAGCCTCCGAGGCAGCAATATATTCAGCTTCTGTTGAAGAGGAGGCCACTGTATCTTGCTTGGAACTTTTCCAGCTCACAGCACCACCATTCATGACAAACACATAACCTGATTGCGATTTCGAGTCGTCTGAGTCATTAAGGTAACTCGCATCTGTGTAACCCTTTACACTGAGTTCAACCTCACCTCCATAAACTAGGAACATATCCTTAGTCCTTCTCAAGTACTTAAGGATATTCTTTACCGCTGTCCAGTGAATCTCACCTGGATCAGCCTGGTATCTGCTCGTAACACTTAGAGCATAGGAAACATCTGGGCGAGTACATGTCATTGCATACATGATGGATCCAATAGCCGAAGCATATGGAACCCTACTCATGCGTTCTCGCTCATCAGTGGTCGAAGGACACTGAGTCTTGCTGAGTTTAATGCCGTGAGACATGGGCAAGAACCCCTTCTTAGCCTCTTCCATGCTGAACCGTTTCAACACTTTGTCAATGTACGTACTCTGGCTTAATCCAATTAGCCTCCTTGATCTATCTCTATAGATCTTGATACCCAGAATATATGCCGCTTCTCCCAAGTCCTTCATAGAAAAACTATTTTTCAATGAGGTCTTAACAGACTCGAGCATAGGAATGTCATTTCCAATCAATAATATGTCATCCACATATAAGATTAGAAACACAAGTGATTTCCCATTTTCTTTCTTATACACACAAGGTTCTTGTTCGTTTTTGGTGAAGCCAAACTCCTTTACAACTTCATCAAATCGAATGTTCCAACTCCGAGATGCTTGCTTCAGCCCATAAATAGACTTTTGAAGTTTGCATACCTTTCCAGCATTGTTTGGATCGACAAAACCTTCGGGCTGCATCATATACACGTCCTCAGAAAGGATTCCATTTAAGAAAGCCGTCTTGACGTCCATCTGCCATATCTCATAATCGAAATGTGCAGCAATGGCTAGAATGATCCGTATAGATTTAAGCATCGCTACGGGCGAGAAAGTCTCGTCGTAGTCAACTCCTTGAACTTGTCGAAAACCTTTTGCAACAAGTCGAGCTTTATGGATGTGAACATTTCCATCCATATCAATCTTCTTCTTATAGATCCACTTGCACTCGATGGCTTTAAAACCATCAGGCAGGTCAACCAAGTTCCAAACTTGATTGTCTCCCATGGACTCTATCTCGGATCTCATGGCAATCAGCCATTTCTCAGAGTCTGGGTCCACCATCGCTTCTGCATAGGTCGCAGGCTCATCATTGTCTAACAATAATAACTCTCGCGCTTCGCGGAGCCTCGCCGACCTTCGTGGTTGTGGTGCTTCTATTGCCACGGGTTCCTCAACTTGTTCTGCTACAATAGCATCACTCGTAGAAGCATCCCCGACTGGCTCATCTTGAACTTCTTCAAGTCGCACCGACCTTCCACTCGTTCCCTTTGTGAGAAACTCTTTCTCTAGGAAAACACCGCTACGAGCGACAAACACTTTGCCCTCTTCTCGGTTGTAGAAGTAATACCCTAAGGTTTCCCTTGGGTATCCCACAAAAATGCACTTATCCGATTTGGGTGTTAGCTTGTCTGACTGAAGTCGCTTGACAAATGCATCACAACCCCAAATCTTTAGAAAAGACAAACTGGGATTCTTTCCAGTCCACATCTCATATGGTGTCTTAACTACGGATTTAGATGGTACCCTATTTAGTGTGAAAGCTGCTGTTTCTAGCGCGTAACCCCAAAATGATAATGGTAAATCCGACTGGCTCATCATCGATCGAACCATGTCCAACAAAGTTCGATTACGCCGTTCAGAGACCCCGTTTCTTTGAGGTGTTCCGGGCGGCGTGAGCTGTGGAACAATTCCGCAACTCTTAAGATGATTGCTAAACTCGTGACTCAAATATTCGCCTCCGCGATCAGATCGCAAGGCCTTTATTTTCTTGCCACGTTGATTCTCTACCTCATTTTGAAACTCTTTGAACTTTTCAAAAGTTTCAGACTTATGCTTCATCAAGTAGACATAGCCATATCTACTGAAATCATCAGTGAAAGTAATGAAGTAGTGATATCCTCCTCTGGCTGTCGTGCTCATTGGTCCACATACATCAGTATGTATGAGTTCCAACAAGTCTGTCGCTCTCTCGGGAAACCCCGTGAAAGGCGTCTTGGTCATCTTTCCAAGTAAACAAGCTTGACATGTCTCGTATGATTCAAAATCAAACGAAGTTAGAAGACCATCACCATGGAGCTTCTTCATGCGCTTTTCACTTATATGCCCCAAACGACAATGCCATAGATAGGTAGGACTCAAATCATTTGGCCGAAGCCTTTTAGCACTAACATTGTAAACACATGCATTATCAAGATTTAAAATAAATAACCCATTCACAATGGGAGCATCAGCCACAAACATAGCATTCTTAGAGATTACACAACCATTGTTTGTACTCGCGAATGAATAACCATCCCTCATCAAACATGAAGGTGATAAAATGTTTCGACCCATACTAGGAATGTAATAACAATTATTCAACTCCATGATAAATCCTGACGGAAGGTGAAGTTGCATGACGCCGACGAACAATGCAGCAACCCTTGCTTTATTTCCGACGCGAAAATCCACTTCGCCTTTTTGCACTTCTCTAGTCCTTATTAGCCCCTGCATCGAATTGCAAATATGAGCAACCGATCCGGTATCAAATACCCAAGAGTTAACATAAGAATCTGCGAGAAAAATGTCCACAACATTTACAACAAGTGTACCTGAGTGGGAAGTACTCTTACTTCCACTTTTCTTCAAAGAAGCCTGGTACTTGCTGCAGTTCCTCTTCCAGTGGCCATATTCGTGACAAAAGAAACACTCAGTGTCTCCTGCAGGACCAGCCTTTTGCTTGGGTGCAGGGTTTGGCTTAGGGATCGTATCCTTAGCCTTGCCCTTCTTCTTCTGCCAAGAAGTGCCCTTTTTCTTGAAGCTAGGCTTGTTCTGCACAGCCATCACATGGCTATGCCCTGCACACTTCTTAATGTCACATTCTGCTGTTTTCAGCATCCCACATAATTCATTAAGGCCCCTCTCCACCCCATGCATATGGTAGTTCGAAATGAAATGCCCATAGCTAGATGGAAGAGATGCCAAAATGAAGTCAGTGGCCAACTCTTGGCCTAATGGAAAACCAAGCTTTTCCAAAGTCTGACTGTAACCAACCATTTTGATCACATGGGGGCCTACAGCTGCTCCCTCTGCCAGCTTGCATTCCACAAAGGACTTAGCGACATTGTACCTCTCAGTCCTGGCCTGAGTCTGGAACATGTCCTTAAGCGCAACGATCATATCGTACGCTTCCTGATCCTCAAACTGTTTTTGAAGATCAGGTTCCATGCATGCAAGCATAAGACAACTGACCTCAAGAGATTCATCACATGCTTTCTTGTAGGCATTCTTAAGGGTAGCAGTTGCATTATCAGCAGGTTCATCCGGGATTGGGGTATCCAGAACAGTTTCCTTTTTCTCAGCCCTGAGAACAATTCTCAGGTTACGGACCCAGTCCGAATAGTTTGTTCCATTTAGTTTATCCTTTTCAAGAATCGAACGCAAAGCAAAAGGTGATGAATTGTTCGGTGCCATTGATCTACAACAAAAAAAAATATGCAAAATACTAAGCCATGTAACCATGAAAGAGTAAAACATATTAAACAATTTAATAGCATATACTCCCACTTAAATCAACATCCCTCTATTGATACTAAGTGATTCAAGATCCACAATTAACAAGTCGACTAGTGAGCTTTAGCATCACTGCTAGAAGACAAGGTAAATCGGTAAGCAACCTTTGCTAATCATATCACATATGACTCTTGTTGTTGGGTGACATCTCTATGTCAAAACTAGGCGCCCAACCTTTATGCCCCAAGGTCCTTAACTGTTAAGATGACCTTGTTAAGCTCACCAACCCTTATGCGTGTAGGTATCCGATACAAACCCATCCAGCCAAGGAAAACCGTGGCACCCTAATTTCATAGACCCACCAACGATTGTACAGGGCATAGGATGGTGCAAGGTTTGGTTGGGAGGGCATGGTTTAACTTAAACTTTGTGAGGGATCGTTCTACTTCTATCATCTAAGCATGCATAGTAGTAAAACGTATAAGAATAGCATTCACATAGATGTGATACAGTATGGCCCATTTTCTCATGGTGATCTCCATCGCCATAGAACCTGTCCACCATGATGATCTCCATCTTCATGCTCTATGCGAGCCATCCTCCAAGTGATGAGTTCTCCAAGAACTAATACAAGCTATTACTCCTAACATCTAGTAATCAAAATTACATGGTATTGGGATCATCACAAGTTGGCACGCAGGCCATTACAATAATTGACAACACATATGGCTCCAGCCGTGTTGCCCAACTCACGACACGCAGGTCATGAAAAAATACATACATGCATCACATACATTTTTGGGCCATACTGATCACATAAATCCTGCAAGAACAAGTTGTGCATAGAATCGCATTCTACCGGATCATGTGAAATCGTACCACCTATGAACCTTAACGAGATACAAAAAAAGGGGGCTACGACTAAGGGGGGGTCTAGGGGGTCTCCCCCTGCGGGGTTCGAAGGGGCAGCGCCCCTCGCGGTACGTCCAATTTACCATACAATTTTCTTTAAGGATTTTGATCGGCAAATCCAATTTACCATAAACCGACCATAGTTCCGATTTGACCAAACTCCTTTGATCACGGTACGTCGATTCAGATCTAATTCCCGATTCGATCAATCATATTGATCTTCGCGAGATTCAGAAGGATTTATGTGTCACTGTCTACCCCGATGGCGGAAACCGACCGGTAGGGGTAAGTCGTTCGACGACCTTAGAATCACGATCACGGAAATTAAGATCATAGATCAATCCAGAAACACCGCCATACAAAACGATCATATCATTCATATCAATCTACATATCACCATATGCAAACTTCCCGAACCTATGACTGAATAGCATCGGCTCTGATACCACTGAAGGGTTACGGGTAGGCTACACTAGCGTAAAATCAAAATTTTCTACCGCGTCAACCAGGAATACTATTGTCATAGATCACGGGATTACCGCTAGACGCGCAGGTGCGGAACTCGATGAAGCACGTTGCGGCAGTGTAGATGTTCTACGTCTCCTCCTCGTCCTCGTCCCACGAACAGCTCCCCTTTGCGCGGCTCGTCCAAGTGCTACAGATGCAGCACCTCCGAGGTATCCACACGTCCGGAGTGGAAGTCGTCACACGCCAGACTGCTAGGTCTGCGCGTGCAACACAGGTGGAAGAGGAGTGGCGGCTGGGTGGAATGCTCTCACTTTTTCAGCTCGCCTCACTCCCTCTTATATAGGCATCCCTGGTGGGCTTCTACATTAGCAGCCCATTAGCAGCCTAAGCCTGGTCTAATTCGGATCCAATCCTCATTAGGCTTCCAGCCCCTAAAGTGTGTGACCCTATAGGTTCATACACGTATAGACATGACGCGAGTACACTTACTCCGTCAATAGTTGGTAGCGGCCTCTAGCAAGACGTGCCAACTCCTAAACGCATATAAAGATCATTCGGACGAACCATCACAAGGTTGAGTACATGTCTTTCCCTTTGCCTCACGATATTTGGTCTAGCTCTAAGCTGACCTCTCTTTCTCGATACTGTGATTCAGAATCCCTTTACTAGGTTAACTCTTAACCATATGTAGCACGGCCATGCATTTCTGGATCCGATCACTCGAGGGGCCCAGAGATATCTCTCTCAAGTAGAGAGGGGCAAATCCCATCTTGATTGACCGATGCCTTGCAGCATGTATCAGGACAAACCCGAAAGCTACCTTTATAACTACCCAGTTACGGAGTAGTGTTTGATAGCCCCAAAGTAGGTCGATCCACATCTCAAGTACATGCGACAATCTCAGGTCTAAGGACAAAACGTACACGATGTGTAGAGAGAGCTGCAAGTATTATTGCTAGTCTCATGTTGGGTCAGTCCAACCCCATGTTCATAACATGTGTCCACATCATTGGTTTGACATCTCCATGTCAATGACTTGCGAAACATAGTCATTAACCAATCGATGTGCTAGTCTAATATTCACGTGTGTCCTCGCATGAACTCCGACTAGGGACAATTATTAGATAACCATACAAGTAAAGAGTTTCACAAACAATTCACATAATTGCCAATCAATACAAGTTGCCTGGTATATGGATATTCAAGGAACATTATAATAACTCATGGATACACATGAAATACAATCATCTCTATGATTGCCTCTAGGGCATATTTCCTTCAGAGACACCAATGCCAAGGCCTTGTACAATGAGGGAGGCGCGATGCAAACTCCAACGAGGTGGTGACGATAGTCGATCCCTTTTGATAGAAGAGGATGAGGCAAAACTAGAGATTCCAGAAAGGGGGGTTGTCTTTAGTCTATCATCTTTGCCTAAGGGATACAATGAGGGGTGGGGGCTCTATTTATAGGCCAGCCACAAGTTCAGGGGTAGTTTGGGCGTAAAACTAGGGTTTGGTGCGAAATAGAGGGATACATGGGCCAAGGGCCCAGCTGTTGGCTCGCAGGCCCATCACTTGGGGGCCGGACAGTCCGGGTCGGCATGGCCGGACAGTCCGGGCTGACCGGACACTCCGGGTGGTGTCCGGGGAGTGTCCGATATGACCTTCTGAATGTCCACGCCAGGTCCAGGCTCGGGCAGCCCAGACACTCCGGCTGAGTCACGCCGGACACTCCGGTGGCACCGGACACTCCGGCTGGATTCGGGCAGACACTCCGGCTCAGGCAGCTTCAGGACAGGTGCAGCTTCAGGGCTCGTGGATCGACGATCTTGGGGACTCGGCGTTGTAGATGTAGTAGCGTCCGCAGGACGGGCTGCATCAGCACCCCCCCTTCAAAAAGAGTCGTCCTCGACTCTTCATGCACATCACTAAGAAGATGATGTCAAGAGACCTTCTTGATCCTAGGGTTCACCATACAGTCGTCCTTGAGAAGCTTGATGTGGCAACTCTTCAATGTTCCTTCACCTTCCATGAAGCCTACAAAGCTCACAACAAAAGCGAAGCAACACTCAAAGAGTAGCCAATTCATGAAGATTATAGCATGAGTCCTCAAGTAGAAGGAAGTCACCTTATGATATAGAGATAGCTCATTGAAGGATAGCCCTAGGTAACTCTCTTCAATTCGTCTTGTCAACTCTTTGTCCATAGAGGTTGACACGTATGCAATTGTACCTTCACACAACAAGGACCAAGCAACATATGTTTGTGTGTGATAGAGGAGCATGTCATTTTTGGCATGTCCATTCTTGTTCACAACACTATTAGCACAACTCAAGTATCGCAAATGAAATGCGTATGCAAGGTCAAAGTGCATGGATGTCGTTTGAACATCATCTAAATGTGGGAACTCAAAAACTCCATATAACATCTTAGTGTGGCACTCAAAGCAAGTGACTAAAATCTTGATCAACATCTTTGATGCAAAGCTAGGAGAATTCGGCAAAAACACATGAGGAAGAATATCCAAAGCAACAACATTATGTGTGCAAACCAACCATTGGAAAGAACAATTGTTCAATATGTTGGATGCCATACACATATCATCAAAAGCCAAAATCATGGGGGTATGAGTATCGCAAGCGGTAGCAAAAACAACATTTTTGCAAACAAACCATATGAAAGAGCAAGTGGTCCTTATGTTTGTTGCAACAACAATACGAGAGACTTGGAAGCTCTCATGACAATACATGCTCAAAATGGCATTATGGTTGCACACAAAACATCGGAAAGAGAAATTGTTCAACATTTTTGTGGCAACATACAAAGCATCCATATCCAAAAGCAATGAAACATGATTGTCACAAGGTGAAAGAATACCATCAACATGCTTGCAAGCAAACCATAGGAAAGAGCAATTTTTCAACATGAAAGATGCAAAGCATGCAAAAGGTATCAGAGCTGGGTTCGATCTTGAACTCACTTGGGGGATGCTCTCTAGAGCTCTTTTTGTCAACTCGAGCTCAACCGAGGTTGACATGATCATGCGGGTACCTACACACATCAAACACAAAAGGAAGAACGTGTGTGCATGGTAGAGAAATACATCATCCATCATGACATATCTCTTCTTGTGCACATCACCATGAGTGTCAATCAAGTATGAAATATATGCATGGTGAGTATGCAAGTGGTGAACATGCTTATCATGGCATTTACCAAAATCTCCAAAATTTGAGAAAGCTATGGGGGCCATCTCAATAGAATACATATGAGAATTATTGTTGCAAGCAAAACAAGTGAAAGAGCAATTGTTCATCTTATTGCAAGCAACGAGAGAGATTGTAAAACATTCATGACAAAGCATGATTCGAGGGGTACCACTGGTAACATCATCGCAAGCAAAACCTTGGAAAGAGCAATTGTTTGACAAAGTGCAAGCAATGATATCATCAACGTAATGTTTAAAGCATGGCATGTCTATGGCAACATCATCACAATCAAATAATTTCACATGCTCAACATTATGCAAAGGCAAAGTATCACATGGAAATACCAATGAGTCATATGTGATATCACAAACATCATCCATAGCATGCCAATCATCACAAGTCATCATGTCCAGTAGTGGGATCATGGCATCATCAACACCCTTATTCTTACCTTGTTCATACCTCTCATATGAAGTGGGTGTTGTGGTAGTGTTGGCCTCCATGTGGGCGACTTCTTCATCATGTGTGGGGATGGCATCATCTTCATCCACCATGTTCATCTTCTCGGTCGGAGGCATCATCATGTCCAAGCTTAGCGCTTCTTTATCCATGGAACCTAGCACATCATGAGGGAACACACTAGAGGTAGAGGGTAAGTCGTTAGCAATGAAAGTGGTCTCACATGACCTATCAACTAGCACTCTCAACTCACTCGGTGTATCACTCATGCCCTCCAAGTGAAAGCACTCAATCTCACATATGGTGGAGTCACTCATCTCACTCTTGTTGTCACTCAAGTGGGCTAAGTGGCTCTCATGCTCACATGGGATTGGTACCACATCATCACTCAAGCATATGGGGGTAGGCTCGGTTCCCTCAACTCCTTGCGCCTCCTTTGGTGAAGGGAAAGTCCCATGCTCACCATTCTTGACCTTGTCGTCACCATCTTGCACCTTGGCTTGTGTAGTCCTCTTGACGTACTCGTCCAACTTGGCGAAGTAGAGGTCTTCGTCCTCCTAATCCATGAGGTTGCATGCGTCATCTAGGACGTCAAGTCTGGGCGTTGAAGTTTGATGGCGTGGAGGAGAGCTTGCTATTGGTGCCATTTTGGTGGTGGCACGAGTAGTTGAAGGTGCCTTATGATGGTGTCGACGGAGGTCATTGGCGTGCCTTGCTAGATGATGAGGGCAAACCTCGTGGGTGGCCCGATCTTCACGGATCTCGTGGTCAAATCGATGGGAAAGCGAGAGGAAAGGGAGAAGGTAGCGGAAGCGGACGCACACCTCGCGAAGAACACGATGAACACACGCAAAACACACACGATACAAGGCCGATTGCTCTCACCGGTGGCCACCGGTCCGATAGAATCCTCGCAAGGAAAGATTGGTCAACGGGCTCCCGTCAATCCCAAGCGGAGAGGGAAGAACACCTTGGAGAGGGTCTTGACGTCTTGGCAAAGGGACACCGATGACAAGGCCTTGTACAACGAGGGAGGCGCGATGCAAACTCCAACGGGGTGGTGACGATAGTCGATCCCCTTTGGTAGAAGGGGATGAGGCAAAACTAGAGATTCCACAAAGGGGGTTGTCTTTAGTCTATCATCTATGCCTAAGGGATACATGAGGGGGTGTGGGCTCTATTTATAGGCCAGCCACAAGTTCAGGGGTAGTTTGGGCATAAAACTAGGGTTTGGTGCGAAATAGAGGGGTACATGGGCCAAGGGCCCAGCTGTTGGCTCGCAGACCCATCACTTGGGCCGGACAGTCCGGGTCGGAGTAGTGTCCGGGTAGTGTCCGAACTGGCGTTCTGAATGTCCACGCCAGGTTGGGGCTGGGGCTGGCCAGACACTCCGGCCGAGTAGCGCTGGACACTTCGGCTGTGCCAGACACTCCGGCCGGTTTCGGGCGGACTCTCCGGGCGATGACGGCGGAGACTCTCGTTCTGGAGCTGGCTGCTCCTGGTCCATCTTCTTGGTTGACATGGGGACGATCTTGGGGACTTGGCGTTGTGGATGTAGTAGCGTCCGCAGGACGGGCTGCATTAGCTCCCCCCTTCAAAAAGAGTCGTCCTTGACTCTTCATGCTCATCCTAAGAAGATGATGTCGAGAGACCTTCTTGATCCTGGGGTTCACCATATAGTCGTCCTTGAGAAGCTTGATGTGGCAACTCTTCAATGTTCCTTCACCTTCCATGAAGCCTACAAAGCTCACAACAAAAGCGAAGCAACACTCAAAGAGTAGCCAATTCATGGAGATTATAGCATGAGTCCTCAAGTAGAAGGAAGTCACCTTATGATATAAAGATAGCTCATTGAAGGATAGCCCTAGGTAACTCTTTGTCCATAGAGGTTGACACGTATACAATTGTACCTTCACACAATAAAGACCAAGCAACATATGTTTGTGTGTGATAGAGGAGCATGTCAGTTGTGGCATGTCCATTCTTGTTCACAACACTATTAGCACAACTCAAGTATCGCAAACGAAATGCATATGCAAGGTCAAAGTGCATGGATGTCGTTTGAACATCATCCAAATGTGAGAACTCAAAAACTCCATATAACATCTTAGTGTGGCACTCAAAGCAAGTGACTAAAAACTTGATCAACATCTCTGATGCAAAGCTAGGAGAATTCGACAAAAACACATGAGGAAGAATATCCAAAGCAACAACATTATGTGTGCAAACCAACCATTGGAAAGAACAATTGTTCAATATCTTGGATGCCATACACATATCATCAAAAGCCAAAATCATGGGAGTATGAGTATCGCAAGCCGAAAACAAAAACAACATGTTTGCAAACAAACTATATGAAAGAGCAAGTGGTCCTTATGTTTGTTGCAACAACAATACGAGACTTGGAAGCTCTCATGACAATACATGCTCATAATGGAAATATGGTTGCACACAAAACATCGGAAAGAGAAATTGTTCAACATTTTTGTGGCAACACACAAAGCATCAATATCCAATAGTAACGAAACATGATTATCACAAGGTGAAAGAATACCATTAACATGCTTGCAAGCAAACCATAGGGAAGAGCAATTTGTCAACCTGAAAGATGCAAAGCATGCAAAAGGTATCAGAGCTGGGTTCGATCTTGAACTCACTGGGGGATGCCCTCTAGAGCTCTTTTTGTCAACTCGTGCTCAACCGAGGTTGACATGATCATGTGGGTACCTACACACATCAAACACAAAAGGAAGAACGTGTGTGCATGGTAGAGAAACACATCATCCATCATGACGTATCTCTTCTTGTGCACATCACCATGAGTGTCAATCAAGTATGAAGTAGATGCATGGTGAATATGCAAGTGGTGAACATGCTTATCATGGCAATCATCAAAATCTCCAAAATTTGAGAAAGCTATGGGGGCCATCTCAATATAAACCATATCAGAGTCATTGTTGCAAGCAAAACAAGTGAAAGAGCAATTGTTCAACTTATTGCAAGCAACGGGAGAGATTGTAAAACATTCATGACAAAGCATGGTTCGATGGGTACCATTGGTAACATCATCGCAAGCAAAACATTGGAAAGAGAAATTGTTCAACAAAGTGCAAGCAATGATATCATCAACGTAACATTTAGAGCATATCATGTCTATGGCAATATCATGACAATAGAAGGATTCCATATGGTCATCATGATGCATATGAAAATCAACACATGGGAATAAGAATGGAACATATGTCATGTCACAAGTATCAACCATAGCATGCAAGTCATCACAAATCATCATGTCCACTAGTGGGATCATGGCATCATCAACACCCTTATTTTTACCTTGTTCATACCTCTCATATGAAGTAGGTGTTGTGGTAGCATTGGCCTCCTTGTGGGCGACTTCTTCATCCAATATGGGGATGACATCATCTTCATCCACCATGTACATCTTATCGGTTGGAGGCATCATCATCTCCAAGCTTGGCGCTTCTTTATCCATGGAACCTAGCACATCATGAGGAAACACACTAGAGGTAGAGGGTAAGTCTTTAGCAATCAAAGTGGTCTCACATGACCTATCAACTACCACTCTCAACTCACTCGGTGTATCACTCATGCCCTCCAAGTGGAAGCACTCAATCTCACGTATGGTGGAGTCACTCATCTCACTCTTGTTCTCACTCAAGTGGGCTAAGTGGCTCTCATACTCACATGGTATTTGTACCACATCATCACTCAAGCATGTGGGGGTAGGTTCAGTTCTCTCAACTCCTTGCGCCTCCTTTGGTGAAGGGAAAGTCCCATGCTCACCATTCTCGACCTTGTTGTCGCCATCTTGTGGTAGTGGTGGAAGTAGGCTCATGTTGTTGTCGAGAGCGGTGCTCGGATCGACTTCATCACATATGTGGCCTTGGCTTCCTCCATCTTGAAGTGTACACTCTTGGCGTGAAGCTTGATGGCGTGGAGGAGAGCTTGCTCTTGGTGCCCTTTTGGTGGTGGCACGAGTAGTTGAAGGCGCCTTATGATGGTGTCGATGGAGGTCATTGGCATGCCTTGCCAAAGGTTGATGTAGATGGCGCACTTGGTCATCCACATGATGCTCGCGATGATGCTCCTTGTCCTTGGCACTCTTCTTGGTGAGGCGTTGTAATGAGCGCAAAGCATCATTAGTCTTAGCCATCATGCTCATGGTTTTGGTGAAGTTGTTGTCCATGTCGCTCTTGAAGTTGTTGAGGGAGCTTTCGAACTTGTCCATGTGATGGTGGACCTTGGCGCTCTCGAGGTAGAGGCTCCCTCTTGGTCGATGCGACTTGAGGAGGTTGTCATTGTCGTTCGTGAAGTCGTCCATGCTTGGGGAGTTATTGTTGTTGTAGAACTCCATATCACCTAAGCATGTGGAGCCATTGTCGGTGTAGTACTCCATCATGTCATCCATGCTTGTGGAGGCATATGCATGGTGGCTCATCGTGAATTCTTCATAGAAATCATCCTCGGTTCCGGAGTCCCTATACATGATTCACAAGACCAAGTGGTGTATATGGAAGTGGTAGGGGTTAGGGATGCAACGCCAAACCTTACTTTACCTTGGAAGATAGTATTGTGCAAGTGGCAACACTTGAGAGCAATCAAATCCAAGCAAAGTGAAGTTTACGCGGAACACCAAAACCAACTAACCACTAAAAAACACACACAGGCAAAGCCTATGGTGGATAGGTATGGAAAGGTGGCGTGTCCAAGAACAATCCAAAATCAAGATATTGTAATGGAAAGTAAAGAACCACAATGATCATAAAGCAAAACAAGTCAATCCACAAGAGGAAATATGTACAAGGAAACACACACGGTGGGATAAATGGGACTTGCGTGACGGAGAAAGTGAGCTAAGAACCAAATGATTACCTAGCGAAGACTATAAGCTCGTGTCGCACAAGTGCAAGGAGAGACGCTATTTAGATTGCAATAAATTAGTGGGCTACAAGATATGCACAATAAGTACCACCTATTTGATGTTCATCGAGCTTGCGCTTGCTATTCTACGAGGCACTTGTTTCTTTCTTCCTTGCGCTTCCTTTTCTCTTTTTCTTTTATTTTTCACTTTTTCATTTCTTTTTCACTTGCCCCTTCCTTGTGCCAACAACTATACAAGATAACTATATGAGATAGCGCGCTCACAACTTTTGCTCGGAATTCTACAAGGTATCAAATGTGCATAGCCCAAGCAATCATAGGAGGAACTAGTCTCAGTAGGTGTTTGTTGGACGCAAACATAGTGTAGCTCACAAAGGGAAGCAAGTGGGGAGAAGTCGCGGGATTTTATACCTTTCGTCGCCGATCTTCACCCTTTATTGGTGGATTCCACCTTGCTCACAGAATTTGGATGGCGTAGATAGCATTAACCACGGAGATGATGATGTAGAGCTCTTTCTCCTCTTCAAAACGAGCTAAAGAACACCAAAATCCGAGTTCGTATGCAAAAGTTATGCTCAAAACCGTGAAACAGATTTTCTGTCAGCAGGGGGGCGGACAGTCCGGTGCGCATAGGCCGGACAGTCCGGTCCGGTCGATCTAGAAGTTCCAGAACACGAACAGGACGAGTTTTGGCGGAAAAACTCGAACCAAAACCTCAAATTGATGGGGGAAATCAAGGAATTAGGCCATGGGAACGCAGGAGAAGGTAGATCAACAAGTTTAGCAAGTAATCCACGGATCAAAACCTACCAAAACGCACTAAAATCACAGATCGGTCCAAAACACGAATTGGGGCTATTTTTGGTGGAATTTTCAAATTTATGGGGAAAAAGACCAAATCGAGGAGAAATCCGTGGCAACCAAAAGCTGCTGATACGAGATGAGGAGGGCAAACCTCGTGGGTGGCCTGATCTTCACGGATCTCGTGGTCAAATCGATGGGAAAGCGAGGGGAAAGGGAGAAGGTAGCGGAAGCGGACGCACACCTCGCGAAGAACACGATGAACACACGCAAAACACACACGATACAAGGCCGATTGCTCTCACCGGTGGCCACCGGTCCGATAGAATCCTCGCAAGGAAAGATCGGTCAACGTGCTCCCGTCAATCCCAAGCGGAGAGGGAAGAACACCTTGGAGAGGGTCTTGACGTCTTGGCAAAGGGACACCGATGCCAAGGCCTTGTACAACCAGGGAGGCCCGATGCAAACTCCAACGAGGTGGTGACGATAGTCGATCCCCTTTGGTAGAAGGGGATGAGGCAAAACTAGAGATTCCACAAAGGGGGTTGTCTTTAGTCTATCATCTATGCCTAAGGGATGCATGAGGGGGTGGGGGCTCAATTTATAGGCTAGGCACAAGTTCAGGGGTAGTTTGGGCATAAAACTAGGGTTTGGTGCGAAATAGAGGGGTACATGGGCCAAGTGCCCAGCTTTTGGCTCGCAGGCCCATCACTTGGGCCGGACAGTCTGGGTCGGAGTGACCGGACAGTCCGGGTAGTGTCCGAACTGGCCTTCTGAATGTCCACGCCAGGTTGGGGCTGGGGCAGGCCGAACACTCCATCCGAGTCGCGCCGGACACTCCGGCCGGTTCCGGGCGGACTCTCCGGCGCGATGACGGCGGAGACTCTCGTTCTGGAGCTGGCTGCTCCTGGTCCATCTTCTTGGTTGACTTGGGGACGATCTTGGGGACTTGGCGTTGTGGATGTAGTAGCGTCCGCATGACGGGCTGCATCACCAAAGGTTGATGTAGATGGCGCACTTGGTCATCCACATGACGCTCGCGACGATGCTCCTTGTCCTTGGCACTCTTCTCTTTATGGTGGTGCCTTCTTGAGCTAGGTTGAGCATTATGGATGGTACTCAGCATGTATTCTCCGTCTTCATGGCGAAGATGCCTTGAACGACGTCTTGTATCATCTTGATGTTGGTGATGATCACGAGAGGATGTATGTCGATGAAGATTCTTGCTTCTTGGCGCCTCTTTTGGAAGGTGATGTTGGGGCGCCGCTCTTTTTGTAGATGGTGGCGCTTGTTGCCTTGGAGGTTGTTGCACTTGATGCCTTCGAGGTTGTGGTGCTTGGTGCCTTGGAGATGGTGGTGCTTGGTGGCTTGGAGGTGATGGCACTCGTCGCCTTGGAGATGGTGGTGCATGACGCCATGTAGGTGGTGGCGCTTGACGCCTTGGAGGTGGATCATCGAAGTAGGTGGTGCCCTTTGGTGTGGCACGCTTGGCCTTGAAGGTCATGGTTTCTTGATGATGCGTCTCCGCTAGCTTGGCGTAGTAGTCCTCCATCTCCAAGCGGTGGAGGTATTCTTCATGGCTCATGGAAGAGCCCTCGAAGTTGGTGAAGGCCATGTCCTCCATGCTTGGTGAGGCGTCGTCGTTGTAGCACTTGAAGTCATCCATGCTTGGGGAGTCATTGTTGATGTAGTACTCCATATCACCCAAGCATGTGGAGCCATTGTCGACGTAGAGCTCCAAGTCCTCCATGCTTGAGGAGCCATAGTTGATGACGTGCTCCATGTCTTCAATGCATGTGGAGTCATCATAGGTGCAATGCTCCGGGTCCTCAAAGCATGCGGAGCCATTGTCGGTGTAGTGCTCCATCATGTCCTCTATACTTGTGGAGTCGTAGTCATGGTGGCTCAACATGGATTCTTCATAGATATCATCCTTGGCTCCGGAGTCCCTAGACATGATTCACAAGACCAAGTGGTGTATATGGAAGTAGTAGGGGGTTAGGAATGCAACGTCGAACCTTACTTTACCTTGGAAGATAGTATCGTTCAAGTGGCAACAATTGAGAGCAATCAAAACCAAGCAAAGTGAAGTTCACACGGAACACCAAACCAACTAACCACTAAAAAAACACACACACAAAGCTTATGGTGGATAGGTATGGAAAGTGGCGTGTCCAAGAACAATCCGAAATCAAGATATTGTAATGGCAAGTAAAGAACCACAATGATCACAAAGCAAAACAAGTCAATCCACAAGATAGGAATTATATACAAGGAAACACACACGGTGGGATAAATGGGACTTGTGCGACGGAGAAAGTGAGCTAAGAACCAAATGATTACCTAGCGAAAGACTATAAGCTCGTGTCACACAAGTGCAAGGAGAGACGCTAGTTCGATTGCACTAAATTGGTGGGCTACAAGATATGCACAATAAGTACCACCTATTTGATGTTCATCAGGCTTGCGCTTCCTATTCTATGAGGCACTTGTTTCTTTCTTTCTTTCTTTCTTTTTCATTTTATATTTTTTTCTCTTTTTTTCTTTTTTTCTTTTTTCACTTGCCTCTTCCTTGTGCCAACAACTATACAATATAACTATATGAGTAGCGCGCTCACAACTTTTGCTCGGAATTCTACAAGGTATCAAATGTGCATAGCCCAAGCAATCATAGGAGGAACTAGTCTCAATAGGTGTTTGTTGAATGCAAAGATAGTGTGGCTCACAAAGGGATGCAAGTGGGGAGAAGTCGCGGAATTTTTATACCTTTCGTCGCCGATCTTCACCCTTTATTGGTGGATTCCGCCTTGCTCACGGAATTTGGATGGAGTATATAACATGAACCACGGAGATGATGATGTAGAGCTCTTTCTCCTCTTCAAAACGAGCTAAAGAACACCAAAATCCGAGTTTGTATGCAAAAGTTATGCTCAAAACCGTGAAACAGATTTTCTGTCAGCAGGGGGGCGGACCGTCCGGCGCGCACAGGCCGGACAGTCCGGCCGGGGCGGAGATTCCGGTCAGTTTAGGCCGGACACTCTGGTGGGGCGTATATTCCGGTCCGTTTTGGCCGACAGTCGGGTCCGGTCGATCCAGAAGTTTCAGAACACGAACAGGACGAGTTTTGGCGGAAAAACTCGAACCAAAACCTCAAATTGATGGGGGAAATCAAGGAATTAGGCCATGGGAACACAGGGGAAGGTAGATCAAGAAGTTTAGCAAGTAATCCACGGATCAAAACCTACCAAAACGCACTCAAATCATAGATCGGTCCAAAACACGAATTGGGGCTATTTTTGGTGGAATTTTCGAATTTATGGGGAAAAGACCAAATCGATGAGAAATCCGTGGCAACCAAAAGCTGCTGATACCAGATGATGAGGGCAAACCTGTAGGGTTGCCCGATCTTCACGGATCTCGTGGACAAATCGATGGGAAAGCGAGGGGAAAGGGAGAAGGTAGCGGAAGCGGACGCACACCTCGCGAAGAACACGTGAACACACGCAAAACACACACGATACAAGGTTGATTGCTCTCACCGGTGGCCACCGGTCCGATAGAATCCTCACTAGGAAAGATCGGTCAACGTGCTCCCTCGATCCCACGCGGAGAGGGAAGAACACCTTGGAGAGGGTCTTGACGTCTTGGCAAAGGGACACCGATGCCAAGGCCTTGTACAATGAGGGAGGCGCGATGCAAACTCCAACGAGGTGGTGACGATAGTCGATCCCCTTTGATAGAAGGGGATGAGATAAAACTAGAGATTCCACAAATGGGGGTTTTCTTTAGTCTATTGATGATGACATCCCTACAATTACACCTACCCCAATGACTACTGAAGATGCTACAACTGTTGCAAGAAAGGATCAGTCCAATGAGATTAGAATTGGACCTATTACAAGATCTCGTGCTAAGCTACTAGAACAACAGGTGAATTTACTCCTAAACAAATCTGGTACTTTGATTGATGAGAACTTTATACTGCCTAAGTCAATGCATTTATGTATGATCAGATTCATTGGAGAAACAAGCATGGCGCGAGGAGGAGAAGGGCTACAAGAGAAGCCCAACATGATGATCGCCCAAGGATGCGCGAGGGAGGAGCGGGAGGAAGGCGGAAGAGAAGATCATCAAGACGGAGGCAAAAAGATGTGCCACGACCGGAGTGTCCGGCCAAATCCACCCAGACTGTCCGTCCTGGTCGAGAGGCAAACTGGCGTGGACATTCAGTATGCCAGTTCAGACACTACCCGGACATCACCCAGAAACTTCAAAGTTTCCGGCCAGACCGGACTGTCCGGCGCACTCCACCCGGAGTGTCCGGCCTGACCGGACTGTCCGGCCGATTTCGACCGGAGTGTCCGCCCGCCGACCGAATCTGGTCCGAGTCGGTTTGTATCAGTTTGAGTCGTTTGCGTTTTGTTTCGGTTTCTAGCCGCCCCAGCTGCCCTTATAAGCCCTGGGACGACCCCTAGTTAGGGTTTAGACCACGTTAAAATATTTTGGAGTTGTTTCTTTCATAGAACCTCTGGAATTACCCTGTGTTCGAATCTACCAACTATAATTGAGTGTGATCTGTTGTTCCATTGGGAATTAGTAGATTGCATACTACCGTTCGTGGTCACGGCTGCGTGCGCAAGAGTGTGGTGTTGTGAATATCCTACAAGGTTCGAGATATGTTGCGCTGGCATCAGGGATCGAGCGGGAGAGATCATAGCTACACACTAGTTAGCTATCGCCATCCGCTTACTGAGAAGATCGGGCCACCCCATATCATCTATCATCTTTGCCTAAGGCATACAATGAGGGGTGGGGGCTCTATTTATAGGCCAGCCACAAGTTCAGGGGTAGTTTGGGCATAAAACTAGGGTTTGGTGCGAAATAGAGGGATACATGGGCCAAGGGCCTAGCTATTGGCTCGCAGGCCCATCACTTGGGCCGGATAGTCCGGCTCGGCACGGCCAGATAGTCCGGGCTGACCGGACACTCCGGGTGGTGTCCGGGGAGTGTCCGATATGACCTTCTGAATGTCCACGCCAGGTCCAAGCTCGGGCAGGCCGGACACTCCGGCTGAGTCGCGCCGGACACTCGGGTGGCGCCGGACACTCCGGCTGGATTTGGGCGGGACACTCCGGCTCAGGCAGCTTCAGGACAGGTGTTTCTTCAGGGCTCGTGGGTCGACGATCTTGGGGACTTGGCGTTGTAGATGTAGTAGTGTCTGCAGGACGGGCTGCATCAGAAGTGCAAGGAGTTGTCCAAGATGAAGATCAACAAGAGGAGGACGTTCTCTGCCGCGGCAGAGAAAAGCGTCGTTTCTCTACCATGACAGGCTGCAGCATCATGAAAACCGAGTCATTCTCTGCCACGGCAGGCTGCCGCGGCAGAGAAACCAACTACAACTCTGCCACGGCAGAGTCAGCTTGACTGAACCCAAGTTGGGTCGGTTTGTATCCCTAGTTTGGTGGGACCAACTCAGTTTCCACCCTAGGACGCCGCCTCCCAGACCCTTAAATATATGGGGGCACACTAGATTAGTTTTTAGACCATGTTAAAATATTTTGGAGTTGTTTCTTTCATAGAACCTCTGGAATTACCCTGTGTTCAAATCTACCAACTATAATTGAGTGTGATCTGTTGTTCCATTGGGAATTAGTAGATTGCATACTGCCGTTCATGGTCACGGCTGCGTGCGCAAGAGCGTGGTGTTGTGAATATCCTACAAGGTTCGAGAGCTGTTGCATTGGCATCAGGGATCGAGAGGGAGAGTTCGTAGCTACAGGCTAGTTATCTATCATCCACCATCATCACCGCCATCCGCTTACTGAGAAGATCGGGCCACCCCATATCATCTTGGTATCAGATATCCCCGTTGCCTCGGTAAGCAATCCGCAATCCATCCACAGATTAGAGAGTGTTTTTTAGTCCTATACAGAAAAAGCCCCACAAAAAGATTTGCCATAGACTAGATTGCATCGTAGACGAGTCATAGTTGTTGGTCGTGTTCATCAATTAGTCTAGATCTGTTTTGTTTTCATCGTTTTTCTTCTGTCTAGTCGTGTCCACCATTGTTTCCGCCACCATCTAGTAGATCCGATCTAGTTTAGAGTCCTTGTGTTTTACTCCAGGCCGAGTCGGTTTTCCTTAGTCAAAAAAGATATACTTACCGATTCTGCCACGGCAAGGAAAAGGCAACTTTCCCTACTGCAAACCCGAGTCCAGCAGAGACTCTGCCACAGCGCAACTTCTCTGCCGCGGCACGATTTCTGGCCTTTTTGCTGCCGCCGCTCTGCCACGGCAGGATTTCTGCGTCTTTCTCTGCCACGGCAGGATTTGTTCTGCCACGATAGGTTTTTGAGCTATTTTTTCTGCCACGACACCATAATTCCAAAGTGTGATCGATTTGCACTTTTCGAAAACCCTTAGCCACAGCCAATCTACTACATAGGTGTAGGAACTTGCCTATTGAGACTAGGTTCCGCTCCTACAGGGTGCTCTCAGGATTTTGGTGCTGTACTTTGTAATTGGCCGTGTGTGATCTATCAAATAAAAAAGCAATATAGCAACAGAAAAAGCAAAAAGGGCTATACAAAAGAAAAAGAAAAATTGTGGAAAAAGAGAATTTGAGCAAGAGACCTAGTGATATCTTTGTGCACCGGTAGATTGAGCAATATTGTGCCTGTTTACGTTGAGCTTTGCTAGTGTCTCTCGAGCGTAGTGCAACACCCTTCATAGTTGCATTGCCACATTTTTCTCCACGTGTGTGTTTCTTGGGTATTTGTATGATCAGCACTAGGACTTGTTTGCGGTGTAGTTAGGATACCATACCTACAGTTCCACCATAAATAACCTGTGTGCCCTGTGATCGTTCTCTATACCTTTGATATTCACTTCATCACATCAAGTGCTGCAGTCTTTGATTTCGTTTGGTAGGGCATCTCTATTCACTTTGGAACGGTAAGATCTCCTTTCTTATTAGTTGTGAGAGTTTCCACCACACAGATTTTGATTTTTGCACTAACCTACTAATCATGTCTTCTAGTGATGATGATGTTGTGATGCAGAAAAAGAAGGACGAGGAGGTTGATTGGCATGAATATGAGGCTTTGAAGTCTCACTTGACACGTTTGTTTACTAACTCGACATATGCCATTGACAAGAATCTCCAGGATATGAATATGAGATTGGATCAGCATGTTGGAACGGTTGATACTATCCAAACGCAAGTGGCTACGCTCAATGTCAATGTCACCACTTTGCAGCGGTCCATTGAGGGTTTGACAGCCGCATTACATAGAAGGGAAGAGCCTCAACATGATGATGCCTTTGATGATTTTGATGAGGGTAGCGTTGTAGATGCTGCTCCACATGTTGGCAGGGGACGTGCTATTCCCCCTTGTCCATGCACCTGCTCATGGTCGTGGGTTTGTCCCCATTGGGCATGGTCAACGTGTGCCCAACCAAGCTGATGATGGTTTGGGCAAGCCAAAATTTTCAATTCCAAAGTTTGATGGTTCCATTGATCCTGAAGATTACCTTACATGGGAGTTGAAGATTGAGAAACTCTGGCGCTTATTTGACTATCCAGAAGACAAGAAGGTCAAGCTTGCAGCATCTAAATTTGATGGTTATGCTTTGCGTTGGTGGGATGCTCTTGTGCAGCATAGAAGGGAGGACAATGAACTTCCTGTGATGGATTGGCGCAAGATGAAGCAAATCATGAAAGCTCGTTTCGTACCAACCAACTACTTGCGATCAGTTTTTGATAAATTGAAGCAATTGAAGCAAGGCACCATGACAGTTGATGAGTACTACATGGAGATGGAGATGCTTATGCAGCGTGCTAGAGTTCGTGAGTCCATTGAGATGACCATGCAATGATTCCTAAACAATCTGAAGTTGCCAATCAAGAGCATAGCGATATGGGGTGGCCCGATCTTCTCAGTAAGCGGATGGCGATGATGATGGTGGATGATAGATAACTAGTGCGTAGCTATGATCTCTCCCGCTCGATCCCTGATGCCAGCGCAACAGATATCGAACCTTGTAGGATATTCACAACACCACACTCTTGCGCACGCAGCCGTGACCATGAATGGTAGTATGCAATCTACTAATTCCCAATGGAACAACAGATCACACTCAATTATAGTTGGTAGATTCGAACACAGGGTAATTCCGGAGGTTCTATGAAAGAAACAACTCCAAAATATTTTAACGTGGTCTAAACCCTAACTTGTGACGGCTACGGAGGTTTATATGAGGGCTCGGGCGTCCTCCCCACTAAACGGGCCTAAAAACAGCCATAACTAGGCCCAAACTGACTCGGTTCGACTCCAACTGATACATACCGACCCATAAATGGGTTCGGCGTTATTGGCACGCAGTCCAAATGTCGTGGAACACCTCAAACATGTAATTCTTAGTGCGCCATCTCTCACTCTTGCTCATACGTGATTTCCTCATTGCCTCCGAGTGCGCATGCCTCCCGCTCCTCCCTCGCGCACTTGTTGATATTGGAAATCAGCGCTTGTCCTTCTTGCTGCAACTCTCCTCCTCCTCGCGCAATGCTTGTGTTATCAATAAACCTGATCATACAAAGATGCATAGACTTAGGTAGTATAAAGTTCTCATTAAATAAAACATCAGGTTCAATTAGGAATAAATTCACCTAATAGTCATTATTGATTTGACTTTGACATACACTTGGACGGCTTGCTACTTCATACCACTGCGTTGCGCATCATCAGGTACGAACCCTCGCCGCATCGACCCACGAGCCCTGTAGCTTCCAAGCCGGAGTGTCCACCTGAATCCAGCCAAAGTGTCCGGTGCCACCAGAATGTCCTGTGCGACGCAGCCGGAGTGTCCGGCCTCCCCCAGACCCGTCCTGGCTCAGACATTCTGTATGCCAGTTCGGACACCCGAACACTACCCGGAGTGTCCGGCCACCCCGAACTGTCCGGTCAACTCGACCCGGACTGTCCGGCTTGAAGATGGGCCTACAAGCCTTAGTTGGGCCCTGTGGCCCATGTACCCCTCTACTTCGCCCAGAACTTTACTTTAATGCTTGAATTACCCCTGAACTTGTGGTTGGCCTATATATAGTCCCCCACCTCCATTGTAAACCCTAGGCATGATATTTGGAATTAGTGGAAACCCCTTGTGGATCTATCTAGTTCTTGCCTCATGCTCCTTTGACAAAGGAGCACCAAATATCCCAAAACCTCGTTGGAGTTTGCATCGTGCCTCCGCGTTGTACAAGGCCTAGGCATCGGAGTCCCTTTGCCTAGACGTCAAGATCTCACCGAGTCTCCCATCTTGCTGTGTCGGTTTGAGAGAGAGTCCTCCGCCCGACGCTGATCCTAGGGATTGCGCCGGACCGGTTACCTCCGGCATGAGCTATTGGTGTGTATCGTGGTTTTGTGTGTGTGTGTGTGTGTTCATTGCGTTCTTCGTGCATGAGTTCGTCGTGTTCATCCTCCCCTCCTCTCCCCGCACTCCATGCTTGATTTGATTGGGATTCGTGAAAGATCGGGCCACCCTAGAGGTTTGCCCTCAACACAACGTGTATGCACAATATATGTATATATAACATGTTGTATAATTTTTGTTGACATGCATAATATTCCCAATATACAAAACACAACGTAAATTTCAAGTAGGGAACACATACTTGTCATATGGGAACAAAGAACAATGCAGCAATTGGCAATCAAAATTGCAGATATAAGTGAAGTTCAAATAATTATTATGATCATTGTGAAAAACAACTAGATAGATAGTCTTGTTGTTCCATATTAAATTCAGTTTTCTCAAAGAAGATCTATGATCAAATTTGTGGTGAACAAAAGCAATGCAATTTAGAATATGAGAAAACCAAATTGATTTATGCCATGCTTCAACTGTGTTATTCTGATTATTATGAACATGATCATTTTGTCCAATATGGAAGATGCAACTCAATTTGCAAATATAAGTGAACTATACATCAGTAGCATA
Organism: Avena eriantha; assembly: GCA_910589775.1. NCBI lineage: Eukaryota > Viridiplantae > Streptophyta > Magnoliopsida > Poales > Poaceae > Avena > Avena eriantha. The sequence goes on along the minus strand of OU342740.1, from coordinate 174,209,265 downwards.
ACTAGACAAAGACTTTTGGGACAAACACAACGAATATGAAAACTCAGGATCTATTCTAGCAAGATTAGGACAATCCAACATAGGTAAAACTTGTGTTGGCTGCAATATATCAACTAGGCTAGAATGTATTTCCATAATTTCTCGAACATGAACTATTGTCCCACAACAAAAATATTGTGACATATTACATATATGGCTGAAAAGAGCTTGTTTCAGTTCAGCGATTCTATCACAAGTAATGCATATGTGATCCACAAGAAAATTTTCATGCATTCTATATTCACCAATTAGATTGAAAGTGAAACAAGGAGAATATGTGCTGGAATTCAGACATGAAATTTCAGAAATCTTATCCACAGCACAACTCATACTCATAGGTTCATTTAGCACGATGGAATACACAATATCAGTAGGTGGTATTCGATCAAGTATTTCCTTATGTGTAATCAATACCACATGATCAAAATTAAAATTTGGTAAACTATCACATGGTGCTATAACATTAGTGCAAGGCAAGTCACAAGGAGGTAGCAAGAAAGGAATATACTCACAATATGTTGCACATGTTGGATGAAGCTCCAAATCAGTACCAATGTCGGCAACAATCTCCTTGTCTAGCGTAGGTACAAAGACATCCTCCTCAAATGACCATACCCGATCATGTGATGCAGGTTGTAAAATAGATGGCTCCCTTTCTTCAAAAGCAACCAGCATATCACAAGAAACAACACTAGGAGTAGAGATGATTACATTAGTAGAAACCTCATTTGTCTCATCAACTCCCACTCTCATTTTTTCTACGATAGGATCCACATGTGGTTCTATGTTGGTCGTTACAGGTGCACATAGGTTTTGACGCCTAATCTCCCGAAAATTGCTTAATGTGTACGTGCTATCCACATGTGCTTACCATTCGAAAAGATAGAAGGATCCACTTTGTTCCCAACATGATATGGCAGGAGTTAAACTCTCTAGGAACGACATAAAAATAAATAGATCTTTTAGGGCCATAAATGGTGAGGAACACATGCGATCTGAGTAATTGGTAGTGCATGATTAGAAGTTGCTAATATAAATGGGAATGTTAATGTATGTGGTACTAATTGTAGCTTTTCAACAACCTCAGAACTAACCAAATTCACATAAGAACAAGTATCAATGGTAGTAGCAGCATGTCTACCACAGATTTCTGTCATGAAGTGGAATAAACCCAAAGTAAGCACCACTCCTGACTCCTCCTAGAATGTGTTGCTGCAGTAGGAGCGTAATGGAAAGGGATAATCATATGCATCCTTTTGTATCACATCAACACCACTAGTGGACATGATTAGTAGGTTAGTGCACGAAATCAAAAATCTTTTGGTGGCACACTCACAACTGCAAGAACAAGAAATCTTACCATTCCAAAACTTACCAACTTGGATAAATGACAAGTTCACAGATGTGATGAAGCGAATACCGAGGGTACAAGAACAATCACATGACAATGCTGGAGTATGTAGTGGAGCTGTAGGTATGGATACCTAAGTACACCAAAGCAAATCCTAGTGTTGATCGTGTGACAAACACCCAAGGAAACAGACACGTGGAGATAAACATGGCAAAGCAATGTATGAACAGGAAAATTGCAATAAACAAGAGAGACGCTAGTAATAGCTCAAAATAAACAGGCACAAGATTGCTTAATCTCCAAATATTATTATGAAACTAGGCCTCCAAGCAACTTTGATATATCTCTTATTTCACTTTTGTATTTCTTTCTCTTTTCTATTTATTTGAATTTTTTTAACTATCTGACACAATGCAATATGAATGCAACAATTATGGGAAATTAAGGCCCGAATATTCCAGTTTTTCGGGGGCCGGATAATCTGGTCCACCTGGACGAAAATTTGCACTTCAAAAACCTAATGAGCAGCCTGTTCAGAGCAAAGAAACTAGTCTCATAGATACGTTCCTAGGCACCGATGCTATAGATAGGCTATAGCTAGGTTTGAAAATAAAAAAAGTACACTATGTGGACTCGAAAAAGTATATGTAAGCTAGTGGAAAAATGATGATGAGCGACTCAAAAACAAGGAATTAACGAAAATAACAACGAAAACCTAGACACTACGACTCGAACTGGCAGAGATCGGATCAAAGACATGACAACGATCAACAACTAAGACTCAACTCCGATGCAATCTAGGCTATGGAAAAGTATGGCTTTTTCTATATAGGACAAAAAACAACTAACTATGGATGGATTTGTGGATGCTTACCGAGGAAATGCTGGAAATATGATACCAAGATGATAAGGTGATGCACCCCATCCTACGGACGCTCCTACATCTACACCAACAAGTCCCCCAAGTGGACCCATGACTCGTGCCCGAGCCAAACTCCTACAAGCTAAGGTGAACTCGCTCCTCTCCTCGTGCCAATTTGATACCTCCTTGGATGGTGTGCTACTTCATGCAACTACCCAGGTACGAAGCTTCGACACATTACCAAGCACCCAAGGATGGAGAACAAGGAGTAGAGCGTGAAGCAGAAGCCACTGGAGCTGCTCAGACCGGAGTCTCCGGCCTGCCAAAGTCTCTGGCCTGAAGACACCAGAGACTCCGGCCCATGTACCCCTTAGTCCGCACAGAACTTGTCTTTTATTCCTAAAGTACCCCTGACTGTGTGGCTGGCCTATATATAGCCCCCCACCTCTATTGCAAACCCTAGGCATGATATTGGAATTAGTGGAAACCCCTTGTGGATCTATCTAATTCTTGCCTCATGCTCCTTGACTAAGGAGCACCAATATCCCCAAACCTCGTTGGAGTTTGCATCGTGCCTCCGCGTGGTACAAGGCCTAGGCATCGGAGTCCCTTTGCCTAGACGTCAAGATATCACCGAGTCTCCCATCTCGTCGTGCCGATTCGAGAGAGAGTCCTCCGCCCGACGCCGATCCTAGGGATTGCGCCGGACCGGTCACCGCCGGTGTGATCTATTGGTGTTTATCGTGGTTTTGCGTGTGTGTGTGTTCATCGCGTTCTTCATGCGTGTGTTTGTCGTGTTCATCTTTCCCTCCTTCCCCCACACTCCACCCTTGATTTAAAAGGGAATCGTGAAAGATCAGGCCACCCTAGAGGTTTGCCCTCAACATATTGGTATCAAGAGCTTCGTTGCTCACGATGTCCCCCACAAAATTTTCTTCTATCCACAAAAAATTCGAAAAATCCCCAAAAAAGAGCCCCAAATTTGCCTTTGGATCAATCTCTTGATTTGGAGTGTTATTTGTGGTTTTGATCCGACCAAACCTTGTCTTAGGAGTTGGTCCAGCTTTATCCTGCGTTTTCTCAGCCCAATTTGGCCAATTTTTCGTGGATTTGAGGACCCAAGGCGTGGATTTCCGCTCAAGAACACGAGCAGTTCGCGATCTGACTCCAGATCAGAGTCTCCGGCCTGCACACCAGTCTCCGGCCTACCTCCTCGGAGTCTCCGGCTTGAAACCCCGGAGTCTCCGGCCCTGACGCATGATTTTGACAGTTTTGCCTCTAATCTTGCATTGGCTAATTTCCTCTTGTTTGTTTGTGCCCATGTGCGTATCGCCAACTAGCAGCAAGCTTCCGCATCAACAAACCCCGCGCTCATTGACACCACGGCCCATGAACATCATCCCGTACCACCGACGCCAAGTTCATCATCACCAACAAAGGTATAACTTGCGTCACCTTGTTAACCCCTATCTTCCTTTCTGTGTACCTATCCCTTGAGAGTGGCTAATCTTGTGTTTGCTTGAGCATTGTGCATTTGTCCTTGGATAGTGAGAGTGCAAGAGCAATATCCAGTGCAACTAGGTAGCATCAAGGGAGAGCAAAAAAAAGATACAAAGAAAAAGCAAAAGAAAAATAGTCTCCCGTTGCAAAAGAGAGTCTCAAAGCTTGTAAGCAAGAGAGAAAGAAGAGCGCCCAAGACAAGTGCACAAATCTGTTGCTCATTTTTCCTCATTGCAAACAGCCACGATCTCTCCTTGCATTGGCACGACAACAAGCTTAGTATTCGTTAGGACATTTTGTTTGCTCATTTTCATAGTCGTGTCAATCAAAACTTTCTCCACGTGTGTGTACATGGTCGTAGATTCCCGTCACCATTTTGAGTTATTGACCTTCGCCTTTGACTTGAGTTTTGTTGGATTTTACCCACTTTTGACTATCCCTTTTCTTTTCGTTGGTTCTTTGGCATTCCACAATCCTAACCTACCACAAACAAGCTTTCGAGAGTTAGTTCTTTCTTTAGTGTGAGTTTTCTTTGCAATTCCACTTTGCACGCTTATAGCTCTCACTTGTGGTTTCTAGTTTGGTGCAATACCCAAGGTGAGGTACAAGGCTAACACCACCATATTCCACTTCCATATACAATACTTGTGTGTTTTGCATGATGGATAGGCACGGTGAGGCGAGCCAACCACCTCCCCACGAAGAAGATCAAGGAACGTACATGACGTGCGCAAGTCACTTCATCGTTCGACAAGAGTTCCATGAACGTTGCCAAGCCCTTGAGAGGCGACAAGATGAACAATTTGGCGAGACGCAAGCCGAGTTCAAGAACATCGACAACCATTTCGACGGCCTTGAACGACAAATGCATGCAATGCATCACAACTTCGGCATCCAAAATGAAGCGCTCCAACGCTCCGTCGCCGAAACAAATGACAATCTTCGACGCCTCATCGGCGGCATGGAAAAGCCACGTTCACGTGCATCAAGCTCTTCAAGTTCTTCGCATCGTCATGCACCTCTTCCACAAGATCTATATCCAAGTGCTACAAGATGCAATGATGCCCCCGTGGTTGAAGATAGAAGTTCGTCGAACTATGTACCTTCCCCAGGACATGCCGCAACATCAAGCTATGATGGTGATTTCTCTTCAAGGCCAAGAGCAAGGCAAGAAGCACACCATCATCATGCAAGGGCATTAGTGCTCCAACAAGAGCAACAACAAGCGCAACCAGAAGTGCAGCCGCAAGTCTACCACCATCGACCGCGACACATACTTGACACAACAAGTGATGACTCCAATTTGGAGAATCAAGCTCGTCAATGACGTGAAGCTCTCCAAGTTCCTCCTCCTCGTCATCAACGTCATGAATATCCGCACCGATACCATGGTCATCACGAGGCGTCTCCTCCACCTCAACAAAACTTGGAGCGTCAAGTGATACAAGTTGAGCAACGCCCACCATGTCAAGAGGCTATGACCATGTTCTTCGCCGTGAGGCCCATGTGCCTAACCAACACCACCAACCGAGGAACGAGCCTCCCCTTCGTCGTCAACCACGTCAAGAGGCTCCACACCCTCACCACCATGAGGCCCAAGCGCGTCAACCACGTCAACAACCGCGCCAAGAGCAAGACCAGGTTCCACCTCCCCAACTACAAAATCATTGACAAGGTCACCAAGCTCGTCACAATGACCGCAACGATAAAGAAACTTTTGGCAAGCTCAAGTTCACAATGCCCAAGTTCACCGGATCCAATGACCCCGAAGAATACCTCTCGTGGGCACTCAAAGTCGACAAGATCTTCCGCATGCACAACTATAGCAACGAGAAGATGGTCGCCATGGCTTCGCTTGAGTTTGATGATTATGCCAACCTTTGGTGGGAACAAGTTCAAGTTGCTCGTGATGCAAGACAAGAACCGCCAATCACTACTTGGCATGACATGAAGGCCCACATGAGATCCCGGTTTGTCCCCGCGCACTACACGCGTGACCTCTTCAACAACCTTCAAGCGCTTCGTCAAGGGACAAAGACCGTGGAAGAGTACTTCAAGGAAATGGAACTCAACTTGATTCGCGCCAAGATTGATGAGCGCATGGAGCAAACTATGGCATGTTTCCTTATTGGATTGAACCACCCCATCAAGCGCATCGTCGAGTTCCAAACATACAACACCATGGTTGAGCTTGTGCACATCGCAACAAAGGCTGAACATCAAGTGTAAGAGGATATCAAGTACAACAAGCCCAAGACGTACTTCACCTGCAAGCAAGCTTGAACCGCTACACAACCAACTTTCAATGGAAGCTCCTCAAGTACCTCCAAGCCTTCCTTCAAGCCCACACTTCCTCATGGAAAACTGCCCCCAAGTGGCAAACAAGCAAAGAGTGATACACCCTTCAACGGTGAATGCTACAAATGTGGAGGCAAAGGACACAAGTCGGCCGAATGTGGAAACAAGAAAGTATTGTTCATCCATGACAATGGCAACGAAGAGTACTTGAGTGAAGATGAGTTTGATGCCTGTGTCAAGGAAGCAATGGCAAGGCAACGAGTGGAAGATGATCAAGAACTCCTCATGTGTGAACATGACACAAGTCCATCGCTTGTCGTCACAAGGATCGTGACCACTCAAGCACAAGAGCATGAAGACCAACGCTCCAATATCTTCCAAACACGAGCAGGCATAAATGGCAAATCTATCAAGGTGATCATTGACGGAGGGAGTTGCCACAACCTTGCTAGCACCGAGTTGTGTGAGAAGGTCAACCTCACCCTCCATCTGCACAAGCACCCCTACCACGTGCAATCGCTAATGACCAAGGGTCCGTGAAGATCAAGCATACCATATCGGCCTCCTTCGCCATTGATCCTTACAAAGATACGGTGGAGTGTGATGTGGTTCCTATGACAGTTTGCCACATGCTTCTTGGTCGACCATGGCAATTTGACAAGGCTGCTCAACATGATGGTCGCACCAATGTATACACCTTCAAATGGCTCAACAAAACATGTGTTTTGCAACCGATGACTCCTAGCCAAATAATTGCGGACAATGCAAAGGCTTTAGCGAGGGCGCAAAGCACAACACCTACTTGTGAGAAGAGCGGTGAGAGAGAGAACCACCTCATGGTGAGTGAGAGCCACAAGCCAAACTCTAGTGGAAAAACTAAGAGTGTTCTCCTTGCCATCAAAAGTGAGATGAGAGATGTTCGGAACAACCCATCCATATTGAACTAATGAATTAACCAATGTTCCTCCATCTTTGATGAATGTTTTGCAGGAATTCAAGGATGTGTTTCTCGAAGAGCTTCCACATGGACTACCTCCTCTTCGCGGCATCGAACATCGCATTGACCTCATCCCCGGTGCACCACTTCCCAACCGCACCGCTTACCGCACGAACCCGGAGGAGACGAAGGAGATCGAACGTCAAATCAACCAACTCGTCTCCAAAGGTTTTGATATGGGGTGGCCCGATCTTCTCAACAAGCTCTTGTCGATGGTGATGGTGGATGATAGATAACTAGTGCGTAGCTATGATCTCTCCCGCTCGATCCCTGATGCCAATGCAACAGCTCTCGAACCTTGTAGGATATTCACAACACCACACTCGAGCGGGAGAGCTTGTTGCTCAATCAGCTTGTAGAACAAGTCTAATGAAATCAGGATTGGACCCATTACAAGAGCTCGTGCAAAGCTGATTGAGCAACAGGGATCGAGCTTGTTGCTCAATCAGCTTTGCACGAGCTCTTGTAATGGGTCCAATCCTGATTTCATTAGACTTGTTCTTTGCAGCAACATCTTCATTGTGAATAGGAGTAGGAGATAGTGGAATAGTATGGATGTCCTCATCATCTCCCCCCCCTTCAAAAGGCGTCGACCTCGACGCTCCAAGGTCTTCTCCAGCATATGGTGATAAATCAGCAACGTTGAAGCTGTTGCTAGCACCACCAAACTCCTCAATAGGTATATCAACTGAATAGGCATTATCATTAATTTTGGCTACCACTTTGTAAGGACCAGCACCACGTGGCTTCAACTTGGACTTGCGAAGTAGTGGAAATCTGTCCTTGCGTAGATGCACCCAAACCATATCTCCAGGCTGGAACAACACTTCTTTTCTTGCTTGATTCCTTGCAGCAGCAATGTTCTTGCCTTTCTTCTCAATAGCCTCTCGAGTCTTCTCATGTATTTTCTTCACATAATCAGCACGTTTTGATGCCTCCATATCAACTCTCTCATGTAATGGCAGAGGCAACATATCGAGTGGCGTTAATGGCTTGAAGCCATACACCACCTCAAAAGGACAAAGCTGAGTAGTTGAATGCACAGCCCTGTTGTAAGCGAACTCAACATGTGGCAAGCACTCTTCCCACTCCCGCAGATTCTTTTTAATCATGGTCCTTAGTAGTTGTGACAATGTTCTATTCACCACCTCCGTTTGACCATCTGTTTGGGGGTGACATGTAGTACTGAACAGCAACTTCGTTCCTAGCTTCCCCCATAAGGTCTTCCAAAAGTAGCTCATGAACTTCACATCACGGTCAGAAACAATCGTCTTTGGTACTCCATGTAATCTCACGATGTCCCTGAAAAACAGGTTAGCAACATGCGACGCATCGTCGCTTTTGTGGCAGGCAATAAAATGAGCCATCTTAGAGAACCTATCCACTACCACAAATATAGAATCATGACCTCTCTGAGTTTTAGGTAGACCTAGCACAAAATCCATACTAATGTCTTCCCATGGAGTAGTAGGTGCAGAGAGAGGTGTATACAAACCGTGAGGCTTCAGCTTCGATTTCGACTTGTGGCAAGTAATGCATCTGCTCACAAATCTGTACACATCACGCCTCATCTTGGGCCAATAAAAAAGATCAGCAAGCATGAGCAACGTCTTCTCACGCCCAAAGTGACCCATCAAACCACCAGCATGTGATTCCTGCACTAAGAACAAACGCAACGACGATTCTGGAATACATAGTTTGTTAGCTCGAAACAAATATCCATCATGTATATGATACTTATCCCATGCGTTTCTAAGAGCACATAAACGATATGGTTCAGCAAAATCATGGTCAGTTGCATAAAGTGCACAAATAGCTTCTAATCCAGGAATTTTAACATCAAGATTGGTTAATAGCATGTTCTTCCTAGATAGAGCATCAGCAACAACATTCTCTTTTCCCTTCTTATAATTAATGATGTAAGGAAAAGACTCAATGAACTCAACCCATTTAGCTAATCTTCGATGCAAGTTTGATTGAGCTTTCAAGTATTTCAATGCTTCATGATCAGAATGTATGATGAATTCCTTTGGCCACAAATAATGGTGCCAAACTTCAAGTACTCTCACAAGTGCATACAATTCTTTATCATAGATGGAATAATTCAAACGAGCACCAGTCAATTTCTCAGAAAAATAAGCGATAGGCCGACCCTCTTGCATCAAAACGCCACCTATGCCTATACCACTAGCATCACATTCAACTTCAAATTGCTTCGAAAAATCAGGTAATGCAAGCAATGGTGCAAAAGTAAGCAAACGTTTCAATGTATCAAATGCAATATCTTGGGTCGCGCCCCATACAAAAGGAACACCTTTCTTTGTCAAATCATTTTATGGTGCAGCAATGGTGCTAAAATCTTTCACAAAGCGCCTATAGAAACCAGCGAGACCATGGAAACTACGCACTTGACTTACATTCATTGGAGTAGGCCAATTCTGAATTGATACAATTTTAGATTGATCTACCTCTACTCCATGTTTAGAAACAACAAATCCTAGGAATATGACCTTATCTTTTGCAAATGTACACTTCTCAAGATTAGCATACAGTTTATTATGACGTAACACTTGCAAAACTTGTCTAATATGAGTGCAATGTTCAGAATCGGTGTGGCTGTATATTAGTATATCATCAAAGTAAACAACCACAAAACGACCAATAAACTCTCTCAAAACATGATTCATCAAACGCATGAAAGTACTAGGTGCATTAGTAAGACCAAACGGCATGACTAACCACTCATACAAACCAAATTTAGTTTTGAAAGAAGTTTTCCATTCATCCCCTTCTTTCATCCTAATTTGATGATAACCACTACGCAAGTCAATTTTAGAGAAAACAGCAGCACCACTCAATTCATCTAGCATATCCTCCAAACGTGGAATAGGATGACGATATCGAATAGTGATGTTATTAATCGCTCTACAATCAACACACATGCGCCAAGTACCATCTTTCTTAGGAACTAAAATAACAGGAACAACACAAGGGCTAAGAGAGACACGGATGTACCCTTTATCCAGCAACGCTTGTACTTGCTTCTGAATTTCCTTAGTTTCTTCGGGATTAGTCCTGTAAGGTGCACGGTTGGGAAGTGTGGCGCCGGGAATCAGGTCCACTTGATGTTCTATACCACGCAATGGAGGCAAACCTGCGGGTACGTCTTCGGGAAACACATCCCCAAAGTCCTGCAAAACAGAAGAGACACCAAGAGAAATAGGGGTCATGTCGTTAGAAACCAATACCTCGCCCTTATACATGAGCACAAGTGGCATGGCTGTAGGATCCTCACGAAACTCTCTCATATCCTCCTTGGTGGCTAATATCAATAACCTAGGCACTCTCTCACTTTTTGTTATATCACTCAATTTAGGCTCAATTACATCAGGAACAGCTGTGACATAGTCTCGCCGAGTGGTAGTATCTTCCTTCAAGTTCACCTCTATCTTCTGGCGAGAATCATTCACAATTTCTTGTGGTGTCATTGGCTGCATAGTAATCTTCTTTCCTTTGAATTCCAAGTGATATGTATTAGCTCGGCCATTGTGTTGCACATGGCGATCATAGAGCCAAGGCCGACCCAATAGTAGGTGACAAACAGTCATAGGAACCACATCAAAATCAATAGAATCTTTGTATGGCCCTATTTGAAAGTTCACTCGTACCATATGTTTTACCTTCATCTCACCATTGTTGCTCAACCATTGTATGTAGTATGGCTTGGGATGAGGTAAGTATGTCAAATTCAGTTTGGCACATAGTTCCTTACTTGCAAGATTTCTGCAGCTACCTCCATCAATAATGACCTTGCAAGCTTTGTTTGGTCCAACTAGAGCTTTTGTTTGGAACAGGTTGCAACGCTGGGATTCCTCAACCGGTTGCACACTAAGTACACGTGAAGACACGACGATAGTTGGTGCACGCTCAGCATATGCATCAGCACCACCCTCGCCGTCATCAATATCATCATCAGAAACTTCATCTCCACTTTCTACTTCACCTTGTTCATTAACAAACATAACCTTGCTGTTTGGACAATCCTTCTTGTAGTGACCTCTGCCTCCACAAGTATGGCACACCACATCACGAGTACGTGTAGTAGACATGTTGGAACCCGAGCTAGCAGCAGGAGCAGCGGGTTTCCGAGTATTAGAACCAAACGAAGGTGTACTTGCTGGTTTGGCCGATGGTGTAAACAGAACAGCAGCTGGTGGCATGACAGTGGGAGGTGTAGATCTGGCCGAAAATCTGCTAGAAGATGGAAATCGAGCACGTGACTTTGCCTCTTCAGCCAGCTGGGACTCGGCCTCTCTAGCATGGTGCAATAGCTCGTTCATTGTCTCATACTTGTGATAACGCACAATACTCTTGATTTGAAGCTTCAAATTGTTGAGGAAACATTGCATCGTCATCTCGCGTGATTCACGAACATTAGCACGCTGCATAAGCATCTCCATCTCCATGTAGTACTCATCAACTGTCATTGTGCCTTGCCTCAACTATGTGAGCTTGTCAAACACAGAACGCAAATAATTGGAGGGAACAAAACGAGCCGCCATGATGGCCTTCATCTCACGCCAATCCCTCACAGGAAGTTCATTGTCGTTTCGTCTATTCTGCACAATAGCTTCCCACCAACGCAAAGCGTAACCATCAAATTCTGACGCAGCAAGTTTTACCTTCTTGTTTTCTGGGTAATCAAATAAACGCCAGAGCTTTTCAATCTTCAACTCCCAAGTAATATAATCCTCAGGATCAAGCGAGCCATTGAACGAAGGAATTGAGAACTTGGGCTTGCCCAAACTTTCATCAGCTGGATTGTAAGCACGCTGGGCATGTCCAAGAGGAGCATACCCACGGCCATACAGAGGAGCAGCCGCAGGTGCAGGGGGATTTGCACGTCCCCTGCCACGATGTGGAGCCGTATCAGCCGCACTCCCCTCATCAAAGTCCTCAAACCCATCATCATGTTATGCCAGTCCGGGCTGGAGTGTTGCCTGAATTGCCTCAATGGAACGCTGCAAAGTGGCAAAGTTGACATTCATAGCAGTCAGCTGCGTCTGAATATTATTGATGGCTCCAGTATTATTCTCCACAGCATCTTGTATGTCGGTGATATTTCTATCAACAGACTCTCTCCAAGTAACAAGCTCCTCCACCTGCTTTTTCTGTGACACAATTTCATCATCACTCAAAGACATGATTAGTAAGTTAGTGCAAAAATCAAAATCAGTATGGTGGAAACTCTCACAACTCACTCACAACTAATAAGAAAGAAGATCTTACCGTTCCAAAGTGAATAGAGATGCTCTACCAAACGTAATCAAGGACTTATGCACTGAAGTGATGAAGTGAATATCAAAGGTATAGAGAACGATCACAGGGTACACATGTTATTTATGGTGGAGCTATAGGTATGGTATCCTAACTACACCGCAAACAAGTCCTAGTGCTGATCGTATGACAAAGACCCACGGAAACACACACGGTGGAGATAAATGGGGCAATTGCAACTATGAAAATGAGCTCAAAAAGTAAGGTATGTCGGAGGAATGCTCGTGTTGCAATGCACAAGGAGAGACGCTAGCAATGTCTCAACGAAACGGGCACAAGATTGCTAACTGAGCAGCCCGTAGAGCACTAAGCATGCTAGTCTCGTAGGATAGTTATAGACACAAAGAAAGGCTTACTAAGGCTCACAAGGATAGGTACGGTATGTGGACCCAGTAAAAAAATAAACAAAAAAAGAAAAAAATTTGACCAGAGAATTGGTCTCTGCCACGGCCTAAAATCCTGCCGCGGCAGGATGCCGGCATATTTTTTTCCTCTCGTACTAGCACAGACTGGTCTGTGGTAAGGCGACGGTTCGATTTTTTTTTCGGAATTTTTTTTTGGGTCACGCTAGAGCACAGGCTTGTCTGTGGTCAGGCGTGAGGCAGCGAGCCGATTTTTTTTTGCTCGCCAAGTAGTACACAACTAGGACTCTTTACTTGGATCGGATGGTAGCGGAAAAAGATGGTGGAAAACAACTAGAACACTAGAAAACAAATCTACGAAGAACAGATCTCGATCTAATCTAATAGAGGAACGCGATCAGCAACTATTACTCGAATACGATGTAATCTAGGCTATGGAAACTCTTTTTGTGGGGCTTTTTCTCTACAGGATGAAAAACACTCTCTAATCTATGGATGGATTGTGGATAGCCTACCGAGGCAACGAGGAAATCTGATACCAAGATGATATGGGGTGGCCCGATCTTCTCAGCAAGCTCTTGTCGATGGTGATGGTGGATGATAGATAACTAGTGCGTAGCTATGATCTCTCCCGCTCGATCCCTGATGCCAATGCAACAGCTCTCGAACCTTGTAGCATATTCACAACACCACACTCTTGCGCACGCAGCCGTGACCACAAACGGTAGTATGCAATCTACTAATTCCCAATGGAACAACAGATCACACTCAATTATAGTTGGCAGATTCGAACACAGGGTAATTCCAGAGGTTCTATGAAAGAAACAACTCCAAAATATTTTAACGTGGTCTAAAAACTAACTTGTGATGGCTACGGAGGTTCATATGAGGGCTGGGGCGTCCTCCCCTCTAAACGGGCCTAAAAACAGCCATAACTTGGCCCAAACTGACTCGGTTCGACTCAAACTGATACATACCGACCCATATATGGGTTCGGCCTTATTGGCACGCAGTCCAAATGTCGTGGAACACCTCAAACATGTAATTCTTGGTGCGCCATCTCTCTCTCTTGCTCATACGTGATTTCCTCATTGCATCCTAGTGCGCCTGCCTCCCGCTCCTCCCTCGCGCACTTGTTGATATTGGAAATCAGCGCTTGTCCTTCTTGTTGCAACTCTCCTCCTCCTCGCGCTACGCTTGTGTTATCAATAAACCTAATCATACAAAGATGCATAGACTTAGGTAGTATAAAGTTCTCATTAAATAAAACATCAGGTTCAATTAAGAGTGAATTCACCTGTTGCTCAATCAGCTTTGCACGAGCTCTTGTAATGGGTCCAATCCTGATTTCATTGGACTTGTTCTTTGCAGCAACATCTTCATTGTGAATAGGAGTAGGAGATAGTGGAATAGTATGGATGTCCTCATCAGGTTTGATCCACGTTAGCACTAGTCCAAGTGCCTTACCCGTGATTCTTGTTCCAAAGACGGATGATATGTTACGTTTATGCATGGACTGCCGTCCAATCAATGCTATCACCGTGCGTTATCGACATCCCATACCACGTCTCGATGACAAGCTTGATGAGTTGTGTGGAGCCACTATTTTTTCGAAAATTGATCTTCGTAGTGGTTACCATCAAATACGCATGGCTGAAGGTGATGAGTGGAAAACCCTCTTCAGGACCAAACTTGGTCTCTATGAATGGTTGGTTATGCCCTTTGGTTTGTCTAATGCCCCATCCACCTTCATGCGCCTTATGAATCACATCTTGCATTCTCTCATTGGAAAAAGTGTTGTTGTCTATTTCGATGATATCCTTGTTTATAGCAAATCACTTGAGGACCATATAACACATGTCAAGGAAGTTTTGCAAATCCTTCGACATGAAAAGCTTTATGCTAATCTTCCCAAGTGCACTTTTGCTAAAGACAAGTTGATTTTTCTTGGATTTGTCGTTTCTTCGAAGGGAATTGAAGTTGATGTTTCCAAGGTAAAGGACATATGAGATTGGCCCATCCCAACAAATGTGAGTGAACTCCGAAGTTTTCATGGGTTGGACGGTTTCTATCGTCGCTTTGTGAAAGACTATTCAACCATTGCTTGTCCCCTTAATGAATTAACCAAAAAGAATGTCACCTTCGTGTGGGGCAAAGCACAACAAAAAGCTTTTGACGAACTTAAAAAGAGGCTCACCGAAGCACCTCTTCTTGCTTTACCGGATTTCACAAAAACTTTTGAGATCGAGTGTGATGCTAGTGGTATTGGCATTGGAGGAGTCCTTATGCAAAACATACGTCCTATATCCTACCATAGCGAGAAACTTTGTTGCGACCTCGGATCGTTAAGGATCCTAAGTCCCTGTGAATAACATGCTAGTCCCTGGATCGATAGCTAGCACTTCACAATTGTCAATATCATGTAAAACACAAGTCATTATTACACGAATAATCTAGAGTATAATTATTACAACTTGCATAGCTTATAGCTAGCTCAAATAAAACAGCGGAAACTAAGTAAAACTTGAGTCCATCAACGCCTCAGGCTAGTTGTGTGAAGACCCGCAATCCCTACGCACCTTTCAGTCTTCGGATTCTGCACATAGGACGTGCAGCCAACAAGTTGGGTCCATACTTTGAATGTATTGGCAAATTACACCAAGGAAAGAGTAAGCCTATCTCTACATGCAAGGCTAAGAGTAGGCTTTGGGGTTCAACTGCATAAAGCCAATTTTCTCAATGTAAGAAGAAAAGAGGAAGAGATTTCCCTACTTTGTAAACTTTGATAAGTAGTATAGGGTCAAATGGAACACGTGGATATTACTCACCAAGTGCCCAATCAACCTAGCACTTGGATATTACGCACCAAGTTCACAAAATCCCGCCCAATGGCGATATTACTCACGCCTTGGGGTTTATAAAACGTTAAGTTTGGAAAAGAGAGACGAAGATCCTTCAGAGGATCCATCCTTCAGAAGCTCAATGTTGTTCTGTTTCTGTGAACATGGCTGATCGATCAGATTGCAATACTCTCGAGAGGTTGTGCACTTTCCCCACAGTCCACGATCAAGTCCTTTTACAGACAAGACCATGGCGAGGCCTTCCCTTAGTAGCCCCTCTACCAGCTGGATCCAACCGTGCCAAGAACCTCCAAATGTTGGTACCCCGGTGAGGTTTCCCACTAAGTACTAAGCCAAGACAGAGCCCATATGTATTGTGGTTGCACGGGAAGCTTTTGAAGTCTGAAACATGGTAGACTTCTTTGATTCCTGGGCGGCCGTCCTCCACCGAAATCCCACTCGTTGTCCCGACAACCATTCCGCCCAGAAGAAAACTTAGTTTTATTTTGAAGGGGGTTTTGGAGAAGAAAAGTTCGCTCGAGGGAGCTCTCATACTTAGAAAATTTTGAGTCTTTCGAACCCCCCAACGGTACTTAGTATATATATATAGCATAGCAAGTAATACTTAGCAAAAACAGGGAAACCTAATAGGACGGAAATTCCTAAGTATAGAACTATCATGGCATACTACAAAATCATCGCACTTGCAAAATATTTTCAAGTAGATCTACCAAAACAATCCTACACATGCATACTACTATTTTGAAGAGCAAAACATGCATAGTATTCAAAACTGGGACATAAGCATGAACACGTGGTGTAACTTGCCTTAATCCGAGCAGCACTCTACACAACAGTACTCCTCAGTGCACTCCGAGCAATCTAACGAAACAAAACATAGATCCAATCACAATTTGCACAAAACAATGTCACGAAGGCGAATATGTATGCATGCAACATGGTAATATGCAAGGATGGATTCAATTTTGACCAAGGGTTTTATTCCGGGGTGTTGTTGAGTTGGGGATGTCAGTAGAATTGATTCCCCACAGATTTTAAGTATTTTGGGTTAAACCCTAAATAATCAAGCTCAGAAATAGATCTACACCTCCAATCTATCTTGAAACAGATCTGATCACTCTAAGCAGGTTATAACAATTTCCTACATAAGGTCTCGTAGATACAAAGCCAACGCAACAAGAATCAACTAAAACGGATCAACAGATAAATTTCTAGAATTAAAATACTCTAATCTAAACTTTAAATCCTACTACAAGATTTCTGTACTAAAACACCAATATTATTGTAGATCTCTGTTCTACTAAAATTTACGAATCCAACGGTATATTATACGCAATTTTTGGACAAAACTTCGAATTACTATGAATTTTACAAGATTAAAGTATTTTCTGCCTATTTAAAAGAAAACAGGGCGGCGGCCATCTGTGCAGCGCCAAGTGGCGGCTTGGGACTGGTCCGGGGGGGGGGGGCGGTGTTGACACAGGCGCTGATGCGGGCGCGGCACGCGGCGGCACGCGGTTGGGTGGTACCCCTTCGCTGGGATAGGCCGATATGCACCGCCGGATCAAGATCTGACGGAAGGGGACGGAGGAACTCACCGTGGCGGTGATGGCTTGACGACGACGACGGTGGCGGCGCATCGATGGCGATGCTCCGTGGCATTCCGGCGAGCTCCCGGCTGTGCGAAGTGGACGACGACGTAGCCCTCCTCCTCACGGTCCCTCTGGTACAGACGGCGTCGGCCCTCCCCTCCTCTGTTCGCGGTGGCGCTCCGCCGATCCCTCCTGTCTCCAGCGAGACTCCGGCGACAAATCTCCGTCGATTTACCGCGCTGTAGAGAGGGAAAAGACGGGTGGAAGACGAAGGGGTTAGTGGCGGTTCCGATTTTGGAAGAAAGGGAGGGAGAGGAGCTCGGTATCAACGAGGAGACAACCTCCCGAGGCGGAGCTCCGGCGGCACGTCGGTCTTGACGTAGGTGGTGCTAGGGTTTGCGGTTTTTTTGGGAAAAGAGCCGGGGCTCGATGGGGAGGCTTATATGAGGAATCTTTCATGCGGAAGGGGTCGGATTTGTCTCCGAATCAACGGAATCCATTAGGATCACGTCGGCCAGAGGAGTTGGGGACGAACACGGCTAGGACGGGGATGACAGGTGGGGCCGCTGTTGGAGATATGCCCAAGAGGCAATAATAAAGTGGTTATTATTATATCTTTATGTTTATGATAAATGTTTACATCCCATGCTATAATGGTATTATTAGGAAACACTAATACATGTGTGTTTTGTAAACATAAAAGAGTCCCTAGTAAGCCTCTTGTTAAACTAGCTTGTTGATTAATGGATGATCATGGTTTCCTGATCATGGATATTGGATGTCGTTAATAACAAGGTTATATCATTAGGAGAATGATGTGATGGACACACACCCATAGTAAGCGTAGCATAAGATCAAGTCATTAAGTTCGTATTGCTATAAGCTTTTAAATACATAGTAACCTAATCCTTCGACCATGAGGTTATGTTAATCACCATCACCGGATGGGTACTTTGATGACATCAAACACCGCTTCGTAACTGGGTGGTCATAAAGGTGTCATTGGGCATTTTGAAAGTATGTGTTGAAGCGCATGGACCAAGATTGGGATTTGTCCATCCATATGACGGATAGATATGCTCTAGGCCCTCTCGGTGGAATGTCATCTAATTAGCTTGCAAGCATGTGACTGGGTCACAAGGGATGACATATCACGGAACGAGTAAAGAGTACTTATCAGTAACGAGGTAGAACTAGGTATGGAGATACCAACGATCAAACCTCGGATAAGTATAGTATCGCGAGACAAAGGGAATTGGTTTCATATGTAAGTGGTTCGATCGATCGCGAAGTCATCGTTGAGTATGTGGGAGCCATTATGGATCTCCAGGTCCCGCTGATGGTTATTGATAGGAGATGTGTCTCTATCATGACTACATATTCACGAACCGTAGGGTGACACACTTAAGGTTCGAAGTTGTTTTAAGTAGATATGGAATATGCGTTGGAGACCGAATGTTGATCGGAGTCTCGGAATGGATCCGGGACATCACGAGGAGATCCGGAATGGTCCGGAGAATAAGATTCATATATTGGGGATCATTTTCTAAGTTAGGAAATGTTCTGGAGTGTTTGTATGGAGATTCTAGTAGGTTTCGGAATGTTCCGGAAGGTTCTCGAAGATATCTTGGAGTTTGCTTGAAAATCAAGATAGGGATCAAGGAGTCCTGGTGGGTCAAGACACGGATT